>OY992531.1:152815406-153310745 GCA_963921185.1 Dasysyrphus tricinctus | reverse complement strand
AATCGCCCGATTTTCATTTCGTGTTTTACGAGGTTTTTGGGTGGAATTTGTAAATTTAGTCTTGAAAGTAGTAAAAACAAGTTAAAAAATAGTTCTTTTCAAGATTAAACTTGCAAATCTGAACATAAATAATAAAAATCGCCCGATTTTCATTTCGTGTTTTACGAGGTTTTTGGGTGGAGTTTGTAAATTTAGTCTTGAAAGTAGTAAAATCAGGTTAAAAATTGTTCTTTTCAAGATTAAACTTGCAAATCTGAACATAAATAATAAAAATCGCCCGATTTTCATTTCGTGTTTTACGAGGTTTTTGGGTGGAATTTGTAAATTTAGTCTTGAAAGTAGTAAAAACAAGTTAAAAAATAGTTCTTTTCAAGATTAAACTTGCAAATCTGAACATAAATAATAAAAATCGCCCGATTTTTATTTTGTGTTTTACGAGGTTTTTAGGTGGAATTTGGAAACTTAGTCTTGAAGTAGTAAAAACATGTGGAAAAATAGTTCTTTTCAAGATTAAACTTGCAAATCTGAACATAAATAATAAAAATCGCCCGATTTTCATTTTGTGTTTTACGAGGTTTTTAGGTGGAATTTGCAAATTTAGTCTTGAAAGTAGTAAAAACATGTGTAAAATAGTTCTTTTCAAGGTTAAACTTGCAAATCTGAACATAAATAACAAAAATCGCCCGATTTTTATTTTGTGTTTTACGAGGTTCTTAGGTGGAATTTGTTAATTTAGTCTTGAAAGTATTTTACTACTCAGGATTATAAATAGTTCTTTTCAAGATTAAACTTGCAAATATGAACATAAATAATAAAAATCGCCCGATTTTCATTTCGTGTTTTACGAGGTTTTTAGGTGGAATTTGGAAACTTAGTCTTGAAAGTAGTAAAAAACATGTGAAAAAATAGTTCTTTTCAAGATTAAACTTGCAAATCTGACATAAATAATAAAAATCGCCCGATTTTCATTTTGTGTTTTACGAGGGTTTTAGGTGGAATTTGCAAATTTAGTCTTGAAAGTAAGTAAAAACATGTGTAAAATAGTTCTTTTCAAGGTTAAACTTGCAAATCTGACATAATAACAAAAATCGCCCAATTTTTATTTTGTGTTTTACGAGGTTCTTAGGTGGAATTTGTTAATTTAGTCTTGAAGTATTTTACTACTCAGGTTAAAAAATAGTTCTTTTCAAGATTAAACTTGCAACTTTGAACATAATAATAAAAATCGCCCGATTTCATTTCGTGTTTTACGAGGTTTTTAGGTGGAATTTGGAAACTTAGTCTTGAAAGTAGTAAAAACATGTGAAAAATAGTTCTTTTCAAGATTAAACTTGCAAATATGAACATAAATATAAAAATCGCCCGATTTTCATTTTGTGTTTTACGAGGTTTTTAGGTGGAATTTGCAAATTTAGTCTTGAAAAGTAGTAAAAAACATGTGTAAAATAGTTCTTTTCAAGGTTAAACTTGCAAATCTGAACATAAATAACAAAAATCGCCCGATTTTTATTTTGTGTTTTACGAGGTTCTTAGGTGGAATTTGTTAATTTAGTCTTGAAAGTATTTTTACTACTCAGGTTAAAAAATAGTTCTTTTCAAGATTAAACTTGCAAATATGAACATAAATAATAAAAAATCGCCCGATTTTCATTTCGTGTTTTACGAGGTTTTTAGGTGAATTTGTAAATTTAGTCTTGAAAGTAGTAAAACCATGTGTAAAATAGTTCTTTTCAAGGTTAACTTTCAAATCTGAACATAAATAATAAAAATCGCCTGATTTTCATTATTTTTTTTACGAGGTTTTTAGGTGGAATTTGGAAACTTAGTCTTGAAAGTAGTAGAAAACAGGTGAAAAATAGTTCTTTTCAAAACCGTACATCTGAAACCGAAAATAATCAATAAAATGATATAATCAAAAATTTTTGATTGATAATCATAGGTATATGCAGTGAAATGGCATAAGAACCTTGAATAGTTTCATACATTTGATGTAATGTTTCATCAAAGGTCACATTGAAATTTGTATGAAATATTCATATTTCTGATGAAAGCTTCATACGCTTTTGGACTTTGCTTTTCCAACACCAATTTTCATGGAAACAATATTTGACTGGGTTTTCATATATATGCAGTGAAATTGCATAAAAACATTGAATAGTTTCATACATTTGATGTAATGCTTCATCAAACTTCACATTGAAATTTTTATGAAAAAAACATTGAATAGTTTCATACATTTGAAGTAATATTTCATCAAACGTGTCTTTAAAATTTGTATGAATTATTTATATTTTTGATGAAAACTTCATACGCTTTCGGACTTTGCTTTTCCAACAACAATTTCCATGGCAACAATTTTTGATTGGAGTTTGATATATATGCAGTGAAATTGCATAAAAAGCATTAAATAGTTTCATACATTTAATGTAATGTTTCATCAAACGCCACATTGAAAATTTGTATGAAATATTTCATATTTCTGATGAAAGCTTCATACGCTTTGGACTTTGCTTTTCCAACAACAATTTTCACGGAAACAATATTTGACTGGGTTTTTCATATATATGCAGTGAAATTGCATAAAACATTGAATAGCTTCATACATTTGATGTAATGCTTCATCAAACTTCAAATTGAAATTTTTATGAAAAAACATTGAATAGTTTCATACATTTGAAGTAATATTTCATCAAACGTGTCTTTAAAATTTGTATGAAATATTCATATTTTTGATGAAAACTTCATACGCTTTCGTACTTTGCTTTTCCAACAACAATTTCCATGGCAACAATTTTTGATTGGAGTGATATATATGCAGTGAAATTGCATAAAAAACATTAAATAGTTTCATACATTTAATGTAATGTTTCATCAAACGCCACATTGAAATTTGTATGAAATAATCATATTTCTGATGAAAAGTTCATACGCTTTTGGACTTTGATTTTCCAACAACAATTTCAATGGAGATAATATTTAAATGCATATTTAAAATACGTGCAACGTTTTTTTTTTTCATACCAACGATGAATATTTTCAAACATTTGAAGTAATATTTCATCAAACGTATAGCCGTAAATTTGTATGAAATGTTCTTACTTTTTATGACTGAGATCATACAATTTTGCATTCTGGATTTTCCCCTAAAAATTCGGTTTCATCCAATCTGTATCGTAGCTCATTTCCCTAACCTAATTAATACCAAATTAACACCAACTGATAACGAGATCTTGTGATCACTTTTGGAAAGAGGAAAAAAGCCCATCGCGTATTAAATAAAAACACCATTAGTTAAAGTGGAAAAATATTAAAAAACCACTGAGTTTATTTACGACCTTCTCGGATAAGAGTTATTTTCTAACTAACTACATTTAGTCATATAAATTTGTTACAAGCTTATCTTTCGTTAAGTTATATTACATAAGCTTATTTGCCCCTTCACAATACATCGACTGCCGAGCTTCACACTCATGCAGTTCGATACAGTCCCGGCGAAAACCTATGGTTTTCCACCCTTTCGCATTTTATTTAAAACCTTCTTCCATCTCAATTTCTTAAAAGTAAAATATAATACAATACATCTGTATAAAAAATAATATGTTGATAAATTATTCCGGCTCGTCAATTGGCAGGATGCAGATCTTCTGTACCGGCCTCGTGAGTTGATTGGTTGCTGTCTGTAGTACCACATTTCGTACTAGACCATCTTTGCTGTGAATCAATCTCAGGATACGTCCCATCGCCCATACTGATGGTGGATAGTTCTCGCTTTTTATAATACAAAGCTGTCCTTCTCTTAAACCATGTTTTTCCCTTCTCCATTTCTTTCGCTCAAATAGAGTAGACAAGTACTCCTCCTTCCATCTTTCCCAAAAATGTGCAAGCATTGTCCTTCTCTCCTTCCACAATCTCACACCCTTTGTGTTCGGCAGTTCATTGGTCGCAAACGGTAGCGGTAACACCAGTGGTTCACCAATCAAAAAGTGTCCCGGCGTTAGCGCCTGGAAGTCATTTGGATCATCGCTTAGTGGATGTAATGGACGTGAATTAAGAATCGCCTCTATACCAGTAAGTAGCGTTAAAAGTTGCTCATACGCTAGTACCCTCGCACCAATCACTCTTGTCAAATGAAATTTCATAGATTTGACTGCTGCCTCGTATATGCCGCCTTGATGTGGCGCTGCAGGAGTCATAAACTTCCATTCCGTCCCTTTCAAACACAAGTGTTCAAAAGTATCCTTCACGAGCCAATGCTCTCTTGCCTTCGCAAGTTCCTTCGCTGCACCGACAAATGCTGTACCATTGTCACTGTACAATCTCTCACACCTTCCCCTTCTCGCTATGAATCTTTCGAAACAAGCAATAAATGAAACTGACGTTAGGTCAGATATCAAGTCGATATGCACTGCTCTGGTTTTTAAACAAACAAAAATCGAAACCCAACATTTCTGTTTTATTATTTGTTCTCCTGCTCTGTTGATCATTTTGATCTCGAAAGGACCCGCATAGTCCACTCCTGTATGTAGGAAAGCTTTTCCTGGAGTTACCCTCTCTGATGGCAAGTCAGCCATTAGTTGTGTTTCAAAACGGTGGTTGTATCGCACACAAACTAAGCATTTATGAATGTAGTTTCTCAGTTCGCTCCTAATCTTCGGTATCCAGAATCTCTGACGGATGTACTGCGTCATGATCTGAACAGCTCCGTGCTTTGTTGCTGTGTGAGCACTGCACATAATTAGCCAAGCTAATCGAGAACCATTTGGTACGATTGCTGGGTGCCTTCTGTACGGGCCATGTTGAAATGTGCTACCCAAAATTATTTTATTTTTGTTCTGTACACAATCTTATCAGTGAACGCTGCCACTGATAACATTGCGAATCGGTTCGATACCGATAGCAATTTGAACATCGTTCCGTTTACGATTTTCGCATGCGCAATCGGAACCTTATGAAAGATGGTGGATTTAACCCCATTAAGTGCTCATGCGTTTCTTTTCTTCCGCAACTTCCAAACTATCCAGTTCGATAAGAAAAATATCGCTATATTGATTTTCGAGATAAAGAAAATCCTTCATCAAATTTTGTGAACCTACGCAAATATATGAAAATTGTTTGTGTTCACAACTATATTAATTAAATTTGATAAAAGAGCAAATCGCATTCGCTCATCTAGTGCTACTTCGTGGCCGGGGAATCCCCCACAAACACCAAGGAATTGAGTCCCTGGTTAATTTTCTGGAGCTTGAGACTTTTGAGAGATAAGTGCCGAGAAACACGCGGGTAGGTTGGCCAAGACCTAGCGTATGCCACGTGGAGATCTTCTTCTGTCCAATAAGGGTCTTGGGACTTTATTTAGTGCCACAGTGGTAATCATCACTAGTAAAACAACACCCGCTACAGTCCCATAGAACTCCTGGAAGAGGAAAAAGAGATCTCTTTCCACGCCGGGGCTCAACAGGCATACAGAAACTCTCTACTAAAAACCAAGCTTCGTGAATACAGCCTATAACCTCTCTGTCCAAGTTAAGTGAAGTGAACTTGGCAATTATAAATTATATCGCGACATTGTGGGAAAGAACTCAGACACATTTTTTTTCCCATCTATCCAATCTAAGCTTCTATTCGAAAACCAGAAAGTCCAGCTGACTGTGCCTTTACTTTGCCCTGTCAGCGAAGTCAAGAGTGTACGCATCCTCGCACGACGCGGCGTGGCGTAGCGCGGCCGCGGCGCGGTGCAGTCAGCGTAAAATAAACACGTCTACACGCAGCCAAACCGAAATTTAAACTTACCAGCAAATAAATCAAGCCTCAAAACTACCAAATCGACTTACCAGATTCGCCAACTACATACCTTCGACCATTTTCACCCAGCATCCCAAAATACGGACCAATTCCATCCTAACCATCATCCCATCCCATCATATCGACGTTCAACAGCGCTCCGCGCCCATCAAGCATCCACCAGCAACTAACAGCTGATGTCAAATATATTTTGTTATTTTTAAATTAAGTGCTCATTATGTACCGAAACCACTCAAGTTAAGTATAACTATTTTTAACTCATTCAAGATCATTCATATATATAAGCTTTTAATTATTTCTTTGTACCCAATAATCTAGCAAGAGAATCGTCGAAGAGTTTATCATAAAGAAACTCCTAAGCCCCGGATCCTTCCCACCAACAAGTAGTGCGCACGACTTCCTTGGAGGAGAGAAAATTCGGTGAGTCAGTTCATAATTCATTTTTGTTGGCTAAATAATTAAATGCTTCTTATGAATGAAGAGAGGTAATGTCATAAACACTACCGATTACCGATCATTGATTGAGAGAGATCTTTAGAAACAGTAACAAATAGTAAATTTGTTTCGTGCTCTTTAAAAGATTTGAGTGATTTCGAAAGTGCCGTATAAGTATCTTTTAACTTATATTTGCATTTCTCTTTTAAATGTTTGATGACGTCATAATTTCAAATATTAGCTAAGGTCAATGAACCCTCAAATCGATAACTCGATAAAAATTGCTATTTTCTGAATTGTGTGTCAAACTCTTGTTTTTTTTTTTTAATTAATCGTCCTTATGACGACCCACGTACAAGATTTACACGCAATACATTTATATCTCTATATATATATTTTTTTATACATTATTTTTGAATTCTTACTTCTTTAACTTCTTTAAATAAAACGGCTATTATAACGTATCCACTGGTTTTTGGTTTTAAATTTTAAATCATGCTTTTGAATTAGATTTCCTTTTTTCTTGGTGCTCAGTTGAGTGAAGCTTTGATGAAAAGTTACGATGGCGATTTATTGAGTTTGGCTTAGACTTCTTTAAGTCTTTACATTAGGGGTTACCACAAATATATTTAGAGTGGTGTGGTAACCAAGGAGTCCATTCACAAGGTGTATTGGGCAGAGGGAGGGTTACACTCTGGAACCAACACCAACTTCCGGTTCCTATATTGAAGTGTCGTGATAGCGTAAGCCAAAGTAGATTTTTGTGAGTTTGTTTTTGGTTTAAAAGAATAGGCATGTTAAAGTTGTACGGCAGTCCAGTGGCGTTTGCAACAACCCACCCCACCGACGAGTTAGCATTTGGCAATTGCAAGCATGCCTACTAGCACTCTGCCGACTGGACAACCTTCTTTCACGATTACTTATCTTTTTGGTAATCCTGTGGATCAAGAAGATAAGTAATATGGCAGCACATCGCGAATTCGTGAAGAGGGAACAGCAAGTTCCGTTACACAGGTGGCGCCCAAAGTGGGGGCAAAAATATTTTGTGTAAAACTATATCGTTTCATTCACATCAGAAACTTTTCGTTTTTTTTTAGGTTGTGTTATTTAAGCTCTTGCTCAAACTTTTTATTGAATTTCGTTTAGCTTCGAAATATTTAAATTTAGTATCCAAATGAATAAGTCCAAAAGCAAAGTTTAAAAACAAACATGCTTTGTTGTCAGCTTATTCCTTTGTGGTCCCATGGAGAACTTTCAACTTTTGTTTTGATTTCTTAGTGTCCTGAAATTCGTGTAGGAATTACAAACTTTTCAGAGCTAGCACTGAATTTAAAATGGAGGTTGTCAGATGGTTTGAGCATTTGCTTGGAGGATTTCTTCGGACGACCGGGAGATATAGGTTCAGAGAAACCACGTCTCCGTCCGCTGCGCCCGAGTTATGTTCCAGCAAAATGAAAGCTTTAACACAAAGGCTGTTTCAAAAAAAATCTTGAATAAAATCCCACAAAATACAAACAAAATACCAAAACAACACAGCAAATGATTCTACAAGTTTATTTTAAACTTAAGACAGTTTCTTTTTTTTGAATATCCAACCAAAATGTTAGCGTCCAAAGGATTAAATACCAAATAAGCTTTTCCTTTTGTAGCGCTATAGTAGCACGGATAAATTCATTAATCATATTTCAATACGCCAAATCGCAAGTTTTTTTTTTCATTTTTTTTTTTGCCATCAAGCTGCCATACATAGTTTTCATTTTTCTGAGCACCAAATTTATGAATACATAGATACCCAATTCTGTTTTAGATACTTTTAAGCAAAAGTACAATTTTATATTTTACACTTTAGAAAATTCATAATCCTTATTCTTTTTTTTCGCATCTTAATATTTTTTAATTTATTATTATATACTTAAAAATGCCTCCCAAGCCCCTAAATACCAATACGCGTAACAGCAAAAAAGTTAATATTGAGGATGACGCTAATTCCTCGATTCAAATTACTAACCCACCTACCCAGCCACCACCCCCAAACAACCTTCCTAATGAAGCCAACGGTACTAACCAACCACCACCACCACAGCATATCAATTCCTCTATCCCCTCTGGTTCGAAACAGGTTACCCAAATAAATAATACCCCTGATGATAACCTCAAACGCTATATCGAAAATATAGTCACGGCTTCCATAGGGTTAAGTAGGGCGGAAGACCTTAAGACACGTAAGGCAGAGTATGAAGCAGAAAGGTTAAGTCTGCGACAAGAAATTGTAAGGACGATACAGGAAGAGATGAGAGGTGCTGCGTCAGTACAACCTGTGGCTCCAGAAGATCTTAATTCCATGCGTCAACCCCTAGATCAAAGCACATTAAATACGAGTGCTATACCACAACAGAGCTTCAATCCGCGCAACCATTCTCAAAACCAAGCAGAACACATCGAACCTGTTCAACATAGTGAGAATCTGCAAAATTTTATAAGCCAGCTCAATGGTCTGAATCTCAATTCAGCAGGTCCAAGTGAGCGTCCATCAATTCCTATATCGTTCAGTCGTCCAGTTGAGTTCCAAAAATGGGGACTCAAGTTTGATAACGTGAGAATGACTGTAGATGATTTCCTTTTTCGACTCCATCGACTGAAGACTTGTTATAAGGTTACTTGGGAAGATATTTTCCTACATTTCCATCTCTTTGTATCGGGTCAGGTAGAAAGATGGTTTTGGACCTTCCTGAAGTCCAACCCAGGTGCCAATTGGCAAAATTTAGAATATTCGCTCATAGAGCAGTACAGAAGCCTGGAGACCGACTCAGAGCTTTCTCGGAGGATGTTTGACCGAAGACAAGGTCCAACAGAAAGCTTTGATGACTTCTACCAAGACATCCTGAGTTTGAATGCTAGGTTGCATTTCCCAAAGTCATCCAGAGAGCTTATCGATTTAATTAAGCAAAACGTGAAAAGAAGAACTGGCGAGCTTCTTATCACTTTTAACACGAATAGCTTACCGGAAATGGTCTTCGCTTGCCGTACAATTGAGAGGCGTATCGCTCAGTACGAAAGCTTGCGTACCAAAACTTTTTCTAACCCAAACTTACAGTTAACAAGACCCAAGGTTAACGAGCTGGAGTACGAAGATGAAGAGTTCAATGACATCGATGCTTTAGCTGTTTCTCAAAAGAAAAACAGTACTTTTAATATTTGTTGGAATTGCAAAACGAAAGGGCATTCATATATCCAATGCCCTAGCCCACAAAGAAACTTATTTTGTTTCAGGTGTGGGTTAGAAAACACCACCTCTCCGAAGTGCACTAATTGTTCGGGAAACCGGAATCGGGGCGATCCAACCGGGGAGCATTGCCCTCCACAAGTGAACCCGGAACAAAAACCTCAGTAGAAGCCTCAAACCCATCAGATTTTTCAAGTTCACCTGCTATTTCTAACCCAGATAATCATTTAGATACAACCGATAAGATAAAACTACCTGACTTTCACAATCCACCTACATCGACCAACGCAAATACGACACAAAGTTCGAATATCAAAATTCTGAATAGACCATCTACAGGATTTGTCAAAAACAAAGACGTAGTCATTCAAAAAGATAATCCTGCACCATTGTCGCTACATGAGCGATTGAAACGGTATTATGATGTTCGAAATCGCATTTTTAACGAACCTTCAAAGCGTATTCTCAAACTTAGAGAAAAATTCAATCAAAAGCGAGAAATACATAAAGCCATATCAGCAACAAGACTTTGCAGCACCGACGATCCTAGACCATACGCCAGCGTCACAATTTTCGGCAAAAAAATGCTAGGCCTCCTGGATAGTGGAGCCAGCATTAGCTGCCTAGGATCGGGGTGTCTTGAATTAGCGAAAGAAGAGGGTGTCTCTTTCAAAACTTTTGATTCCAAGGTAAAGACCGCAAGTGGAGATCCACAAGTAATCGTAGGGCAATTTACAACAGAAGTTTCTTATAAAGGTTTGTCAAAAGACATCACATTCTATCTAGTGCCCTCATTAGAACAGCCTTTATATTTAGGGGTGAATTTCTGGAGATCCTTCGAAATTGCACCCCACATAATTTCCGAAATTTCACCTTTGGAAAGAGCAAGTGATCCTAACGCTCACGAGCTAACAGCAAATCAATCCAAGGAACTTCAAAATGTTATTAGCTTGTTTCCGTCCGCAGCTAAATTTGGGCTCGGACGAACTAAGCTGGAGGAACATATAATAAACACAGGTGAGGCTGAGCCTGTTAAGCAAAGGCACTACCCTGTCTCTCCAGCGGTTCAAGCCCTCATGTATGATGAATTGGATAGGATGCTTTCTTTAGGCGTCATCGAGGAAAGTAACAGTGCGTGGAGTTCTCCTATTGTCCTGGTACAGAAGCCCGGGAAAAATCGCCTGTGCCTCGACTCTAGGAGGGTTAACAAGGTTACGAAAAACGATGCCTATCCTCTTCATCATGTTGACGGGTTGCTAAGTCGTCAATCAGATACACACTTCATATCGAGTGTGGATCTGAAGGACGCCTTTTGGCAGATACCTCTGGAGAGGTCATCAAGGGAAAAGACCGCGTTTACCGTGCCCGGCCGACCCCTATATCAATTTACGGTTATGCCCTTTGGCCTCTGCAATGCTGCACAGCGGCTTTGTAGACTTATGGACAAAGTGATTCCCCATGAGTTGAGACAAAATATCTTTGTTTACTTGGATGATTTGTTGGTGGTTTCGTCAACGTTTGAGGAGCACTTAGAAATTTTAACAAAACTTGCTTCGCTTTTGAAAAATGCTGGTCTTACCATAAATATCGAAAAATCGAAATTTTCTTTTAAAGAACTGAAATTCTTAGGCTATATCGTAGGAGGAGGGTGCATCCAGACAGATCCAGACAAAGTGTCCGCGATCAAAGAATTCCCTGTGCCGAAAACAGCTCGACAGGTGAGACGATTTTTGGGTCTGTCAGGATGGTACCGACGATTCGTCAACAATTATTCGTCTTTAGCCACCCCATTGACAGATACACTCAAGAAGAGCAAATCTTTTCAGTTCACTCCAGAGGCGATGAAAGCTTTTGAAGAGTTAAAACTTGCCCTAACAACTGCACCAGTTCTTATCAATCCGGATTTTAAAAAGCCATTTAAGATCCTCTGCGATGCCTCAACGTCCGGCGTAGGTAGTGTGCTGTGTCAGGAAGATGAGAACGGGGTCGAGAGACCGATTTATTACTACTCCCACAAACTTACGTCTGCACAACGTAATTACAGCATTACGGAGTTAGAGTGCTTAGCAGCAGTGTTAGGGGTAGAAAAATTCCGCTCTTATGTAGAGGGCCAAGAGTTTACGATAGTGACCGACCATGCGAGCCTGCGGTGGCTCATGAGTCAAAAGGATTTGAACGGACGGTTAGCTCGTTGGAGCCTTCGACTTCAACGATTCTCTTTTGAAATAGAGCATAGGAAGGGTACTCAAAATGTGGTGCCAGATGCCCTCTCTCGAGTCTACGCAGTGGACGAGATAGGATCTGAGCAAAACATCCTTGCGAATCCTTCTGATGTTCTATGCATTGATCTTACCGATCCGGCTTTTAAGTCGGATGAATATGTAGGAATGATGAATACAATAGAGGGAAATAAAAATCAGCTACCTGACCTTCGTGTTTCAGACGGTTTTGTTTACAAGAAGGTCAAACCCTGCACAGGGGATCCAAGGGAAGATGACTGTGTCTGGAAACTCTGGATCCCATCCGTTCTTACTAATCGTTTGATTCAATTGGCTCATGATCCTCCACGCGCATCGCATGGTGGGGTTGCGAAAACATTGTACCGTCTGCGCGACCGTTTTTACTGGCCTAATATGGCGGCTCAAGTGAAAACGTTCGTAGGAGACTGCAATGTATGTAAAGCTTCAAAACCTCCAAACTCCATTCTTAGACCACCTATGGGCCAAGCCTTCGTCGTTGATCGGCCTTTTCAACATGTTTATGTTGACTTTTTAGGGCCATACCCTAGGTCAAAAAAGGGAAACATTCACATAATCGTATGTCTCGACCAATTAACGAAATTCGTCCTAGCTAAACCCATACGAAAAGCTACAGGTGAAGCTGCCATAAGTTTTTTAGAAGAAGAAGTATTTGCATTGTTCGGGGTCCCAGAATCGCTTCTGTCCGACAATGGAAAACAGTTCATTGGTAAGGATTTTTCGAAATTCCTTGCAACATACGGAACAAAACATATCAAGACCGCCTCATATTCACCTCAGGCGAATGCTAGTGAGCGCGTTAATCGCTCGATTCTTGCGGCAATTCGCTCATATATTGGTTCCGACCAGTCAAATTGGGACAAACACTTATTGTCCGTAATGAGTGCCTTACGTTCGACCGTTCATTCGGCGATAGGCATATCGCCCCATGAAGCTCTGTTCGGCCAGAGCAAAATCGAGCATGGCTCAGATTACCAATTGCTAAAACGACTTCAAAGCTTGAACAATTCAGAATTCAGTGTCCTGCCAAAATCTGCGAAGATGAACATTATTCATGAAAGGATTAAAGATTCCTTGGAAAAATCCCATAAAATCTACGAAAAAACTTACAACCTCAGGAGTAAGGCTTGTTTATTCAAAGTAGGACAGAACGTGTTAAAGCGAAACTTTATCCTAAGTGATGCGACTAAAAATAGAAATGCGAAGCTTTGCCCTAAATTTGTACCCGCCAAAGTTAAAAGTATAGTGGGAAACAACTTGTATGAACTCACCGATTTGAAAGGGAACATTTTAGGGATAGTTCATGCAAAGGACATCCGTCAATAGCCTAAAGTCAAAGACAGTAAATACGAAGAAGGTACATTATCTAAAATATCTCAGGCGTGGGTCGACTCTCTACATAAGTTGTGGCCTTTACATTTCATTTTCGTTTACAAGGTAATCGAAATTGAAAAGTTGTGTACGGGCCATGTTGAAATGTGCTACCCAAAATTATTTTATTTTTGTTCTGTACACAATCTTATCAGTGAACGCTGCCACTGATAACATTGCGAATCGGTTCGATACCGATAGCAATTTGAACATCGTTCCGTTTACGATTTTCGCATGCGCAATCGGAACCTTATGAAAGATGGTGGATTTAACCCCATTAAGTGCTCATGCGTTTCTTTTCTTCCGCAACTTCCAAACTATCCAGTTCGATAAGAAAAATATCGCTATATTGATTTTCGAGATAAAGAAAATCCTTCATCAAATTTTGTGAACCTACGCAAATATATGAAAATTGTTTGTGTTCACAACTATATTAATTAAATTTGATAAAAGAGCAAATCGCATTCGCTCATCTAGTGCTACTTCGTGGCCGGGGAATCCCCCACAAACACCAAGGAATTGAGTCCCTGGTTAATTTTCTGGAGCTTGAGACTTTTGAGAGATAAGTGCCGAGAAACACGCGGGTAGGTTGGCCAAGACCTAGCGTATGCCACGTGGAGATCTTCTTCTGTCCAATAAGGGTCTTGGGACTTTATTTAGTGCCACAGTGGTAATCATCACTAGTAAAACAACACCCGCTACAGTCCCATAGAACTCCTGGAAGAGGAAAAAGAGATCTCTTTCCACGCCGGGGCTCAACAGGCATACAGAAACTCTCTACTAAAAACCAAGCTTCGTGAATACAGCCTATAACCTCTCTGTCCAAGTTAAGTGAAGTGAACTTGGCAATTATAAATTATATCGCGACATTGTGGGAAAGAACTCAGACACATTTTTTTTCCCATCTATCCAATCTAAGCTTCTATTCGAAAACCAGAAAGTCCAGCTGACTGTGCCTTTACTTTGCCCTGTCAGCGAAGTCAAGAGTGTACGCATCCTCGCACGACGCGGCGTGGCGTAGCGCGGCCGCGGCGCGGTGCAGTCAGCGTAAAATAAACACGTCTACACGCAGCCAAACCGAAATTTAAACTTACCAGCAAATAAATCAAGCCTCAAAACTACCAAATCGACTTACCAGATTCGCCAACTACATACCTTCGACCATTTTCACCCAGCATCCCAAAATACGGACCAATTCCATCCTAACCATCATCCCATCCCATCATATCGACGTTCAACAGCGCTCCGCGCCCATCAAGCATCCACCAGCAACTAACAGCTGATGTCAAATATATTTTGTTATTTTTAAATTAAGTGCTCATTATGTACCGAAACCACTCAAGTTAAGTATAACTATTTTTAACTCATTCAAGATCATTCATATATATAAGCTTTTAATTATTTCTTTGTACCCAATAATCTAGCAAGAGAATCGTCGAAGAGTTTATCATAAAGAAACTCCTAAGCCCCGGATCCTTCCCACCAACAAGTAGTGCGCACGACTTCCTTGGAGGAGAGAAAATTCGGTGAGTCAGTTCATAATTCATTTTTGTTGGCTAAATAATTAAATGCTTCTTATGAATGAAGAGAGGTAATGTCATAAACACTACCGATTACCGATCATTGATTGAGAGAGATCTTTAGAAACAGTAACAAATAGTAAATTTGTTTCGTGCTCTTTAAAAGATTTGAGTGATTTCGAAAGTGCCGTATAAGTATCTTTTAACTTATATTTGCATTTCTCTTTTAAATGTTTGATGACGTCATAATTTCAAATATTAGCTAAGGTCAATGAACCCTCAAATCGATAACTCGATAAAAATTGCTATTTTCTGAATTGTGTGTCAAACTCTTGTTTTTTTTTTTTAATTAATCGTCCTTATGACGACCCACGTACAAGATTTACACGCAATACATTTATATCTCTATATATATATTTTTTTATACATTATTTTTGAATTCTTACTTCTTTAACTTCTTTAAATAAAACGGCTATTATAACGTATCCACTGGTTTTTGGTTTTAAATTTTAAATCATGCTTTTGAATTAGATTTCCTTTTTTCTTGGTGCTCAGTTGAGTGAAGCTTTGATGAAAAGTTACGATGGCGATTTATTGAGTTTGGCTTAGACTTCTTTAAGTCTTTACATTAGGGGTTACCACAAATATATTTAGAGTGGTGTGGTAACCAAGGAGTCCATTCACAAGGTGTATTGGGCAGAGGGAGGGTTACACTCTGGAACCAACACCAACTTCCGGTTCCTATATTGAAGTGTCGTGATAGCGTAAGCCAAAGTAGATTTTTGTGAGTTTGTTTTTGGTTTAAAAGAATAGGCATGTTAAAGTTGTACGGCAGTCCAGTGGCGTTTGCAACAACCCACCCCACCGACGAGTTAGCATTTGGCAATTGCAAGCATGCCTACTAGCACTCTGCCGACTGGACAACCTTCTTTCACGATTACTTATCTTTTTGGTAATCCTGTGGATCAAGAAGATAAGTAATATGGCAGCGCATCGCGAATTCGTGAAGAGGGAACAGCAAGTTCCGTTACACTTCTCTCGTATTCCATCTCTGCTCTGTCCAACCGTCCTCCAACCCTTAGAATCTTTTTATTATCTAGAATTGGTTTCAACGATTCAATCCTGCTCTTTTCAGGTAAACACCTGTCCTTCTCTATACAAGTAATCTCCTTCCCAAAGTATTGTTCCTGCTCTTTTCTCAACAAATGATCCATTGATTCCATCTTCTCTTCCGAGGATGGTTGATCAAAAAGTCCTTCTCTATTCACCAAACCTTCTCTCCTTCTCACTTGAAGTACAGAACGTCTCCTTCTCTTACCATCTCTCTTCTCATCCTCCTTTCGTTGCTTTATCTTTGCTTTAATCGCATTGATGAAGCGTAGTACGTAACTGATTATATTCAGTGCCTTCTCTAAAGTAGATGTGTATTCAATTAGTGGAATACTCCTTCTCCAGCACTTCACATAAATTGATAATGGCTCCGTAAATTTCGTAACCATAAAAACTTCCATCTCATTCATCATAAAAACCTTCATCTCATCCCTCCCCCCATCTGAAACATTTGGCACAAACTTTTCAGATAACCAGGTCGTTCGTGGTTTCGATAGCCATTCGGGGCCATGATGCCATAGCTTGTTGTTGACTAATAATGATGCCTTCACCCCTCTGCTTAACAGATCAGCTGGGTTCTCCTTTGTTCCAACATGATTCCATCTCTTCACTTCAGTATGAGTCTGTATAGACGATACTCTGTTTGCAACAAACGTTTTCAGATTGCATGGTAATTTATTTATCCAATGCAGTGTTACGAGTGAATCTGTCCATAGATTGTACTCTATTCCTTCCCAATCCATCGTCTTGACGACACTTGCCACTAGTCTTCCCAGCAGCTCAGCTGCCGCAAGTTCCAAACGTGGTATCGTCACTGTCTTAAGTGGTGTAACACGAGTTTTTGCTGTTAGTAGATTAACATTGATCCTTCCATCAGAGCACACCGTCCTGACATAAATTACTGCACCATATGCTCTTTCGGAAGCATCCGAAAAGCCATGTATTTCCTTCCGTACACCTTCGGATGTACCTAACCATCTCTCAATTCTAACATTTTCTAAGAATGTTATTTCCTTCCAAAATTCTATCCATCTCTCATTTATTTCCTTAGGTAATTTCTCATCCCAATCGACATTTAAACGCCAGATGTCCTGAATGAGTATCTTTCCAATGATTGTAACAGGCGCTATAAATCCATTAGGATCATAAAGTTGCGCAACACAGCTCACAATCTTTCTTTTTGTCATTAGTAGCTCAGTCACTGGTGTTTTTACCACAAATGTGAACTGATCCTTCTCTAGTAGCCATTTCAGACCCAAAATCGATGCCTTCTCATCATCTTGAAACAAGATTGATTCCTGCTCTTCATAATTCATATCCTTCACGAGCATTTTGGAATTTGACTTCCATTTCCTTAGCTCAAAACCTGCTCCCTTCAATACATGATCGATTTCTTTTGATAATTCGATCGCCTTCTCTTCGGAATCAGCACCAGTAGTGCAGTCATCCATATAAAAATCTTCTCTTATTGCTCTTGTAGCATTCGGGTATTCCTTCTCTGCATCCTTCGCACATTGCACCAAAGCTCGCACAGCATTGTATGCTGACGATGTCATCCCGTAAGTGACGACTGTCAACCAATACTCCTTCAACTTTTCATGTGGACTTTCCCTCCAAAATATCCTCTGCAAGTCCCATTGTTCCTTCACAACCTTCACCATACGGAACATCATCTTGATGTCCGCACTAATTGCAACTCTATGCCTACGAAAGCGCATTAAAATCTCATGCAAGTCCTTTTGTAATTTTTCTCCCAACATTTGCGCTTCGTTTAGCGAAATGCCCTTCATAGTCCTGCAACTAGCATCAAATACGACCCTAAATTTCTTCGTAACGCAATGATGTGGTATGTGATACACACTCCTTCCTTGCACATTACCAGTAACTGGTGTCATATGCCCTGCACTCTCATATTCTCTCATGAAGTCTACGTATTTTTGTTTTAGCTCAGCATCTCCTTCCAACCTTCTCTCTAAAGCAAAGAACCTGCGTCTAGCTGCAAGTTCTGAACTTCCAATGTCCATCTCCGGTTCCTTTAGAGGAATCGTAACTACAAATCTTCCAACCTCATCACGCATATATGTGTTAATGAAGTTTTGCTCTACCATCTCTTCCTCCTTCGATCTATGTGATGATGATTCAACTTCATCCAGTTGCCATAAGCGCCTAAGCGACTCATGCAATTGGTCGTTGGTCATACATACAACATAGGATACCTTCTCATTTACCTTCTCATCCTTCTCATATTCCTTCTCATCCATCTCATATTCATACTCTCCGAGTATGACCTTTCCCAAAGTGGTTTCCATGCAGAAAGAACCAAAGAACCGCATGGTTGCCTTCCAATTACAGAAATAAATGATTCAGCTATAAACTTGCACCCAAATAAAAGGTCAATAGGACCTGCCTTCCAATATTCAGGGTCAGCCAATGACCGGCCAGAAATGTCCATCCTTGATGGCACCAAATTGTGTGTAGGCACAATTGGTTTCCAATTTCCATCTCTTGGCAATACCCAAAACTCCTGCTCGATAAAGTTCTCCGAATTAAACCAGGGATACACTCTGAGTGTCGTCTTATATTTAATGTGAAGAGGCTCCCCCTCCACACCAACAACCTTCCGTCTAACTTGTACTTTAAGCAAGTCTAGCCTCTCTTGCAACTCGTAGCTTACGAGATTCGGTTGTGCACCAGTATCTAGGAGTGCTTTTACTGGCCCATATCTTTTACCATCTATCTCTAATTTTACTTGAGCCGTAGGCATCAAGATAGATTTTTCCGTCTCATAGCAAAAAGAACACGATAAATACGTTTTATTTTGTATTTTATTATTTAAATAAATTCCCTTCCCTCTTTTAAAATCATCCCAAGACGCACTTCTACCTTCTCGTTCCTTCTCTTGATCCTTCTCTGTACCTTCTCTGTTGACTGCCTCCCATCTCGCACGCTTCGCGGGTAGGGTTGACGGTCAGTCTTCCTTCACCTTGCTGTCGTCGCTGCTACGCTTGCCTCTGCGCCCCTTCGCCTTCTCTTGTACAGTATACACCGTAGCTTCAACCTTCCTCAACTCTCGCATTGGGCACATCATGCTATTATGCTTCGGCTTACCTGGACAGCGAAAACACGGCCCTTGAAAGCAGTCCTTCACGACATGATCTGTCTTCAAACAATTTGGGCATAGCTGCCTCTCCTTCACCATCTCTTGTTTTCCTTTTAAGCTGAGTGCGCTGAATTTGGGGCACCCCCAAATTGGATGTTCAACTGACCTGCACATGTGGCATGGCATCTTTTTCTTGATGGCATCCTTCACCTTCTCAGTTGCTCGCGGCGGATTGCGTCCAGCTACAGCACCTTCGCTCCTTCCCATGTTCAATTTGGCTTGTGCCGATGTGGTTGGTAGTTCCCTTCTCCGGTTATCCATCACGCTCTCTAAAGCAGCTGCCCTTTTATCTAAAAAGGCGCAAAATTCCATCGCCGTGGGCCTTTCAGATGTACGTGACTCCTCCCACTTGCATGCCGTCTCGTGATCCAACTTCTCGTGAAGGACATGGACAATTATCATGTCCCATTGGTCCGTAGAAACACCCTGAGCAGCGAGTTGTCGCAACGTCTCGTGCGTGGTGTTTGCCATCCTTTGCAGCTCAGCTGCCCTTGGTGTTCCTTGCAACATTGGTAGACGGAAGAACTGTCGCAACAACTCCCGGCACGTCGCATAGGTCCTTTGATAAACTTGGTTTAAGCGCTTCCAAGCCTCGCAATAGTTTTTATCCGTTAGTTGCCACTCACCCAGCGTGCGCGCTGCCTTCCCAGTCAATGATTTCTTTAGATAGGCAAATTTATATGCGGGTGAGATCCGATCGTTTTCGTGGATTGCTGCCACGAACCGGTCTCGGAACCCCTGCCATCTCGTGATGCTGCCATCGAAGTCACCCCACGTATTCTTAATATCGTGCTGTTGGAATGGTAGATTTACCTGCACGGCTATAGGAGCCCCATCCTTCTCAGGAGCAGCTGGCTTCAGCTGCGATATCTTCCTTCTCAATGCGGCATGGGCTGAGAAGTAATCTTCTTCAGCTGCCGCCTTCCTTCTCTCAACGTCTGCCTGCAGTAATAGGTCGTCTGCGCAAACCATGGCCTTCTCATTGTCCCTCACTTGTAGCCAGGCTTCCAATAGAGCCTCTAGCCTGATTTCAACATCTTCCAATCCAGCCGTTTGAAATTCTTCGGACTGCGTATATACTCGTAGCCTAGCTACCGAATGTATCGCCGAGTCGAACATGTATTGAACGGTGGTGTCTGGTGCCTTCGCCATTGTCCTTCTCAAGCTATTGTCAGCTTCCATCACAGTATCCTTCTCAGAACCTTCGCTAGTTGTTTTCTCAAACTATGTCTTCCTATAGGAAAAATGACATGAAAAGAAAATAAATCAAATTGATTTTGTACCAAAACGCATGTGTATGTACCTGTACGAATAAATAAAATAAATCAATATAAACCCCTGAAAAATATTTTATAAAATTAATATATGTATACCCCTAACAAATATTTTATAAAATTAATATATGTATACCCCTGAAAAATATTTTATATGTGTAACTAAATTGTTGCCGTCGCTGTTGTTGTCATGCCCATTGTACAAATTGAGATATTACCTTCCTGATCAAAAGAATTTGACTTTTGTCAAAAATAAATTATCTGAGAATAGATTATGAAAATTATATTTACTATCTCAGCCCTTCCGCTTGCAAGCATCCCTTCTCTTACCTTCGCAGGTTACTCGCACTTTTGTGCTTTGAGTACCTTTTTTAAAAATAAATAGTATGGCAACTCGCACATTCGTGCTTGAGTTCCTCCTTCACTCCATCACATAGCAACTCGCACATCTGTGCTTTGAGTGCTTCCTTCACCCTTCCAATTATTGACAACTCATATATTTTGTTGAGTGTCTCCATCTCTACATACTCATTTTTCATTCGGAACGAGAATTCTCCTATCACCTCCACAGTTCTCCTTATTGCAAATAAAGAATGTATGGATTCACATATACCATCCCAATTCCAGTCACAACCTTCTCACTCAAACCATCCACATCACGTCGTCATATTTCTTCCCATTGTAAGTAAGAAGACATATGGCGACTCACATATTCCATCCCTTTTCCATCACAACATTCTCACTCAATCCAATCCGCATTACGTCATCATATGTCTCTCCATTGTAAGTGAAAAGACATACAGCGACTTGCATATTCCATCACACACAAGGAAACAACGCTCAAAACAACAGAGAGAAAACAAGAGCACACCACCTCTGCTATTCATAAAAATAAAAGAGAAGAAAAAATAACCATTCTAACTCTTTCCCTGCACCGCAATAACAACTATCCACTGTATGTTTATTGTATTGCTTTTTTATATACATCTCACATATGTATTCTCGTAAGAATATCGACAATATTACCTTCGCTTCACAACATTTGATTTTTTTTTTATAATTCCAGCACTCATAATCTCAGAGAAAAAAAAGAATATCTGCACAAATTTTCTAAATCGAATTTCTCTGATCCATCTCGGTGACAATTCACATAGAAATTCTTCACCAACCATCACTTAGTTTTCGTTTCTGATATTTTTTATGTGCCATCACAAATATTTCTATCGAGAAAATTCTCACAACCATTCACTATTTAATTATATTTCCCTCTCAAAAATATTCAGAAAGAAACTCTTTGTATGCCGTCACAAATCTTTCACAAAACCTTCAGTTATTGTTTCTATTTTTCCAATCCTGTCTCGCTAATTATATTAGCACAAACGAAATTTTGTTTGTTTTTTTTTTTTTTTTAAGAAAGGTATACACATTTATATGGCTACTCGCATATTAATGCCTGAGTGCCGCCTTCACTTTTTCCATCTTCAATTTAATACCTTCACCTTTTTTTATTATTTTTGTGGTCATTCGCATAATTATGCATGAATGCCTCCATCACTCCGTCACAAAAAATGAATTTATTTCCTTCACAAATTAATGCGTACATACATAGCGAGTAATCTCGAAATATATGTCGCCATAAAACTATCACAATTCACACGATCAACAACAGCAACATACCCGATACACACCTAATAATAATAATAATAATAAATATATTTGTCTAGAGCCTAGTGGACTGTAATTTTTACCTTGGAATACCTTTTGTTAGTTAAAAACACTAGTAATAATAATTTAAATATTGTTCGTATTAATGTTTGTTGTTTTTTGTTTTGTTTTTTTTTACTCTTTAATGTTCGCTTTAAGCAAATTCCGGACGAGGCCAAGGTCAAACTTCGAATGAACTATTTCATACGCAGCTGTACCTACCATCAGTCGCTATCTACCTTAGTGTGTATACATGTGTATGTTTCCCTCTCTCTACTCTAAGCGGGGAAATTTTTCATGTGTTTGCTTTCGAGTATCCATCGCTTGGTATTCATTGTATGTATGTATCTTATGTTGTTGTCAACTGCGTAGCAGTGAAATGTGACAACCCTTTCGTGTGTTTTTTTTTATATATTGTATGTATCTGTATACATGAAATGTCTTTTCTGCAGCTGCGCTGCGGGTTAGATTTGTATATTTATTTTGTTTGCTTTACAATGAAGCAAAAGAATTGTTCGTTCATTTTTTTTATGAAGCCTTGCCGCATACATACATTGACAGTTTCCCGTCTGCTTCCTTCACTGGTATTTGCATTTGCAAATAATATAAATGGGAAAGAAATAATTTCAAAATAAACTCTTACCAATCTCCATGATACTTATCTCAGTCGGTGCCTACGTGACTTTTTACGTAGCACATATACCATCCCAGTTCCTTCACGTTTGGTATCTACGTGGGTTTTCACATAGCACCTATACCATCACAAACCTTCTCACTTGTTGTAGTGTGTCTGCTTCTTTTGGCGCAGCACTTTTTCCATCACACTATTCACATTTTAAACGGGTTTCTTCTTTTTTTTTTATATATAGGCGCATGCATGTTCAATCATGTCATGGCACGTACCCTTCACTTTTTACATTTTTTCATATGCAATCTTATAGATTTTAGCATATGCCTTCACAATTCATTTATTTGGTTTTTTTTTTGAATATATATACGTGCGCAAGCTCAATGCATTGCGTAGCGTATATCCCTTCACTCCTTCACACCATTCACGCACTTTTTCTTAAAAAATGCACTTTCCGTTAGGATTCACAAAACACTCGCGGCGCCGTTCAAATTTGGCTCGATTGACCAAATGTATCGTAGCTCATTTCCCTAACCTAATTAATACCAAATTAACACCAACTGATAACGAGATCTTGTGATCACTTTTGGAAAGAGGAAAAAAGCCCATCGCGTATTAAATAAAAACACCATTAGTTAAAGTGGAAAAATATTAAAAAACCACTGAGTTTATTTACGACCTTCTCGGATAAGAGTTATTTTCTAACTAACTACATTTAGTCATATAAGCTTATCTTTCGTTAAGTTATATTACATAAGCTTATGCGCTTCGCCATCTTCCGTGGAACGTAAACTCTCATCTACCACCATACAACCAGCGCCTAGCCTTAATTAATTTGCCGTCACTGACTCATCGAAGAACAGTGTCTAAAATATTATTTGTGTATGATGTTTTGATTGGAGCAATCGATTCTGAATATCTTTTAGCACAACTCAACCTAAATACTTACTCACGATCCTTAAGATCTGTAGATTTTTTAAGTCAATGATTTAATAGAACGAACTATGGAATTCATGAACCTTTGTTTGCTGCATGTTCAGCTTTTAATAAATATATTAATATAATCGATTTTAATGTTTCAAAATATTGTTTAAAAAAAGAACTTTATAGATCTCTTCAATCTCAAAGCTAATAATTTGTAAATTTGTAGCTAAATAAATAAATAAAGCTTATTTGCCCCTTCACAATACATCGACTGCCGAGCTTCACACTCATGCAGTTCGATACACAATCAATGATTTTTTTTCATTCTAAGTATGCAAAGTTTCATCACATTGCATAAAATGTGTATGAATTGTTCATAATTTATATGATTTGGATCATCAACTCCTTGTAGTCTGGATTTTCCAACAACAATTGTGAAGCAAATTTTTTTTATGAAAGTAGTTTCATACAAAGGATGATTTTTTCATGCAAATGATGAAAAAAACCCCTATGAATTTTTGATGATTTGTTCATACTCGTATGAAAAATTTCATCATATTTTCAATTTTCGATTTTCCAACAACAACTATCATATAAAAGTTTTGATGAACGCGATTTCATACAGATAATGATTTGATCATCAAACGCAAATTTATTTTGATGATTTCTTGCATAATATATATGATTTTTGCATAAAAATTGATGATTTTGGGTTGATGATCGCCGTTCATAAAAATTATGTAACATAATTTTTTCAGTGTGCAACTCTTCCACAAGAAAAACGCACCTTGGGGATGTAAGGCTAGGGATTTGTTTTTGAATTTTTTTTATAAATCACCAGCATGCTACAAGTACATGCTGAGTGTAGGATTTAAGCTGCCATCGGTAAGCACCATTTACCGGCATTCGGAGATCCGGCTGGCTGCAGGATTCAGCAAACCAATGAGGGACATGATGACGGCCAGAGCTCTAGGAATGACGGAATAACGGATTTGATGTTCCCTCTTCGCTGCTAGGCGATGATGTGCCTTTTCACTACTCAACCTAAACCACAGGATACTTAGGAAAAGCAGCGATCGTGAAGAAAGTTGTCCAAATAGCAAAGTGCTGGTAGGCATGCTTGCTGTAGCCTTAAACTAGCTCGTCGGCGGGGTGGGATCTTGCACCCGCCTTTGGACTGCCGTTCATCATTTTCATGCCTATATCTGATCTCTAATCAAGAACCTAAATTTTACACTCATTCACTCAATAATCCACGATCACAAACATCCGCGTTTAAGGAACCCAAAGGTGTTGTAGGTTCCAGAGTGTGACCCTCCCTCTACTTACTACATTAAGTAAGAGCTCCGTGGTTGCCGTGCCACTCTGTCTTTAAGCGACAACCCCTAACGCGAATTGAAACGCGAATTTAAAACATATTTATTTGGCCGTCGCCGATCCTCATCTCACCCTACTAAAACTCCCTAAGCACTTCCGAAAACCTATTCGTTGACCATGTTTAATTGCTCAGCGCAAAACAAAAATAAAAAAGAATGCCACAATTTGTATCTGTACCTATGTACATTCAACTCAATTAAAGAGAGCTTAAATTTATTACGGACTTCATAGATATAATGGTTTGCTTAAATATCGTCTTAGATATATAGATATAAGTAGGCAAAAACTAAGTTAGGCAAAAGAAAGTTATATTTAAGAGAACGTTAACATTTAAAATTTCAATTCTATAATTCAAATAATATAAAAACGAGAACTCTGAATTCTCTCCTTCGAGGTTATTCGAAATAAAAAAAAATAAAAAAGAAAACAAATTAAATTAAAAATGTTATCAAATCACTCAAAGTTTGATTCTCTGGGATAATTCTAAGCAATGGAGCTTGCGACTCACTCGTTCAAGTTATACAAAATTACATTACCCCTTCCATTCTCTTCTTGTTCTTTTAATTTTTTTATTTATTAGACAAAATTTGACTCACCGCGTAGAAAAAAAATCCTCCACAGAAGTTGTGCGCACCACCTCGCTGGTCGGATCTGGAGCATTTGAGTGGTATTGCTCTGGTCTGTTAATTAGTATTTCGTGAAGCTAGGATAAATAGAAAGGTTAAAGTAATATTGTCAAATCGAACGAGCGGCATTAATTGAGTTAGAATCGGTATACTTAACTTTGAGTAGATTTGTTACATTGAGAGATTGATTACGATATGGTTAATTTAGGCTGAACTGGAACTAAGGTGGTGTTTCGAAGCGATAGGGGACGTCTTGGAACTTGTGCGAGTCATAGACGAGTGTGCTCTCAAGGGCACCGGTTGGTTCCAAATGACCGCACTTCTTTTGGCAAGGTTATGGTGCGTTATGATGCTTGCTAATGTAAAAACGATAGATCAAAAATTCTGCTCGACTGATGATGACATATTTAGTTTAGAGTTTTACCTGACTATGACACGTGTGTCTGTGCATTTATCGACACCTAGTTGAGCTTGTGGATAGCACTCCACCTTATACTGGCTGAACAGAATGGAGACGGAGCTGCAACTGGAGCTGCAACTGGAATAGCTGTCAAAATTTTGAATACACACAAATTCAATGATACGAACAGAACACGACGCAACTGCAGACGGAGTTGCAGACGCAGCTGGACAAGTTGGCCTACTTTTAACTTTTGACTTGCAGCTTTTTTGACGTTTCAAAATCGCGAACAAAACGAAGTGTTTACATGTGGGTTAAAGTGATTTTAAAACTTTTTTCAATCACTCATAAAGACGTAAAGTAATTTTAGCTTCTTTTTCATCATTATTCATTTTTATTTTTGTTTTCATCTTTATTTTCGATACTAAAATGTCAGAAAGCTGTACAGCTGCATTGTGGGCGCCTAAAAAAAAAAATCACGTACGACACTTTTTGACAGCTATTCCAGTTGCAGCTGCAGCTCCAGTTGCAGCACTCTATTCTGTTCAGCCAGTTACACTGCTCAGCGTGATCAGTATTAAAGATGTGGTGATTTGCTGAGAATAACCGCAAACATGCGAACAGTCTAGGTGTTCTTCCTTTCATTAGGTTTGTGAACCCTTTTTTTTCTTTTGATCTTTTGTTATCGAACTCGGTTCGGTCGGTAGATCTATTTGATTTCCAAAAGGAAACAAGAAACTGCTTTGGCAGTTAAAACATACACTGTATTGATATAATTTTATGATCCTTCACGGGCTAGCAAAAGTTTCCGAGGAGGATTAAAACGCTACTCGTTTGCGAAAACTGGTTAAAAAAAATTAGATAAGTTTTTTTTTTTCTTTAGGGGCACACAGCAAACCAACTGTCTACAAATTACCTTGGATTAGCTTCCGAGAACTAATCTTTCGCTTTTGATGGCAAAGCTAATTCGATATTTAATATCTTTTATAGGACTCTCTACAAAAAAGTGGAATCACGAACATTTTTCTCTTAGGATTTCTGGGACGATCTTTTCCAATTGAGAGTCGAGGAAGAAAAGAACCGCGAACGCATTTTTGGAGGTTAGATAATCCCAATACCACATTGTTCGCGGCCTATTTTATCGCAGATCGTGAAAACGAAACGATAACTCATGCTTTGACTATCGAAACAATTTAAGTATGGTAGTGGCAGCAAAGCCACAAAGCAAAGAAAATTATAATGCAGTTGAACTCGGCAGCACATTTTAAAGGAGCCCATACATCCTTTTTGATGAAATGGCCATACAAAAAGAATTGGAGTACAACATAAAAGATGACATTATTTATGGATTGACGGACTTCGGAGAGTACGGAAGGAATGACTTGGCAGCCTCTAAGGCGATGGTATTCACGCTTAGGGGCTTGAACCGAAATTGGAAGCAAGAATGCAGATGATACTCACAATTATAAATGAAGTTATAAATTGTGGTCTGACAGTGGTTTCAACAAGCTGCGACCAGGGAGCGATCAACGTGTCAGCTTACAGAAGACTCGGGCCACGCAACTTCTTAGAGACGGAACCATATGTGGATATTCAAGAACAACGAGTTTTCTTGCTTTATGATTACCCGCATCTTTTTAAGAGCGTGCGTAATATTTTGCTAAAATCCTACATCATGATAGGAAAGGACACTGTGGATTGGAACGTCATTCGAAAAATCTTTGATCAAGATAAGAATGGGACGTTCCAAGTTTTTCACAAGTTAACGAACTCCCATGTTCGGCCGAACAATTTTGAGAAATTGTCGGTAAAACTAGCCACACAGGTTTTAAGTGAAAATGTGTGCACTGGCATAGAATATGTTTGGAAGACAACGGATCTCTTCAAAACAGAAGACGAGAAAAGAAGGGCTGAGTCAACCCAGGTTTGTCAAACAGCTCAATGATCTGTTTGACAATCTGAATACGGGCCGACTCTATTCTAGGAATCCAAATAAGCAAGCTCTTTCGGATACCACAGAGACTCTTCAAAGGCTAAAGAATGCTATGGATTGGATATCGGAATGGAAATCCACGAGCAGTCATATAATACCACCTTGTTTTAAGGGATTAAAACAAACTTTGATGGCGATTGTGCAGATGTGGGAGTATATTAAAAGCCAAGAGCAGAGCTATGTTCTCCTTGCCCATTTAAACACGGATGTTGCCGAAAACTTGTTTTCAATGCTGAGATGCAACCGAGGATCATACGAAAGGAACCCTTCGGCTTGGAGATTGATTCGCAATCTCAAGCTCATAATTTTCCAGAATCTCTCTTCAGCAGAACATTCTGATGGATATGAGGATGCTGAAGCGGCACCACTTTTGGATTTAGGTGACAAAGAGCCGAGAGTGGAGATGGAGAAGGAGATGGAGATAGAGCCAAGTAGGGAGCCTATTAAGGATATTTACGATGAGATTTTTGAAGGAGTTTTAGGATATGACAACGAAGACCAAGAGGAAGAGAACACTGAAAAGACTGCTGAGGCTCAAAAGCTACAGAATGGAGCTGCTGCATATTGATCCGGATTTGCAGCTGCTAAATTAAAAAAGAAACTTAATTGCGAAGTTTGTTCCCAGTTTTTGATTGACGAAGTTAATAAAGACAGGGAACAAACTTTGTTAATTAATTAACGCGCGTACAAAACCACCGCCACGACTTCGCAATTCGACAAATTGACAGTTCCATCGATTCTTTTCGAAGAAACTGTTCATAATGTCGAAAGGATTTTTCATGCCAATTTTCCGGACCGGAAAGACAAAAAGAACATCGTAAAGACATGGTTGCCAGAATTAATGAAGGAAATCGAGAAAAATTTGTCGGCTTGCTGTTCACAACAGCACAGAGAAGAAATCGGGAGATTCATATTGATCGGACCGATCATATTTGAAACAAAGAGACTCAACAAGGAACTCAAGGAACCAATCAAAATTCTTCGTTCAGCAAATAACTGATGGCCAAGTCTCGAAAATTAAGTCTCGTTTCGCCTCATCTCGAATAAATAGTCTCGTGGAGTATCGTATAACAAAGACGCGTTTCGTCTTTTTTTTTATTTTTTTTTTTCTCCGTCTTGTCTTGGTTTCGTCGCCGGCTTATCTCTTTTTTTTTAATTTCATCGCAGTTTTTTGTGTTTTATTTTAGCTTGGTCACGTCGCAGTTTTTGGTGATTTTTTCTCGGTTTCTTCGCAACTTTTCGTGTTTTTTTTTTCTTGGTTTCGTCGCAGTTTTTTTTTTGCAGTCTTTCGATTTTGTCACAGGTTTTCGCTTGTATATAAATTTATCATATAGTTACATTATATAGAAGTGAGTAGAATAAGAATGAGGACTAGGCCACCCGGGGACACCTCACTAAAAAAAATGACGACTTACAAACGCTTTTTTAAGTATGCAATATATTATGTAGTTAAACAAAAAACAAAAAAAAAAACAAAAAAAAAATTAGTTGTAGTGAGTAGTATTAGAATGAGGACCCGCCCGGGGATACCTCACTAAAAAAAAACGACGGCTTACAAACGCTTTTTTAAGTATGCAATATATTATGTAGTTAAACAAAAAACAAAACAAAAAAAACAAAAAAACCAAAAAAATTAGTTGTAGTGAGTAGTATTAGAATGAGGACTAGGCCGCCCGGGGACACCTCACTTAAAAAAAATGACGACTTACAAACGCTTTTTTAAGTATGCAATATATTATATAGTAGTGAGAAGTTTTAGAATGAGGACTAGGCCTTCCGGGGAAACCTAAAAAAAAAAACGCATCTTGTATTCTACCCCACTGGGTGATGTGGAAAAGAATATATGCTATGGCATCAATCAGGTAAGCTACTTTTTGGAATTTACGTTTCCAGCAATTCAAAATTAAAAGACACTGACGAGATATCAGGTAAGCTACTACAAATACCTACATATGTATGTACAAATCAAACATTCAAAATTGTCAACCCATTTTTGAGATATCGAATTTTCAAAGAAATAATTTGAAACTTTTTTTTAAATTTCAAAAATGTCTTTTTTGAAAATTTTGATATGCAAAATTATTTAAACTTTTTGAAATTTGTATATAAAAAAAGAGGCTGGAAGCGACCCACACTAGTAACTTCCCATTGGTGCCCTCGAAGCTAGAGGCCCAATATTAGTTTTTTATTAAAAAATCGCCGATTCTCGATCTTCGAAAACTTTTTCAGGTGCGTAATGTGCAAGAAAGCGAAGACTTAAGATATGGTTTGCCTTCGAGATATCAGAGAAAAATATTGTTGAATAATGTTTGTATCCTTTTTCTATAAATTGTTTATTACTTCTTTTACAAATTTGAACTAGTACGCAGAGCTTAACTTTCCCAATGTCCATATCAATGTTTGTTCTTAAGATATTTCATTTCATTTATTTTCATTTATTTATTTCAATGGAATCTTTTACAATGGGCTTTGAAGCCTATACAATAAGTTAAAGAAAGTATTTAATTAATTAAGTTTAAATTAAAGTTAAATTTTATATAAGTTCAATTTGCAAAAATGACAAGCAAGACATACAAATTTTGCAACTATTTTCAAATTAATCTTCAGTTTTAGTTTTCTTTTATTTCCTTTGAAGTACATACTTTAATTTTAATTTAATTTCCTACCAAGTGTCTGAATAAGGCCGTATCAAATTGCGTCGTGCCGCGAAGGCCTCTAATGACATAGGGTAAACTATTCCACTGCCTGATAACATTAACAAAAAACTGACGCTCAGAGTTTCGGCAAGCAAATCTGGGTTGCAACAACATAAATGATCGCGACGAGTTAACAAACTGTATTTTTTCAAAAAGATATGCCGGCTGTTTGCTAATTAAAATCTTGTTCAGTGTTTTAAGGGAAAAATATTTAAAATATGTATAGAGACCACAGCCAAGGATGTTGTTTGTATAGTTTGATATACATGGTCATATCGCCGGAGATTGTATGCATAACGTGTAACATTATTGAACGCTACTGTCAAGTTCCGTTTTGTTTCAGAGTTGTGGGTACTTACAATTTGGCATCCATAGGTTATAATAGGAACAATTAATGTTTTTGCTAAGCTTAGCCGAACATGCTGAGGGGTAAAATGCTTTGATAGAGAAAGACTGCGTAGGGAATTGTATACCTTACCGATAACCATTTGAACATGATCATCCCAAGTAAGAGTGCGATTAAACAGAATACCTAGGTTTTTAGCTTTCTCGACATACTCTAGTTGTTGATCAGCAAGATACAATTTAGGAAAATAACTATAATCAAGTTTATTTTTGTATATAACTAAGCATTTCGATTTTCTTCGATTAAGATGCAGTTTATTTGTTTTGGACCAGTTTAGAATACTATTTAGATCACCGTTTAACTTTACAGCCCCATCTTCAATCATAGCTAGCTTAGCTTGCAGCTTAGTCGAACTTGAGCATCATCAGCATACAAATCTAAGGAGGAGTAATTGACTTGAAGTGGGAGATCATTTATAAAAATTGCAAATAATAAGGGACAGAGAATTGACCCCTGTGAAATTCCTGATAATAGATTTAATGGACGTGATGTTTTTTCGCCTATAACTACAGCTTGACTTCTCCTACTGAGATATGAGAAAATCATATCTGCAGCTGTGTTCGAAAACATAAATTGTTGCCTTAGCTTTGATATTAGCAATCTATGGTTGACTGTATCAAATGCTTTTGAGAAATCCAAGAGCACCAAAAACGATACCATGTCGCTATCCATTGCCGTTTTTATATCGTCTGAAACTTAAATAATGGCTGATACACAGCTATGACTTTGTCTAAAACCTGATTGTTGTTTGCTCAAAAGTTTATTTACGTCCAAAAAAGTTGAGATTTGGTTGTGCAAGAATTTTTCCAATACTTTTGATAAAAAAGGTAAAATTGATATTGGTTTAAGCTCTGGGTCAGATAACCGGGTAGCAAGTTTCTTTAAAACCGGTATTACTTTCGCTACTTTCCAAAGAGATGGAAAATGTGATGTCATTATGATAGTGTTGAATATATGCGTAAGGGCGGGAAGAATGTGGGGTAAAATTATTTTGATGAAAAGTGGATGTATTTCATCAAATCCCATGGCAAATGATTTTATTTTCAATATTGCACTCAATACATCAGCATCATCCACTCTTTGAAACTGAAAGTAAATTGCACTATCGGGGTCAACAACCCGGTAACGTTCACTTGTTTCAACAGTGTCAGTCCCGGGGTCAAAACCCAGAGTTGTACTCAACCCATCAACTCGCAACAGGTCCTCACTTTGAGATTGTTCACTTTCGGGGTCAACAACCCGAACACTTTCATTTAATGGAACATTTTGAATTTTCGCAAACTCTTTATTCAAATGGTCGGGCATATATCAGTGGAACAACATTCTTTTTGGCGTCCAACTCCAAGTTCACGTATATTTTTCCACAACATTTTTGATGGCAAGTTTTTGTCAAGGCGTTTTGAGTAGAGTCTGCATTTAGCATCTCTAACATTTTTACTAACAATACTTCTCAGCACACGAAAATTAGAAAGCATTTCAGCAAGACGAAAACGCTTCCAACGCTTATAGGCTTGATCTCTTTGATCTATAGAATTTAATATATCTGCCGTGAACCAAGATTTTCTGTCACTCCGCGTTAGTTTTGTTTTAAGTGGTACATGTGTATTAAAAATTTGGCTTATTGAACTTTGCAGAAATGATACTTGATCTTCAGCTGATGACAATTGATATATTATTTGCCAGCTAATCTGTGTTATATCATTTTCTAAACCTATAACATCGACCGCTCTAAAATCCCTGTACTTAAAAATCGATAGATTTTCTCGTGGGGTTGATTTGAATATTGCAAAAATCAAATTGTGCTTTGAAAAAGCAGGAGCCGCAAGTTGAGAATAAAGCAGAATGTTGTCATTATTATTAATGAGAAACAAGTCTAATAGTGTAGAAGTGGAATCAGTAAAATGTGTTGGAGCGTTAGTGTTGACTGGATATAAGCTAAAAGTTTTAAGTTTGTTTAAGAAGGATTGCGAAATGTCTTTTTGAAGTAGGTCACAGTTGAAATCTCCACACAGAATAACTTCAGAATAGAGGTATGAAAAACGTTCAAGTCCAGAGTAAAGGTTTGTGATGTCTACATATTTGTTGGGGCGATAAACTACTCCAAGTAGGCAATTATTAATACCATTTGGAATTTCAATAAAGCAGTATTCAATCAGCGAAGAGGTATCAGATTTAACTACAGATTTAAAATATATGCAGTCACGGATGTATATTGCTGTACCACCACCCACACGGTTTGACCTATCAGAGCGCAACAATTTGTATCCAGATAAACTATATACTACGTCACGAATCTCGGGCTTAAACCAAGTTTCGGATACACATATTATGTCGATATTTGACCCCACAAACACGTCTCTAAATTAATCAATTTTGGCATGTAAGTTTTGAGCATTTAAATGGCAAAACCTTAGGCCACCACATTGATTGCTCAAAACATCGATCATAACTCTCAATTTGTTGCTTCTGTTATAGGCTAGAGGAGTATTATTAACTACATATATTGTTAGTCATTTTCATAAAATAAAAATATAATTATTATTTCAATCAAAAGAAGCATCCTACGACAGCGATAGCAATTGATAAAAGGTTCAGATTCAGACACATGGCAGAGTATAATAGTAGTACCTCGTGGTGTGATGGTTAGTGCGTTGGACTGTCATGCTGAAGGTAGGTGTGGGTTCGATTCCCCGCGGGGCCACCTAAAAACAGAAATGTTTTATCCGAGGTACTGCCTCTTGCGAGGAACTGACAAATCCTCCAAGAGTATACTTGTCATGAATAAGTGCATCTCATCTAGCCGTTCGGATTCGGCAAAAAACTGTAGGTCCCCTCCATTCCTGCCAACAACACGCACACAGGAATGGTTTTGAGTTGTAAGTCACTAGGCCCTGGTTCTCCAAGAGCTGTAGCGCCACCCAATTTATTTATTTATAATAGAAAGTTTGGTCATTGTATATAAACTTTATAGTAGTCTCATCAGCTTCGCCGATTGCAGCGCCAATTGGTGTTCTTATACCATCACCTACTCTCACCTACTTGTTTATCATCTCAACATTGAATCATTTGGATATAAACTTTTAAATGTTGAGCAACTTTTCTGACAGTGGAGATATTTCCCCGTTGTGTAGAGCTTAGAGTATTGATAGAATATATGAGATAGTAGCAAAATGGTAAGAATGAAAAGACTATATAGTTTATATACGAAATATATGGGAGTTCGAGGAGAGAAAAAATAGAACCAGAATAGTATAAGCAAGACTGATTACGGTAATTTTTAGTGAAATTTGGCAATCTGTATGTTCTGTGTTTTGTGATTTTATATACATACAAAGGTATATGTGAAAAAACTTTTCGCGGTTTTTTTTCTAAGCTATTTCAGCTTGTTTCTAATTTTGAACCAGATCGAAATTTTTGCTTTGCGCTAATAGTCTTTGAAAAATTTCTGAAATTTCTCGATTTTTGGCGTTTTTTTAGTGAAAAATTATAAAATTGCAATATAAATAGTGCTTACTAGTGACAGTGATTAATTTGCTACGCAAATACAAATTGAAAAATAGTTTTAAAAAGATTTAAAGCTAAAAAATTCATTTTGATTTTTACTTTTTCCACCCCAAATATCCCACCTTTTTTTCTCACTTCTTTTTCTGTGTTAACTTTTTTTCATTTTGTTTCTTTATTTTTTTTTTTTCATTTATTTGTGTTTTTGTGAAACAAAATTGTAGTTAAATAGTTCATTTGTGTCCTATAGATTTTTATACTTTCCACCCAAATACCCCACATTAATTTTCTGTCTTCTTTTTTGTGTGTTAACTTTGTGATTTGATTTGTGCTTTGTTGTTGTTGAAAGTGTGTTTGTTCCTGTTTTTGGTAAAATTTAAAAAATTTTATTAAATTTTTATATTTCACAAATACCTACTAACCTTTTTAGCATTTAAGCGGACTGCTTTTTTTAATACTCTTATAAATTTTTTTGTTTGTGGTTTTTTACTTTAGGAGGTGGATTATTTACGCGGGATAATAGGGTGTTCCAGATTCCAACTCTAATATTTATTTATTTCGTTATTCGGAGTTAGAAATAATTTTATTAAAAATTAAATATACAATTTTAAAAGTGAAAATAGTAATACATTTTTTATTAAATATGCCTCTGAAGTGTTGCTATCACAAGTGTCAGGAGAGGCAAATTGGGCTAGGTTCAGTTTCTTTTTTTTCAGTGCCCAAAGACCACAGAATGCCGGTTTGGGTTAAACATGGGGGCTTTTCCCACATCGACGATTTGAAACCCAAGTCGACGATGTGTGAAAAACACTTCTATGACAAAGACATAAAAGTAAGTGGCACCAAAAAAAATCTATTTAAAAATGCATTGCCTATTTCTCTTGCATCTATATGTAAGTGCAGTGAAATAGCCATTGATATTTCATGTATTAGTTTGATGGATGCTGAGAGGGAACGGATACAAACTACCTCTACGGTTAAGTCTGCTATCCTTATGCCGCCACCTACCTCTACGGTAACGTCAGGTATTATGACCTCTGCGCCTCCACCTCCACCTGTGTTTTCAGCTCCGGCTGTTGTTCTTCCCACTGCTTCCAGTCCAGCTTTATCTTTCAAAAACTTGGCTGCAAGCAGTGCAAATACGTATGTTAGAAATTTTTCTCTAAAAGATACTCCTTCATCTCACGTTTCCCCTTCACAATTTCCATCCCCAAGGCGGTTTTCTTACAAATCGGCGCGAAAAGTTAGTAAGGCAAATTATATCCCGAGATATATTTTTAATACACCAACTAGGCTTAGGAAAAACCGGGAATACCAATTAAAAAAGAGTTTAGATAAGCAAATGGAAGGTTTTAAGGAAGAGTTGCGCACTTTTGTTTTGGTGCAACTCTTCCACAAGGAAAACGCACCTTGGGGATGTAAGGCTAGGGATTTGTTTTTGAAATTTTTTTATAAATCACCAGCATGCTACAAATACATGCTGAGTGTAGGATTTAAGCTGCCATCGGTGAGCACCATTTACCGATGGCATTCGGAGATCCAGCTGGCTGCAGGATTCAGCAAGCCAATGAGGGACATGATGACGGCCAGAGCTCTAGGAATGACTCCCATGGAAAAGAAGTGTGTACTTCTTTTTGATGAAATGGCCATACAAAAAGAATTGGAGTACAACATGAAAGATGACATTATTTATGGATTGACGGACTTCGGAGAGTACGGAAGGAACGACTTGGCAGCCTCTAAAGCGATGGTATTCACGCTTAGGGGTTTGAACCAAAATTGGAAACAGAGCGTTGCTTATTACATCGGTAGCCCAACAGGAGAATTGTTGTCAGAGATGATACTCACAATTATAAATGAAGTTATAAATTGTGGTCTGACAGTGGTTGCAACAAGCTGCGACCAGGGAGCGATCAACGTGTCAGCTTACAGAAGACTTGGGCCACCCAACTTCTTAGAGACGGAACCATATGTGGATATTCAAGAACAACGAGTTTTCTTGCTTTATGATTACCCGCATCTTTTTAAGAGCGTGCGTAATATTTTGCTAAAATACTACATCATGATTGGAAATGACACCGTGGATTGGAACGTCATTCGAAAAATCTTTGATCAAGATAAGAATGGGACGTTCCAAGTTTTTCACAAGTTAACGAACTCCCATGTTCGGCCGAACAATTTTGAGAAATTGTCGGTAAAACTAGCCACACAGGTTTTTAGTGAAAATGTGTACACTGGCATAGAATATGTTTTGAAGACAACGGATCTCTTCAAAACAGAAGACGAGAAAAGAAGAGCTGAATCAACGTCCAGGTTTGTCAAACAGCTCAATGATCTGTTTGACAATCTGAATACGGGCCGACTCTATTCTAGGAATCCAAATAAGCAAGCTCTTTCGGATACCACAGAGACTCTTCAAAGACTAAAGAATGCTATGGATTGGATATCGGAATGGAAATCCACGAGCAGTCATATGATACCACCTTGTTTTAAAGGATTAAAACAAACTTTGATGGCGATTGTGCAGATGTGGGAGCATATTAAAAGCCAAGAGCAGAGCTATGTTCTCCTTGCCCATTTAAACACGGATGTTGCCGAAAACTTGTTTTCAATGCTAAGATGCAACCGAGGATCATACGAAAGGAACCCTTCAGCTTGGAGATTGATTCGCAATCTCAAGCTAATAATTTTCCAGAATCTCTCTTCAGCAGAACATTCTGGATATGAGGATGCTGAAGCGGCACCACTTTTGGATTTAGGTGACATAGAGCCGAGAGTGGAGATGGAGAAGGAGATGGAGATGGAGATAGAGATGGAGATAGAGCCGAGTACGGAGCCTATTAAGGATATCTACGATGATATTTTTGAAGCAGTTTTAGGATATAATAACGAAGACCAAGAGGAAGAGAACACTGAGAAGACTGCTGAGGCTCAAAAGCTACAGGATGGAGCTGCTGCATATTACGCCGGATTTGCAGCTGCTAAACTAAAAAAGAAACTTAATTGCGAAGTTTGTTCCCAGTTTTTGATTGACGAAGTTAATAAAGACAGGGAACAAACTTTGTTAATTAGTTTACGCGCGTACAAAACCACCGCCACGACTTCCCAATCCGGCAAATTGACAGTTCCATCGATTCTTTTCGAAGAAACTGTTCATATTGCCGAAAGGATTTTTCATGCCAATTTTCCGGACCGGAAAGCCAAAAAGAACATCGTAAAGACATGGTTGCCAGAAGTTATGAAGGAAATCGAGACAAATTTGTCGGCTTGCTGTTCACAACAACACAGAGAAGAAATCGGGAGATTCATATTGATCGGGCTGATCATATTTGAAACGAAGAGACTCAACAAGGAACTCAAGGAACCAAACAAAATTCTTCGTCCAGCGAATAACTGATGGCCAAATCTCGAAAATTAAGTCTTGTTTCGCCTCGTCTCGAATAAAAAGTCTTGTCCAGTTTCGTATAACAAAGACGCGTTTCGTCTTTTTTTTTCTCCGTCTTGTCTTGGTTTTGTCTTCTCTTTATCATTTTTTTTTTCGTCGCAGTTTTTCGTATCTTAATTTATCTTGGTCACGTCGCAGTTTTTGGATTTGTTCTCGGTTTCTTCGCAACTTTTCGTGTGTTTTTTTTTCTTGGTTTCGTCGCAGCTTTTTTTTGCAGTCTCGATTTTGCCACAGGTTTTCGCTTTGACCAAAACTTTTATCATCTCAAATAAAAAAAACATTGAGGCCAAGGTCCATCTAGATTTAATGTAGTTTTAATTTTTCATTTTGTATTATAAATACATATATATTTAGTATTTTATAATTATGAATAAACAACATATAACCAACATTAAATACTTTGTGTTATATTTTGTAATACATAATATTTTGCATTTTATTTTTTCGAAGGTAATAGGACAAGGGAGGCCATCCGGGGACACATCAGGAAAAAACAACAACAAACGCTTTCAAAAATATATATATATACATATATATGTATATAAATGTATATAAATTTATCATATAGTCATATAGTAGTGAGTAGAATTAGAATGAGGACTAGGCCGCCCGGGGACACCTCACTAAAAAAAACGACGACTTACAAACGCTTTTTGAAGTATGCAATATATAATAGTTAAACAAAAAAACAAAAAAACAAAAAAAAACAAAAAACCAAAAAAATTAGTTGTAGCGAGTAGTATTAGAATGAGGACTAGGCCGCCCGGGGACACCTCACTAAAAAAAACGACGACTTATAAACGCTTTTTGAAGTATGCAATATATAATAGTTAAACAAAAAAACAAAAAAAAAAAAAAATAAACAAAAAACCAAAAAAATTAGTTGTAGCGAGTAGTATTAGAATGAGGACTAGGCCGCCCGGGGATACCTCACTAAAAAAACTACGATTTACAAATGCTTTTTTTAGTATGCAATATATTATATAGTAGTGAGTAGTCTTAGAATGAGGACTAGGCCTCCCGGGGAAACCTCAAAAAAAAAAACGCATCTTGTATTCTACCCCACTGGGTGATGTGGAAAAGAATATAATGCTATGGTATCAATCAGGTAAGCTACTTTTTGGAATTTGCGTTTCCAGCTATTTAAAATTAAAAGACACTGACGAGATATCAGGTAAGCTACTACAAATACATACAAATCAAACATCCAAAATTGTCAACCCATTTTTGAGATATCGAGTTTTCAAAAAAATAATTTGAAACTTTTTTTAAAATTTCAAAAATATCTTTTTTGAAAATTTTTATATGCAAAATTATTTGAACTTTTTTGAAATTTGTATATAAAAAAATAATCGAAATCCGTTGCCCTGCTAATGAAAAAATAAAAAAACATTCTATGAGAGGTGTTACTAATAGTTGCTAAGTTTAAGTTTTTAATTTTTTGTAGTAGATTGAACTATTTTAAGCATATAAAAAAAGTTTTATGAAAATCGTAGGAGTCGTTTTGGAGAAAAAAATACTGTGCTCAACGGTTTTCTGATTTTTGTATGGAAGGTACCGTTAATTTTGAATAAAAGTAATTTTTTCTAAAAATATTTTATAGAGTATTAAAAACCTCCTAAAAATCGAGTTTCAAAATCATAATGTCAAAAAAATCATGTCAAAATATTTGATTTAAAAAAAAAAAATTGAAACTTTTTTTAAAAATTCAAAAAAATATTTTTCAAAAATTTTGGTTTACAATACTATTTATATATTTTGAAATCTTCTTTATTTTTATTTTATTTATTGATTTTTTTTTAAAGAAAAGTTGTGGAGCCGTTTTTGAGAAAAATACGATTGTGTAAAATTGCTAAAAAAAATTGTATGGCAGGTACCGTTTTTTTTTGGTTCTAAGAAAAAAATGAAAAAAACGTGTGGGCAGAATCACCAAAAACCACTATGTACCAAGTTTGAAGAAAATCGATGGAGTCGTTTAGGCTGTAGACGAACAGACAGACAGAATTGTGCCATCCACTTTTTTGGTCTTCTCTATCATCGTAATGTCATGTTTGATTGTTATCTCGAAATTTTTTTTGCACGAATCCAAAACTTGCCTTATATGTAGTACCTATGTAGTACCTACCTATATCGCAAGTAAAAACCCTTATTCTACCTTTAGTCCACGATCTTACTAAACAACGGAATATGAGTTAAGCCTAGGGTTAAAATTTTTCATTATAAAAAATAAATGTTCGTGGACTAGTAAAGTGACGTTTACCGTACAAGGCCTCTTAAGTATCTTGAAATTTGTACCAAGTTTCGGAAGCTTGGGTTTTTTCGTATGGGTGTTGACAACTTAGAATTTCAAGTTACCAAACACACCGCATATAAAAATAATATTTTAAACAAAATTGCTTACCCGTTTTTGAGATACCGAATTTTCAAAAAAAATTGTTTGAATTCAAAAATTGCTTTTTTGAAAATTTTGATATGGAAACAAAATTTGAGCTTATTTGAAATTTTTAAATAAAAAATGGATCTAAATCCATTCAGATAATCATAAGAAAATACAAAATAAAAAAAATTATATGAGAAGTAGGTACTACCATAGACTAACTAATAACATAGACTAACTAATAATAAAGACAGGCCGCTTCATATAAAGAAAAAGGACCCGATTTGAGATTGCCTCCACCTAGATTGCCTCCACTTCATACATGTTTTGTACTTGGCGAGAAAAGCTTTCGCTTCATATGAAGCTTTCAAGTTGCATCGAACTGAAATTCATTTCACCACTATCGCAAGTGTACCTGTTTTTGTTGTTAGTTTTTGGGTATTTTGTCTGTTTTTTGTTTGTTTTGCAATTAATGAAGGTTGTGAAGCAGTGGTGGTAGTTTTTTTGTCTTCATAGTTTGCTCTAACTTAAATTTAGCTTGTGTGTGTGTACACTTCAGGTAGGTATATTTATTTCATTCTTGTCGATCTTGGCAAGAATTTTCGTTTTTGGGTTTTGATTTGGTAGGTTTGAAGGAAAAATTAGTTCTTTCGAGGATTTCTCTTTTTTCACGTTTGGGGGTGGATGTTGAGAATATATGACTGTTCTGAAGTAATGGTAGACTTGGTGGCGGTTGTTTCATTTATTCTTTTTTGGGCGCTTGCTTGTGTACTCTTGCATATAGGTACATTCATAAATATAATCTCGATCTTCTAGTAATGACATAAGGATTTTCGTTTTTGGTGGTTTCGAGGATTTCTATACAGCATTATGAAGGAATATTTTTTTTTATTTTATGCATTTATTTATTCAGTACCGAAATAAAAAAATGTTAAGAAATACAGGTGAATAACATACCTTATTTGTTAAATTGCAAAAATAAACTTACCGAGTCGAGGAGTATGTTCGCAAATGATGTGTATAACATTTCTTTAAATCGAGTAAACTTATTGTAAAGTTAAAATGCTTTTTTTTTTTACATATTTAAAGCATAAATAAAGATTCATTTTTTTCTATACATTCATGTGTTTTTGTTAAAACTTTCTAGGGAAATGCGCCCGAAAATAGCCACATTTTCACTCTAAACGAATTTGCACTTCTCATACTTAGTAATTTATCATGTTCATTTCAATCATTATAGTTTTCTAAAAATATAATCCTTGTTATATTATCATTCATTTCATACCTTAAAAAAGAATTACTGAAGTTATAAACCATTTCCGGAGAGCTTATTCGTGATATTCCAAATACTGTTTTTTTTTTTTTTTTTTTTTTTTTTTTTTTATTTCATCTACAAGCACTTGCTTAACAGATATGGCATAATAACAATGATTTGTTAATATAAATATAAAAATAGGAAATATGTTATTAGAATACAATTCTTAATAATAATTCATTTTTAAATTTTTCACGAGATAAATGCAAATCAAAAATATTTGTACCTAGTTTGCAAAATTTTGGGTTGAGTAATTTTCAAAAATCGATATAACATCATGTGGTTAACCAAGAAATATGTCTGATACACCAAAATAGCCTGTTATTAATCAAAATTATTTTAAAATACAAATTTTTAAAATCGTAGCGTTTCTCGACTTATATAGAATTTAATGCAGCGGGATCGAGATTTTTTTGATTTTTTTTTTTTGCTTTACCTTGATCAAAATACAAATTTACTTGCAATTGATTAATATATTGAAACTTAACGGTGGAGCTTGTGAGCAACACACATAAACATACTCGTATTATGTACGAGTATAATCAAATTTTAGTTAGGTTATGCAAAATAGAATTTTGGAAAACTAAAATCATTTGGTGGGTGTGGTCAACAGATATAAACTATATAATTCACAGGTTGGGGGACTTAGGTGCCGTGACATAAGGCCAAGTGACATAAGGCCAAATTTGAATATTTGGGCTTATGTCACTTAACAAAAGTGACATAAAGCCAGATTTTAAGAGTTGGCCTATTGTCGCTTTTACAAAGTGACATAAGGCCAATTTGGCCTTGTGTCACTTTTAATACTAGCGTACCTGTTATTTTTTTTTCATTTTTCATTGAAAAATTTCATTAAATCCAGTTTCTTAAATGCATAAGAAACTTTGCATACACCCGAATTTGCACCCACCCCAAATCCTATCGTGAGCCCTAGCAGTTGGGTTGCAGGGGGGCAGCATGCCCCCCCCCATATATACGTCACTGTTCATTTGAAAATTTTTATATTTCACAAACCAAATAAAGGAGAGGTTTTATTAGGTTTGTGAAATTTAAAAATTCGCAATAAACAGTGAGGTATGTATCGGGGGGCATGCTGCCCCCCTGCAACCCCCCTGCTTGGGCTCACTATAGGATTTGGGGTGGGTGCAAGGTTGGGTGTATGCAAAGTTTCTTTTCCAAAAATTACTGTTTTTTTTACAAAAAATTTTACGTTTGGCCTTAAGTCACAAACAAATTTGGCCTTATGTCACTTTGTAAAAGCGACATAAGGCCAACTCTTAAAACTTGGTCTTAAGTCGCTTTTGGAAAGTGACTTAAGGCCAAACTTTTAAATTTGGCCTTATGTCACTTGGCCTTATGTCACGGTACCGGGGATTTAAATGGCAGTTTTTGAATGTATGTAAATATCTTTAAGAATCCATTATCTATGCTTTCTGTTTGAAAATGTTATTTATTAATTATTTTAAGCTTATATTAAGAATCTGTATCTTCTCAAAATTCAAGTAAACTATTGATTTTCTAGGCACATGTACTCGAAGAAGCGGTATTTTCTCTATAAACCAAGTTGCACCTTTTACAATAATTTCATATTCATTCGAAATATTACTGGTTTAATAAAAATATAAACTTTTTATATTATCTTTTAGTTGATACCTACCTCATTTGTTAGAAAAAAAAAATTACTGAAGTTATAAGCCATTTTGGGAGAGCTTGTGTATGACTTTCCAAATCTCGAATTTTATCGATACATGTGAGCAATAATGTACAGCAATGTTTTATATATATGAAAACTTTTCTTAGAACTTTCTGAAAAAGTTCAATATATACATTATACATAATTCTATTAATATTTCCGTATGACCCTGCTTGTTTCACACATATTCAGTTTCATTCGGTTTGGTCTCTATTCGGTTCATTTTCGGTCGGACCTGATAAGTGTGAACCGATGAAAACGGTAAGAATAAAAAATAAATAGAAACCGAATAGCACCGAACGTCCCCTCGACACGAATCGGTTTCATTCGGTTTCAAGGGCACACAAACTTATCGTATCGTTCACAAATATTCGGTTGTATAAGGTTTTTTTTGTTCGTTTTTATTTGGAATTAACAACTATAGTGCTGGGGGTCAATTCTCGATCTATGAAACTGTGAAATGAAAACAAAGTTATCATTTCAGTTTTCACAGAGTCTTATCATTTTATCACTTCACAAACGCGCGCAAGGCGATTCCCGAACTCGTTATGAAAATCAGCTGTCAAAGTGAGTACTAAAAAGATGATTGTGACGTCATAGAAAGGCCAAGATGGCGACTTGAGTGTATCAAATGAGCACAATTTGTTTGTGTTTATCGTTTTGCTTTTCACAGGTTTTCACAGAAGGAAATGATTGTGATAAACGAATCATCATATGAAAACATTTTGACATATGTTTTCATTTTTTCACACTTGGAGAATCGCATTTGGCGTGGAGGCGTTATCATATTTATCACTTCACAGTTTCACAGATCGAGAATTGACCCCCTGAAGTATGTTGAAATTTTTGGAATTAAAAATTGATATATTTGAATGCAAACCTTATAGGAACCGTATGTGTGAAAATACAAAACTGAAACCGAACCGAATAGAGACCGAACCGAATGAAACCGAATATGTGTGAAACAAGCCTGAAGATGAGGAAATTAGACCTCGATATGCATATATAGGCATAGACAATAAAAATAAAAATACACAATGCGTTTTATTGAACTTTTATGAAGCAAAACAAAAGGTAATATTGAATTCAATTTTAATACTTAAGCTTGTGAGCAATGCACAGCAACAACACGTTTCTTAGGACTTCATGAACAAAACAATGAAACCATCTGGTGGGGGGGTGGTTGAAATATATAACCCATATAGTTTGCCATAAGGAGGATCAATTTAGCAGTTTCTTAATACAAGACTTTTTAAAAAGACATTTTTTATATTTTATGTTTTTTATTTTGAATTTTCCCATTATTGGCTTAACGGATATAGAAAAATTTTTTTATTTCAGCTTATGTTGATAGTGAAATTATTTCTTATGATAGGTATATCAAAATAGCAGTATGATTTAATGCCATTTCCATTTAAATTTTGAAAGTAGAGAACCTTTCTTTATTTAAATAAAAAATGATTTATTTAAATAATTGAGGCAAATAGTTTGTGCACTTCTCTACTCTAACAGATCTTTGCTCATGAAAGTTGGCATGTAGATAGAAATTCAGTTTTAATCAGTAAACAAAATTGAGAAATTATTCGTATTTTTGCTCTCAATTTGCTATCCTATTCGAAAAGTTCATTTTTATGTTTTTCTCGTCTTTTTCTTACCTTTTTTGTTTTTTTGTAGTTTAGTTTTTCTTTTTTTTGCATTTTTAAATATTTTTTTTTTGAGTTTTAATTTTTTGTCGGCATTATTTTTCTGATTAATTTCAAGATTGCTAAGTGGTTTTAATTTTGTTATATTTTTAATTCAGTTAAATCGATAATTTACATATTCCTTTTAAATTACTGTTTGTTGAATGAGCAATTTCTTTGAACAAAAAGGTCTCAAATTTTAAAGGTATGTTCATTATGTACCAGTATGTTCATTTTCGTTTTTTCATTTTTCTTTTTTTTGGAAAATAAGCAAAAAGCAATGGTTGCTCTCATTTCAATTCAGCTGGAATAACCATTCTTTTATTTATGCACCATTTATTTATGCAACTTTTTTATTTTTTTTTTTTTCATTTTTGTTACTCTTTCTTATTTTTTTACGTTTTTATTTTATTTTATTTTTTTATAGTTTTAATTCTTGAGGTTCTGAATATTTTTATTTTATGTTTTAAGTGTTTTTTTTTTTTTTTTATTTCTTATTAATTTTAGTTCTTCAATTCTGTTTCCATAGGTAGTTATACTCGTGCCTATATTTTTTTGTTTTTTTTTTTTTTTTTTTTTTTTGTGTTAAATTTTTTTTTTGAATAATATTTAAGCATTTGAGCTTCTAATGACTTTTAATTTCAACTCAAATTTCTATTCTATAAAAACGATAAATTCGATGAAATTTTATACTTATACCTATCATTTATATTTTTATAAAAGCTGTAATAGTTCCAATGAATATGAAATTATTGTATGAGGTGTAACTTGGTTTACAGAGAAAATATCAATTCTTTCGAGCTCATTTTCCTGAAAATCAATAGTAAGCTTGAATATTAAGAAATAAAATGAATCTTAAACAAAATACAGAATCTTAAATTATGCTTTAAATATCCAAAATAATAGTATTTTCGAATAGAAAGAAAAGAAAATGGATTTTTTAAAGATAATTTACATACATTCAAAAACTGCTAAATTAATCCTCCACCTCCTACCAGCGAATTATATAGTTCATATCTGTTGACCACACCCACCAAATGATTTTAGTTTTCCAAAATTCTATTTTGCATAACCTAACTAAAATTTGATTATACTCGTACATATACGAGTATGTTTATGTGTGTTGCTCACAAGCTCCACCGTTAAGTTTCAATATATTAATCAATTGCAAGTAAATTTGTATTTTGATCCAGGTAAAGCAAAAAAAAAATCAAAAAAATCTCGATCCCGCTGCATTAAATTCTATATAAGTCGAGAAACGCTACGATTTTAAAAATTTGTATTTTAAAATAATTTTGATTAATAACAGGCTATTTTGGTGTATCAGACATATTTCTTGGTTAACCACATGATGTTATATCGATTTTTGAAAATTACTCAACCCAAAATTTTGCAAACTAGGTACAAATATTTTTGATTTGCATTTATCTCGTGAAAAATTTAAAAATGAATTATTATTAAGAATTGTATTCTAATAACATATTTCCTATTTTTATATTTATATTAACAAATCATTGTTATTATGCCATATCTGTTAAGCAAGTGCTTGTAGATGAAATAAAAAAAAAAAAAAAAAAAAAAAAAAAACAGTATTTGGAATATCACGAATAAGCTCTCCGGAAATGGTTTATAACTTCAGTAATTCTTTTTTAAGGTATGAAATGAATGATAATATAACAAGGATTATATTTTTAGAAAACTATAATGATTGAAATGAACATGATAAATTACTAAGTATGAGAAGTGCAAATTCGTTTAGAGTGAAAATGTGGCTATTTTCGGGCGCATTTCCCTAGAAAGTTTTAACAAAAACACATGAATGTATAGAAAAAAATGAATCTTTATTTATGCTTTAAATATGTAAAAAAAAAAAGCATTTTAACTTTACAATAAGTTTACTCGATTTAAAGAAATGTTATACACATCATTTGCGAACATACTCCTCGACTCGGTAAGTTTATTTTTGCAATTTAACAAATAAGGTATGTTATTCACCTGTATTTCTTAACATTTTTTTATTTCGGTACTGAATAAATAAATGCATAAAATAAAAAAAAATATTCCTTCATAATGCTGTATAAAAATCCTCGAAACCACCAAAAACGAAAATCCTTATGTCATTACTAGAAGATCGAGATTATATTTATGAATGTACCTATATGCAAGAGTACACAAGCAAGCGCCCAAAAAAGAATAAATGAAACAACCGCCACCAAGTCTACCATTACTTCAGAACAGTCATATATTCTCAACATCCACCCCCAAACGTGAAAAAAGAGAAATCCTCGAAAGAACAAATTTTTCCTTCAAACCTACCAAATCAAAACCCAAAAACGAAAATTCTTGCCAAGATCGACAAGAATGAAATAAATATACCTACCTGAAGTGTACACACACACAAGCTAAATTTAAGTTAGAGCAAACTATGAAGACAAAAAAACTACCACCACTGCTTCACAACCTTCATTAATTGCAAAACAAACAAAAAACAGACAAAATACCCAAAAACTAACAACAAAAACAGGTACACTTGCGATAGTGGTGAAATGAATTTCAGTTCGATGCAACTTGAAAGCTTCATATGAAGCGAAAGCTTTTCTCGCCAAGTACAAAACATGTATGAAGTGGAGGCAATCTAGGTGGAGGCAATCTCAAATCGGGTCCTTTTTCTTTATATGAAGCGGCCTGTCTTTATTATTAGTTAGTCTATGCTAATAATAAAGACAGGCCGCTTCATATAAAGAAAAAGGACCCGATTTGAGATTGCCTCCACTTAGATTGCCTCCACCTCTCATACATGTTTTGTACTTGGCGAGAAAAGCTTTTGCTGTATGAAGCTTTCAAGTTGCATCGAACTGAAACTCATTTCACCACTATCGCAAGTGTACCTGTTTTTGTTGTTGGTTTTGGGTATTTTGTCTGTTTTTTTTTTGCAATTAATGAAGGTTGTGTGGTGGTAGTTTTTTTTGTCTTCATAGTTTGCTCTAACTTAAATTTTGCTTGTGTGTGTGTACACTTCTTCAGGTATATTTATTTCATTCTTGTCGATCTTGGCAAGAATTTTCGTTTTTGAAGGAAAAATTTGTTCTTTAGAGGATTTATCTGTTTTCACGTTTGGGGTGGATGTGGAGACTATATGAGTGTTCTGAAGCAATGGTAGACTTGGTGGCGGTTGTTTGTGTTTGCAATTTTTTGCTCTCATTTATCCTTTTTTGTGCGCTTGCTTGTGTACTCTTGCATACATTCATATAATCTCGATCTTCTAATAATGACATCAGAATTATCGTTTTTGGTGGTTTCGAGGACTTCTATACAGCATAAAAATAATATGTAGGTAGGTAGGTGGTATGAAGGAATATTTTGTTTATTTTATATCTTATTTATTTATTTATTCAGTACCGAAATAAAAAAATGTTAAGAAATGCAGGTGAATAACATACCTTATTTGTTTAATTGCAAAAATAAACCTACCGAGTCGAGGAGTATGTTCGAAAATTATGTGTATAACATTCCTTTAAATCGAGTAAGCTAATTGCAAAGTTAAAAAGATTCATTATTTCTAAACATTCATGTTTTTTTCTATTAATTTTCAAGGCAAATGCGCCCGAAAATAGCGATATTTTGACTCTAAACGAATTTGCACCTCTCATAGTAATTTATCATGTTCACTTGAATCATTATATTTATAAACCATTTCCGGAGAGCTTATTCGTGATATTTCAAATCCTGTATTTGTACCTAGTTTGCAACATTTTGGGTAGAGTAATGTTCAAAAATCGATATAAAATCTTGTGGGTAACCTAGAAATATGTCTGATACACCAAAATAACCTGTTATTAATCAAAACTACATATTATAAAATACAAATTTTTAAATCATATTTAAAATGAGAACATTATTGTAAATGGAGTGAAAGCTTGCTTTTAAACCTTTCGAAACCTCTCAAGTCTCAACTATTCAAACTAAATGCAAATGTAATTTTAGCACACTTTGGAAATTTAAGATTTTTTCAAATTTCTTCAGATACCTTATTTCTGAAAAATGAAGCAGTATTTTTCCACTTATAGGTATCCAATTTAATGCAGCTGGATCGACATTTCTTTGAATTCTTTGGCTTACCCTCGAAAATGATCAAAATACGGAATTAAAAATATAAAAAAATTAAAACCACTTAGCAATCTTGAAAATAATGAGAAAAATACTGCCGACAAAAAATTAAAACTACAAACAAAATTGTAAATCAAGAAAAAGACAACAATTATTTATCTTTAAAAGTTAAATTGTAATCAACAAAAACATTGAAAAACATAAAAATGAACTTGGATAGCAAATTGAGAGCAAAACTTCGAATCATTTTTCAATTTTTTTACTGAATTTCTATCAACATGCTAACTTTTATCAGCAAAGATCTGTTAGAGAAGTGCACTAACAATTTGCCTGAATTATTTAAATAAATAAATTTAATTACATAAAAAAAAAAGTTGTCTGTTCAAAATTTTAATGGAAAAAGTAAATCATTCAGTTTAGAATTAAATCAGACTGCTCTTTTGATATACCTATCATAAGAAATAATTTCACTATCACAATAAGCTGAAATACAAAAATTAGTCTAAATCCGTTTAGCCGATAATGGGAAAATTCAAAATAAAAAAACATAAAATATAAACAATGTCTTTTTAAAAAGTCGTATATTAACAAACAGCTTAATTGATCCTCCTTATGGCAAACTATGTATATGGGTTATATAGTTCAACCACCCCCCCACCAGATGGTTTCATAGTTTTATTCATGAAGAATAAAAAACTTTTTGTTGCTGTCCATTGCTCACAAGCTTACCTTTTAAAAATTAAATTTAATATTACCATTTGTTTTGCTTCATAAAAGTTCAATAAAACGCATTGTGTATTTTTATTTTTCTTGCCTATATCGAGGTCTAATAGCCTCATCTTCAGGGTCAAACGGAAATATTAATAGAATTATGTATAATGTATATCCGTGGCGGTAAGTCGAGATACCTGTTGTTAAATTAATAATTTGGAAAAAAAAAATACTTAACAAAATTTTACGAAATTTTAAATTTGTTTATGTAATATTTTCCTTAAACATCTGAAAATACATTATGAACACTTTTTTCCACATTAGTAACGTTTTGTGCATGATATTCAACATAAACCCTGAACTTATAAACTTTCTAAGAGTTTGAGTTACCTGGTTCTTCACGACCGCCACGAATATATTGAACTTTTTCAGGAAGTTCTAAGAAAAGTTTTCATATTTATATAAAACATTGCTGTACATTATTGCTCACAAGTATCGATAAAATTCGGGATTTGGAAAATCATACACAAGCTCTCCAAAAATGGCTTATAACTTCAGTAATTCTATTTTTTCTAACAAATGAGGTATCAACTAAAAGATAATATAAAAAGTTTATATTTTTATAAAAACAAAGTAGTATTTGGAATGAATATGAAATTATTTTAAAAGGTGCAACTTGGTTAAGAGAGAAGATACCACTTCTTCGAGTACGTGCATAGATAATGGATTCTTAAATATATTTACATACATTCAAAAACTGCCATTATTAATCCTACCTGTGAATTATATAGTTCATATTATGACGACACCCACCAAATGATTTTGGTTTTCCAAAATTCTATTTTGCAAAACCAAACTAAAATTTTAACATACATTTACGAGCATGTTTATGTGTATTGCTCACAAGCTCCCAAATAAATTTCAATTAATTAATCACGTACAAGCAAATTTGTATTTTGATCATTTTCAAGATTAAGCAAAAAACAAATCAAAAAAATGTCGATCCCGCTGCATTAAATTCTATATAAGTCGAGAAATGCTGCTTGGATTTTCAAAAACTAGATATCTGTAGAAAGTTGAAAAAATCTTGAATTTTCAAAGCATGCAAAAATTATATTTGCATTTAATTTGAGTAGTTGAGAGGTTTCGAAAGGCTTAAAAGCAAATTTTCACTCCATTTACAATAATGTTCTCATTTTAAATATGATTTTAAAAATTTGTATTTTATAATATGTAGTTTTGATTAATAACAGGTTATTTTGGTGTATCAGACATATTTCTAGGTTACCCACAAGATTTTATATCGATTTTTGAACATTACTCTACCCAAAATGTTGCAAACTAGGTACAAATACAGGATTTGAAATATCACGAATAAGCTCTCCGGAAATGGTTTATAAATATAATGATTCAAGTGAACATGATAAATTACTATGAGAGGTGCAAATTCGTTTAGAGTCAAAATATCGCTATTTTCGGGCGCATTTGCCTTGAAAATTAATAGAAAAAAACATGAATGTTTAGAAATAATGAATCTTTTTAACTTTGCAATTAGCTTACTCGATTTAAAGGAATGTTATACACATAATTTTCGAACATACTCCTCGACTCGGTAGGTTTATTTTTGCAATTAAACAAATAAGGTATGTTATTCACCTGCATTTCTTAACATTTTTTTATTTCGGTACTGAATAAATAAATAAATAAGATATAAAATAAACAAAATATTCCTTCATACCACCTACCTACCTACATATTATTTTTATGCTGTATAGAAGTCCTCGAAACCACCAAAAACGATAATTCTGATGTCATTATTAGAAGATCGAGATTATATGAATGTATGCAAGAGTACACAAGCAAGCGCACAAAAAAGGATAAATGAGAGCAAAAAATTGCAAACACAAACAACCGCCACCAAGTCTACCATTGCTTCAGAACACTCATATAGTCTCCACATCCACCCCAAACGTGAAAACAGATAAATCCTCTAAAGAACAAATTTTTCCTTCAAAAACGAAAATTCTTGCCAAGATCGACAAGAATGAAATAAATATACCTGAAGAAGTGTACACACACACAAGCAAAATTTAAGTTAGAGCAAACTATGAAGACAAAAAAAACTACCACCACACAACCTTCATTAATTGCAAAAAAAAAACAGACAAAATACCCAAAACCAACAACAAAAACAGGTACACTTGCGATAGTGGTGAAATGAGTTTCAGTTCGATGCAACTTGAAAGCTTCATACAGCAAAAGCTTTTCTCGCCAAGTACAAAACATGTATGAGAGGTGGAGGCAATCTAAGTGGAGGCAATCTCAAATCGGGTACTTTTTCTTTATATGAAGCGGCCTGTCTTTATTATTAGTTAGTCTATGGTACTACCATAGACTAACTAATAATAAAGACAGGCCGCTTCATATAAAGAAAAAGGATCCGATTTGAGATTGCCCCCACCTAGATTGCCTCCACTTCATACATGTTTTGTACTTGGCGAGAAAAGCTTTTGCTTCATATGAAGCTTTCAAGTTGCATCGAACTGAAATTCATTTCACCACTATCGCAAGTGTACGTGTTTTTGTTGTTGGTTTTTGGGTATTTTGTCTGTTTTTTTTTTTTTGTTTTTCAATTAATGAAGGTTGTGAAGCAGTGGTGGTAGTTTTTTTGTCTTCATAGTTTGCTCTAACTTAAATTTAGCTTGTGTGTGTGTACACTTCAGGTAGGTATATTTATTTCATTCTTGTCGATCTTGGCAAGAATTTTCGTTTTTGGGTTTTGATTTGGTAGGTTTGAAGGAAAAATTTGTTCTTTCGAGGATTTCTCTTTTTTCACGTTTGGGGGTGGATGTTGGGAATATATGACTGTTCTGAAGCAATGGTAGACTTGGTGGCGGTTGTTTCATTTATCCTTTTTTGTGCCCTTGCTTGTGTACTCTTGCATATAGGTAGGTACATTCATAAATATAATCTCGATCTTCTAGTAATGACATAAGGATTTTCGTTTTTGGTGGTTTCGAGGATTTCTATACAGCATTATGAAGGAATATTTTTTTTATTTTATGCATTTATTTATTCAGTACCGAAATAAAAAAATGTTAAGAAATACAGTTGAATAACATACCTTATTTGTTTAATTGCAAAAATAAACTTACCGAGTCGAGGAGTATGTTCGCAAATGATGTGTATTAGGGTGATTCAAAAAAACACTTTTCTCGAAAATCAACCCGGACCGGGTGGATATTATTAAGCTTAGTTTCAGACAAAAAGATCGACATCAAAAAATTTTAATTTGAAGGTGATTTAGAGGTCGCTACCAGCGAATATCTGTTTTTTAAGCCTACAAACCGCGAAATGGGCGTTGTGGATTATTGTGAATAACTTCTTCATTTTTTGCCCGAAATTTATGAAAATTTAATACAAACAATATGTAATAATATTCTTTAAGAAAACTTATTGCAATACACTGAAAAAAATTTTGTTATCGAAAAAATAATTATTTATTTATAAAAAAAAAATATTTTATAACATGAACGGCAGTTTGAATTTAACAGTGGTGATACCGTAATAAAACTTAATAAATAACACGAAAACAATGTAGAATACGCAGAACCTGCCCCAAGAAATATTTTACTCAATATATCAATTTTAATATCCGAGGTTTATTTGAAAAAAGTCCTGTCCCTTCAACAAATAATCGTTATTAAGATTAATTTTGTTCATTTTCTGGTAGACATACATTAAATCAATGCCCTGTATAAATTTCAAGTCATTCCTATCAGTACTTTGCTCACGACATTCTTCTAAAGCTTTTGGTGAGTACGCGCTTCATCAATTGAAAGTTCTCAGTCTTGTCAGAAAAAAATTCATTACATAATTTAATTTTCCATACTGAATGATAGATGACCATTATTTATATATCCTGTAAAAATTTCATGTAATTCCAATCAGTACTTTTCCCACGGCATTCTTCTAAAGTTTACTATCGACACATGAAAAAAGAGGAACAATCAGAACTTTACCCAATTTGAGACAATCGGAAGCTTCGCCATTTTTAAATTATTTGATGAGTAATTCACATTTTTCCCACTTAATCAAAATTTATTATTTTTAGTTAATTGATGTGAAGACTGATTATATTCCTCCTTTAATGGATTTTAACAAACACTTCTCTATTTCAATACCCGAAAGACATGGATGGGAACCCAAATCACTAATTAGTGAACGGGGTATCCCCTTCTACACTGACGGGTCTAAAATGGAAGAAGGAACAGGTGCGGGGGTGTTCTGTGAAGCCCTTAATATAAGAGAGTCATATAAACTCCCAGATGAGTGTAGTGTCTTTCAGGCTGAGATTTACGCTATTCAAAAAGCGGCAGAATTGGTACACAAGAAAAAACTGATCTCGTCGGAGATCACATTTTTCGTGGACAGCCAAGCTGCGATCAAAGCAATAGCCAGTGAGACCATAAGATCCAAAACAGTGGTAAAATGTCGAGGCATACTGAACAAAATTTGCAACACTAACCAAGTCAAACTCTGTTGGTTTCCTGGACATAGTAATATAGAAGGGAATGATATAGCAGATGAACTAGCAAGGAAGAGGTCATTATCAAATAGAAACAGTAGTAGCCAATTAGACATGGGACTAGACATCCCGATCGGCGTAGTTAAAACGAAAATGTATCTAATAACGAAAGAGCGAATCAATAAATCCTGGATTACCAGGAACGATTGCGTTATCTCTAGAAGTCTATGGCCTAGAATTAATGAAAAGGAAACTCAGTATATTCTATCGCTGAGTAAAAAGAACATTAGAATCTTGATAGGTGTACTAACGGGTCACTGCGCCATTGCACAGTGGGTACCTCCATAGGACAAAATTCAAAAAATTAAATGTCTTTAATCAAGAATTCAGACTGTCAATAAGGTTCTTCAAACTCCCTCTAAACCAAAATAAAAAAATATTTTGACGCATTATTTTTTTCATTCCGTTATTGCCATCCAAAGTTAACATATAATAAAACATACAGCTCGCTTATCCTGGCAGTTTCCTATTAAAGAGCTTGTGATAGTGATAACTTGTGTTAAGAAAGTGTGAGCAATATTTAATTATTATGGATATTAAACAAGAAGGTGAGTACTTTCTAAAAACATACATTTTATTGTTTAATAACATAAAGGGTCAGTGTAATTAGACCCCTGCGCGAAGCACTTTTTGTTACTTTTTTTTAGCTTTGTTTACAGTAAATAAAAGATTTTTTTGGTTTGCCTTCGAGTGCCCACTTCAAATGAGGAACTAAAATGAAGATTAGTGTTCTACCTTTTCAAATAATAAAGTAGTTTTTTCCCGTTTTTTCCTTTTTTTGAGTTATAACAGTTTAAAGAACCATATTTCGTTAATTTTCAGATTTGAAAAAAAAAGAACAAAAAAACTGTGTTGACTGATCTTTTTATCGTTGGTAAGTGCTGGTTATCAATGCATAATTAAACGCTATTTTTTATTTGATAAATGGCTTGGATGTCGAAGAAATAATACAACATGGTCAACGCAAGCCAACCAAATCCTGGAAAACATTAAATGCAGTTGGCCATATCAAGGTGTTGAGACTATTTAATTTGATCTCCTCTATGACCGAATTTATTTCGTGTGCAAGAAGTTGACAGAATTTTGGAAGAAAAATAAAGCCAGACAAAAATCAATTACGAAAAATCAGTCCTCTTGGCTTGATATATCTGAGACTGTCTTTTTAAGTTATCCTGACGAAAACTATTCTACACAAATCTAATCTAATTATTCTACTTCTAATCGAAATCTAATTTTCCAAATATTTTTTTTTATGAATTTGTTTAAATTTTCGTTTTTATTTTGTAAGTTAAAACAAATTATATAATAATAACAGTGTTAAATATAATATTAATTCAATCAAGCAAACAAATAAAACAAACATTTTAAAATGAATATATTTCTTAATTTGCAAAAAGAACAATTTCAATGATTTTTCCTGATACATACTCTTAGAAAATTGGGTGTGAGATAAAACTTTGTATGGGCTGCTTGTTAAAAAATGCGTTTTCCACATAATTCTGTAAAATATTTTTTTATTTTTAAGGAAACCATTTGATAAATAAGATTTTTGTAAAACGCCTTCAAAGTGGGTGAATGCGAATGTTTGTGATTATATGGACTGTATGGTGTATTGTTTGATTAAATGTTTTTTTTGTTGTAATTGTCTTTATATTAATTGTCGGATAAAACTAAAGCCTGAATGTTAATTTCAATTAAATTTAGGTATATTTGTCAATATATATTTGATTTGTGATACAAGTATAATGTTACAGTGTTAACTGCTTGCAGGTCAAATTAAAAAAAAAAAAAAAAACTAGTTGTTAAAATTCTTGTTGGCAAGTTACAAGAAAGTGAGTGCAAAAGAAAATAACAAATTGAGTGAAAATATGTTAACTATGATGACAACTTGTTATCGCAAGAACAGATTTATGTATTTAAAAAAAATATAACTGCAACTGCATAGATTTAAGTTTTAAGAGCAAGAATTCATAGGGTATTATTTTTAATGTTTGGCAAGCTTAGAAAATATTTTACTAAAATAAATTTGATCAAATGAAAATAATTTTAATTGCTATTTTAAATCAAATTAATTTGTAATGAATTGAATGAATGATTTGCATGAATTTTTTAATTTAAATTTAGGTTGATTAATCCTGAACAGTGGGCGTGGTCAATATTTAGCGAGATTATTTTGTTTGCATGTTTTTACGGCAACTCGTTACGTTTTCTAAGAATTTTTTACAAAAACGCCCCCAAAAGTGGGCGTGTTAGAAAATGTTGTACACAAAATTATATCAAATCACGTTATCTACAACTTTCTAGAAGAACACAACCATCATTTATTTCAACTTTGACAACTTTGTCAGTGGGCGGAAATTAAGTCCGAAGATACATTTTACTTCCTTTAACCATGTCTGAAAATTTCACTCAAATCGGTTGACTGGTTCAGATTTTATAGATTTATGACCGCCTCTCCATACAACCGGACCCACAGTGCATTGGCACAATGGCCACCAGATTGGGTGTACTCGCACCCCACTGTTGTAGGAGCTGTCAGGATGTTGAAGAAGTAGAAACAATTAAACACCTGCTCTGCGACTGTCCGAACCTCCAAACAAGCCGCCTCCGTTACTTGAGAAACAGGTTTGTTGGAGAACTGGACGATCTAGCGCAGGTCTCAATGGTAAATATGAGGAAATTCATAGAGAGCACAGGCTGGTTCGTTAATGAGCCAGTCTATCTGAATCATTAGTTTAGGAGCATCTCTGCTTTCTTTTTGTAAGGGGATCACAATGGACCAACAGGCCCCCGTGTACGCAACAGCCTCTGTGCTGTGCACACCCCTCCTAACCTAACCTAACCTAATTGATGATGCATTACCTTCAAAACAAGAAGTTCTGTCTTTGTTAGCGTACCATAATTTTATATTGCATTTTATAATCGTAACAGTGCCATAGCAACTTCAAAACAATTAATGGAAAATTGGAAGCGCCTAGGTATCCCAACCAGATGAGAGATACAATTGAATCGGTGATTGTTAAAACAACACAAGTAACACATTTTTCGAAATCACTTTTATTATGGTTTTGCACTGCTTAGGGGTAGAGCTATAGGTTGAGAGTAAAACTAACATAAATTTATACCTGAAACACACAGAAATTCGAGCGCGAAATCGGCATTTAGTGTTAAAACAACATATCTGTTCTGCCATTTTGACAAATGAGTGCTAAAACACAATTAGTGCATGCAATTAATTTCTTTTTACACCCAACGCTGGCAAAACGTAGTAGGCCAACTATTATTATAGTATAGTATAGTTAGAATAGATTTTATGTTTTTCGTTATTTTGTATTTTAATGAATTTCTGGCTCTAAGCTGTGTTTTTGTTTATTTTTTGTACTTGTTTTTTTTTTTAATAAAATACTGAAATCTTAATAATGTGTCATTTTATTAATTTTCAATTGATTTAGCTAAGACTTACGTGGCAAATTGAGTGTAAAAACAACACAACTTAACGTATTTGAGTTGTTTTGGCTCTCAACAAAACGTTGGGTGTTAAAACAACATAAAAAATAAAGTTAGTTTTTTAAAAATCTCCTTTACTAAAAAGATTTTTTTAAAACTTTTACTTGTTTACAACTCGCAGTACTACCCCTAATCAGATTTTAAAGTTAAAATTGTCAATGCGGCCGCGTCGTCAAAAATATAAGGTTTTTTGTCTCTCCTGTAAAAAATAAAAAATGTCACTTATGTTGTTTTAACAATCACCGATTCAATTGTGAAAAAAATCAAACTATTATTCAACCAATGGTGGAATTTGAAGACGAACAAGGCAAATGAAAAGTAAAATTCTGAAAAACAAACACAAAATCAAGAAGAATTAAGATCGAGGTGCAAGATTTTTTGATTAGGTACGATGACAAGGACTTACAAAATCATCGTTTTTATCTGCAATTTCCGTATCTTCAGCTAATGCATACTTGCAAATTGTGATACTTTTGTTACAGTCTTCAGTGGTATTTCGGATTTTCAAATTTGGTAACACGTTTTAAAGAAGAAGAGTGTCTTCTTTGCAATTTCAAAAAGTCTTTCAATTTTTCCTCTTGTATTAATTCAAATGCATCGCGTTGAGCTACATTGAATAAATCTCGCATCTCGGTCTTAATTCTTCTTGATTTTGTGTTTGTTTTTCAGACTTTTTTCCAGCCGTGACACCTAAAAACAGAAATGTTTTATTTGAGGTACTGCCTCTTGCGAGGAACTGACTTGTTGTATACTTGTCATGAAAAAGTGCATCTCATTTAGCCGTTCGGACTCGGCAAAAAACTGTAGGTCCCCTCTATTCCTGCCAACAAACACGCACACAGGAATGGTTGCGAGTTATAAGTCACTAGGCCCTGGTTCTCCATGAGCTGTTGCGCCACCCAATTTATTTTTATTTATTTATTTTATGCACTATTACGATTATAAAATGCAATATAAAATTATGGTACGCTAACAAAGACAGAACTTCTTGTTTTGAAGGTAATGCACCATCAATTAGGTTAGGTTAGGTTAGGAGGGGTGTGCACAGCACAGAGGCTGTTGCGTACACGGGGGCCTGTTGGTCCATTGTGATCCCCTTACAAAAAGAAAGCAGAGATGCTCCTAAACTAATGATTCAGATAGACTGGCTCATTAACGAACCAGCCTGTGCTCTCTATGAATTTCCTCATATTTACCATTGAGACCTGCGCTAGATCGTCCAGTTCTCCAACAAACCTGTTTCTCAAGTAACGGAGGCGGCTTGTTTGGAGGTTCGGACAGTCGCAGAGCAGGTGTTTAATTGTTTCTACTTCTTCAACATCCTGACAGCTCCTACAACAGTGGGGTGCGAGTACACCCAATCTGGTGGCCATTGTGCCAATGGCGCAGTGACCCGTTAGTACACCTATCAAGATTCTAATGTTCTTTTTACTCAGCGATAGAATATACTGAGTTTCCTTTTCATTAATTCTAGGCCATAGACTTCTAGAGATAACGCAATCGTTCCTGGTAATCCAGGATTTATTGATTCGCTCTTTCGTTATTAGATACATTTTCGTTTTAACTACGCCGATCGGGATGTCTAGTCCCATGTCTAATTGGCTACTACTGTTTCTATTTGATAATGACCCCTTCCTTGCTAGTTCATCTGCTATATCATTCCCTTCTATATTACTATGTCCAGGAAACCAACAGAGTTTGACTTGGTTAGTGTTGCAAATTTTGTTCAGTATGCCTCGACATTTTACCACTGTTTTGGATCTTATGGTCTCACTGGCTATTGCTTTGATCGCAGCTTGGCTGTCCACGAAAAATGTGATCTCCGACGAGATCAGTTTTTTCTTGTGTACCAATTCTGCCGCTTTTTGAATAGCGTAAATCTCAGCCTGAAAGACACTACACTCATCTGGGAGTTTATATGACTCTCTTATATTAAGGGCTTCACAGAACACCCCCGCACCTGTTCCTTCTTCCATTTTAGACCCGTCAGTGTAGAAGGGGATACCCCGTTCACTAATTAGTGATTTGGGTTCCCATCCATGTCTTTCGGGTATTGAAATAGAGAAGTGTTTGTTAAAATCCATTAAAGGAGGAATATAATCAGTCTTCACATCAATTAACTAAAAATAATAAATTTTGATTAAGTGGGAAAAATGTGAATTACTCATCAAATAATTTAAAAATGGCGAAGCTTCCGATTGTCTCAAATTGGGTAAAGTTCTGATTGTTCCTCTTTTTTCATGTGTCGATAGTAAACTTTAGAAGAATGCCGTGGGAAAAGTACTGATTGGAATTACATGAAATTTTTACAGGATATATAAATAATGGTCATCTATCATTCAGTATGGAAAATTAAATTATGTAATGAATTTTTTTCTGACAAGACTGAGAACTTTCAATTGATGAAGCGCGTACTCACCAAAAGCTTTAGAAGAATGTCGTGAGCAAAGTACTGATAGGAATGACTTGAAATTTATACAGGGCATTGATTTAATGTATGTCTACCAGAAAATGAACAAAATTAATCTTAATAACGATTATTTGTTGTAGGGACAGGACTTCTTTCAAATAAACCTCGGATATTAAAATTGATATATTGAGTAAAATATTTCTTGGGGCAGGTTCTGCGTATTCTACATTGTTTTCGTGTTATTTATTAAGTTTTATTACGGTATCACCACTGTTAAATTCAAACTGCCGTTCATGTTATAAAATATTTTTTTTTATAAATAAATAATTATTTTTTCGATAACAAAATTTTTTTCAGTGTATTGCAATAAGTTTTCTTAAAGAATATTATTACACATTGTTTGTATTAAATTTTCATAAATTTCGGGCAAAAAATGAAGAAGTTATTCACAATAATCCACAACGTCTATTTCGCGGTTTGGAGGCTTAAAAAATAGATATTCGCTGGTAGCGACCTCTAAATCACCTTCAAATTAAAATTTTTTGATGTCGATCTTTTTGTCTGAAACTAAGCTTAATAATATCCACCCGGTCCGGGTTGATTTTCGAGAAAAGTGTTTTTTTGAATCACCCTAATACACATCATTTGCGAACATACTCCTCGACTCGGTAAGTTTATTTTTGCAATTAAACAAATAAGGTATGTTATTCAACTGTATTTCTTAACATTTTTTTATTTCGGTACTGAATAAATAAATGCATAAAATAAAAAAAATATTCCTTCATAATGCTGTATAGAAATCCTCGAAACCACCAAAAACGAAAATCCTTATGTCATTACTAGAAGATCGAGATTATATTTATGAATGTACCTACCTATATGCAAGAGTACACAAGCAAGGGCACAAAAAAGGATAAATGAAACAACCGCCACCAAGTCTACCATTGCTTCAGAACAGTCATATATTCCCAACATCCACCCCCAAACGTGAAAAAAGAGAAATCCTCGAAAGAACAAATTTTTCCTTCAAACCTACCAAATCAAAACCCAAAAACGAAAATTCTTGCCAAGATCGACAAGAATGAAATAAATATACCTACCTGAAGTGTACACACACACAAGCTAAATTTAAGTTAGAGCAAACTATGAAGACAAAAAAACTACCACCACTGCTTCACAACCTTCATTAATTGAAAAACAAAAAAAAAAAACAGACAAAATACCCAAAAACCAACAACAAAAACAGGTATACATGCGATAGTGGTGAAATGAATTTCAGTTCGATGCAACTTGAAAGCTTCATATGAAGCAAAAGCTTTTCTCGCCAAGTACAAAACATGTATGAAGTGGAGGCAATCTAGGTGGAGGCAATCTCAAATCGGATCCTTTTTCTTTATATGAAGCGGCCTGTCTTTATTATTAGTTAGTCTATGGTACTACTAATAGTTGCTAAGTGCAAAAATCATAATTATTGTTAGTAGTTTTTCTTAAAATATTTTACAGAGTATTAAAAACTCTTAAATATCGAGTTTCAAAAAAATCTACCATGCCGTTTTCGAAATGTTTGATTTTCAAAAAAAGATTTGGTACACAATACTAATTATAGTTTTTGCAAGCTTCAGTGTAAAAAAAAACTATTGAAATACCTAAGTCATTCCGTTTTGAATAAAATCGAAAATAAAAAATAGTTCTTTGGGAAGTTCCATTTATAAACTTTTTCTGAAAAATTGTTTCCCACCCAAAGGTAGCCCTCACTCTAAGTTATTTATTGATTTTTCATTTGGTCACTTGCAGGCTGGTTATTGTACTAAAAAAACATTTTGTAAAAGTAACTGATTTTAACTTCCAAAGGAGAATGGGCAAAATTGTATGAAACATGGGCGTGAGCGGCCAAGAATGTGTTATTTTTGGTTGTGGTTTAGTCCTATAATCACCTTCCAGAAGTTTTTTCACTGATGTGGTGTACTTCAAAACTGAAAAAAAATGCATTTTTGTGTTAACACTTTCATAAAGTCTTACTAAGTATTCTGGCCTCTGACCACTGCAAAAATAGAGAAGAAAAGTGGAATAAGAAATCTAGACAGTCTCAAAACTATTTTGTATATAAAACTGCTCATATAACATCATTAATAAGTACATTTACCATAATACCATATATTTACAATCTAGATAATATTAAAAAAAATGTTTAATATGTCTATAACCAAAGTGCATATAGTGAAGCTCCAAATCACTTTTATTGCTTCTGTTCTGAATCGAATATCCGTCTTTTGGTTTTCGTTAAAAATAGCCCAATTACCAGTGGTGCTTTGGAACATTGCAAACATGAGATTTAAATCAGATTACAAAATAAAAAGCTGTTGAAATCCTTACTGGGTATGTTTAAAACTGTAACGCAACCTGTAGAGGCTCGGAAATCCCCAAAAAACACACTTCTACAACGTCGAGAGATGTTTTGAAATTAGGATAAAGCAACACACATACTAATAATATACATAATTCATATGCGATATTGCTCCATGCAAATGCATTATATTAACATTAAAATATCTTCTTTTCTAAATGAACTACAATGTAACGCCCATAGTGAAAGTCGTTTCTGAGTAGTATACCTTTCATTTGATTAAAGTTTTAAGACTTCAAGAACAATTTATTGAATTTTCGACGTAGTCTCCTTTAATTTCGAATCCTTCTCTATTTATTACCTACGAGTTACGTAAAAAACGCTGACAGATTTACAAAAAATTAGGTTTAAATATTATTGGTAATGATGTTGACTTTGTCAAATAAAAAATATTTTGATGACCAAAAATAACAAAAAATACCTACATAGTATATTGATGGTCACAGCCACGGTCTGGTAACGTTTTGCTCATAACACGAAAAATATACAAAATGTTTGCTTTGCATGTAAGCTTTTAATCATGAATGTATGTATATTATATAGTTATTTGTTTTCAATTTTTTTTAAGACTCTAGAAAATATGAATTATCAGAGTAAATTCGTGCGACCTAGTCAGTATGATGTCAAATACAAAAAATCTTAATTTTGGTTTAACAAACCTCATAGTCATAAACGTTGAAATGGATTTTCTCATCATCCGGGTTGGCAAGTGATGTTCTCATCTTACACATGTCTAATTAATGATATGCCTTAACGGTGTACTCAGTTTCAATACAGAGTTTGACAAACACCTGCAGAGAAATTGTAAAATATCATAAGCACCAGTTCTTAGATCCTGGCAAAATCAAAAATATTTGAATAACAAAAAAAAACTATTCGAATGGGCTTCCACTAAGTTGATGCGGCTACAAGCAGCTAACCCAACTATCATTTTATTTGAAAAACCATTTGTCATCACCTGAAACATGCTTACCTTGTATTGTCTTCATCAAAGCAATGACCTCAAGTTCTAAATCACAATCTTTGGCAAACTGCTTTAGCCTGATATTTCCTCTAACAGCACTCTTAATAACTTCGACTGTTAAATTGTCGAATTCTAATATGTATATGTATATATATGTATCACCGAAAACCAAAATGTTTTTATACATTACTTACTATTTCAAATTTCAAACAATCTTTTGAAAAAATTAGATGGAATTGCAAGTAACTTGAAGCACTTTTAACAGAGACATTTGAAAAGTTCGAAAGTAAGTACATATGTATATAATAGCTGAAGATCTCTTGATTGATATTAATCTATTCAATCAAATGTCTACTTTTATTGACTTCAAACCTTTGTCGATCCAAAACTATTTAGCTACATATGTACTTCTTTAGTCGTAGGTACAACACGACACGAAAAACTAAATGCACTTTTGAACATTTGTTACGAAATTGTTTGTTTATTTTTTGCTTCAAAACCGCACACGCAATCACAATCAATAAATTCGATTTTGGAATATATTCCTGTCAACCAAAAATATAAACGATCTAAAATGGTTCAAAGGAATTCCACATTAGAACAATATACCAATAAACAATCCAAGAGCAACGATGCAAGACACGACAGCCCGAAGCAGTAAATCCTATATAGGCAAAGAATGGAGTACCAAAAACCAAAACACTACTCACTTCGAATTTATTTAATTTTTTTTTTTCTTTATTTTATCTTATGCACTTTAAATAACATTAAATTAACAAACATGTTTTAGAAATAATGTTTTTCACATAAATAAGAGCATTCTCACATTACACAGGAACTGTTAAAGGTTTTTGTTTTTCACATCGGTGTTTTTTTTTTCTCTGCGGCTACCCGGCTCAGCTGCGAAATTATGATGATGAACACTTAATGCCATCCAATTGCGATTGATTGATTTGTAGGTATGAATCTGAAATTGAAGATAAACAAATTGTTAGTGAAACTAGTAGATAAATAAAGCGTGGTGTATAAAAACCCCACCGATACAAAATAATTTTTGTCTTTACTTTTGTTGGTATATTATGTGAGGTGTTGAGAACCAAAACTCGGTAGGTATGTAGCTATATCCATGCCACATAAACTCATCATAACCAAAAGTATTTATTGAAAATCTTTCAAAAATAATTTTCCTTCGAACCATAACAATAGTTATACAAATGTAGGTATGATTAGATGAGAAATACCTACTATTTTTTAAGAAGTTGCCTACTGACCTACTGACCTACTTTCATTTAAAAGATATTTAATTATTTTATTTGGATATGGCATGATAGATATTATATGCCGAGTTTTGGTTCTCATAACAAATACAAAAACATACTTTATACTTACCTACGATTTTTATCCAAGAATTGTTAAGAATTGCGATGGACCACAATCATTGTAGGAAAATATACAATGCCATAACTATTTTGAAGTCCTTGGCGAAAATAATTTGTAGCAAAAAAAAAACATTACGCACCATGAAATGAATGAAAAACCGAACACCGAATACACACAACAAACAATTTATTTTATTTTGTTCTTATTTATTTATTTCGACGATATTTTATTTGGATTTTTGAAGCACGATTAAATATATTTCCGCGTTAATTATTTTCTTTTTTTAATTCACAAACACTTCAATGAAAATTGCAGACATATTTTGAAGGGTTGCGGAAAAAAATTTCTGAAGAAATGCGAAATTTGTTTACCCTCTTACTCCCTTTATCACTTATTAGAATAATAAAATATAAACCTCTCTTTCTTGCACTTCTAGGTCTCCACTGTCAGACAAGAAAATGTTGGCCATTCTCCTGTCAAAATCTGACAATGTTGCAAACTTTGTTTATCAACATCAGCGATTCCGAGCGCCGCCACAGTCCAAATACCGCGTAAAAAAAAACGACTCCATGAGATTACTATAAAGTTTATATACAATGGTTTGGTGAGAGATACAAAAAAAAATAAGAAAAGAAATTTTAAAAAAATAAAGAAAATGAAAATAAGGCAAAAAATAATAATCTCCATACACTGAAGCTTACGATTCACTATCATGATCATCCTCCTCATTTGAAGTATCATCGGCAATCAAATTTAAGCTTTCGACAGAAGTAATTAAAAGCAATTTGTCTGTTGCAGCAGCTGCTCTCACGTATACTTTTCCGCTTCATGTATAAACCAGAGAATATGAAATAAAGAAGTCAATCCTCAGCTGTCAATTTGATTTGCCTACAAGCTGGAAGCGAACAGCTGATGTATTAGATTTGCAAAGTATTAGTGAAAAGCAGTGCAAAATGCACACATAGAATCAACTAGTCATCAGTACATCATTCAGCACAGGTTTTGTTGTTGTTGCAATTCATATCTATTTCTTCGACACGAAATGAAATTGCAAATACAACAATGTAAACAAATGGGTTTTGGGGGGTGAAACGTACGAAGGATTGGCTTCTTTATTTCATATTCTCTGGTATAAACACTTGACAACTTTTTGGTTCGTTTGAGTTGAAGAGCTTTTCGAAAAATAAAGCTATTGCGTGAAGTTAAGCTTTCATTGACATATATTCGGCTGTCAGATGGTAATCCGACATCACGCAAGGAGGTAAACGCTTTTGTTGATATCCAACGACGATGAATTGACCCAAGAAGACTGTTTTTATCAGAAGCTGCTTTAAATTTAACTATTATAGCGCTGTCAGATGAAGTTTCCTTATAGGCTTTTTGCGAAAAATATTAGCAGGTACAGGTATCGGTGTACAGTTAACAGATTCACATAATTCGTTGAACAAACTACGAAGATCTTCCTCATTCTCTTTTGGGATTCCAAGTAGGATGGCGTCTGTTGACATCTTTTCACGCTCCAATTCATCGATGCGGTTAGAAAGTGACAATATGTTATTTTGGTTCAGGTGTCATTTCAAGCTGTTGGACTCTTTTTGACAGGTCGTCTAGTGTTTGGTTCACCATCGCTAACAATTTTGTCAAGTTTCTCGGCCAACTTACGATTCTCCTTCAATATCAGATCCCTTAATCCCTTAATTTCATTCTCAATCTTCGCATCCAGTGATTTGTTGTTTTCTTTGCTTCTTGACGCAGTGGACTTCGTAGATACATTTGTTTGTTGTTGTAAGTCTACAGTACCACGTGCAGGGCGTTTTTTATGCGAAGCTGGTGTATTTTACATTCGGAAGAATTTAGGCAATTATTATGCTTGAGCCAAGAAAATGAGATTAATAAGGCGAAATTGACTGAACTTTTAATAACACTTATTTGTCCACGGCTTTTAACCACATTTATTGCACTTTTATATGGTTATTAATTTAAAAAAAGTGAAAAACTCAAAAAGAAATTGCACTATGAAATGGTGACGTGAAATAACACCAAACGAAATATAGCCAAATTTTGAATTTGGTCTTATTTCCATCTCGAAAACGAAATAACGCCAAATTGGTGTTATTTCTTAAGCCCGATGGAAATAACACCAAAAAAATAATCGAAATAAAAGCAAATCTATCTCAATAAGTTTTTTGGCTTTATTGCAATGCGAAAACAGAATTAAGGCCAAATATTTCTTGAGAATCGTTATTTCGGCTATATTATTCAAAGTTTCATTAAATACAGATTCTTTAAATGCAAATGAAATTTTGCATTCACCCAACCTCGCACCCACTCCAAATCCTATATCGAGCCCAAGCATGCTGCCCCCCTGCAACCCCCCTGCTTGGGCTCACTATAGGATTTGGGGTGGGTGCGAGGTGAGTGTATGCAAAGTTTCTTTTGCATTGAAATAATCTGGAAACTTCTAATTTATTCTATCAATACACTTCTTTTCATTACTCTCCTTATGTCAGGAAACAAAATTTCAGTTTCGGCAGAATTATTTAAAAATATGAAATAAGTTGAAAACGAAATGAGTCCAAATTGGTCTTATTTCGGTTTCATCAATGAAATAAAACCAAATTTAAAATTTGGTCTTATTTCGTTTTTGAAAACGTAATAAGACCAATTTTTTTAATTTCGGATTTATTTCGTTTGACGTTATTTCACGTCATCCTATGAAATACGTGTGACTAGCCTGTCATAGCTGACAGGTAAAACTAAGAGACTAAGAAAATGTTCAACAATTTTTGGTAGGTAAAGTTTCTTGTATTCTTTTTCGCTTTTAGAAAACTGTTTGTTGAATTTTGTTTGCAAAAGCTATCTATTATCAATTTATTATAATCTAATACCTATTAAGAATCAAATTAACCGGATGCCAATATCATTGCCTATTCTCAAGATTTTTGAGGCAGAAACAAACTTTCAACAATCACCAGTAAAATTGCTTGCAGTTTTTGTTTGCTTTAAAAAAATGTTAATTCAATATTTTAAAATGTTTTATCGATTTTTATATATAAGCTAGTGTATAAATTACAATTACCTCGAAGCCAATATCATTGTTTAATCTCAAGATATTTGAGCCAAACAACTTTTTTGGAAAATTTGTAGCAACTTTTTTTGTATTAAAAAAACTATAGGTTGATATGTTTCTATATTTTTACCAATTCTTTATTTCGTCAATACGCGTAAAATAAAATTAACCCCAAGTCGATAGCATCATTTGTTCTCGAGATATTCAGGACTAAAGAAATTCAACAACTATTTTTTAAAATTGCAATAGTAAAAAACCGCTCATTCAATTTTTTTAAAAGTCCTTTCTGCTCGCTACGAAACTACTATCTATAAAATAAAGTTCATCCGAAGTCGATATATTTATTCGTTCTTGAGATATGGTGGACGAAAAAAAGCGATGGAACGTACGAACGTACGTACGAACACAGACATCTTTCCAAAAATGATGGATTACGATTCTAGGGATGTCGAAACGTGAAGATATGTCAACGTTTTCGTTTCGACAAATCGGACCAATTACAATAACTTCCAATGGGAAGTTAAAAATCAAAATCCGTTGCCCTGCTAATGAGAAAATAAAAAAACATTCTATGAGAGGCGCTACTAATAGTTGCTAAGTTTAAATTTTTATTTTTTTGTAGCAGATTGAACTATTTTTGAGAAAAATACGATCATGTAAAATTGCTAAAAAAATTGTATGGCAGGTACAGTTTTTTTGTGTTCTAAGAAAATAAAATGCACGACCGGGTCGCACGTACTTGCTCTTATGTTCAAGACACTGCGAGTTTAAGAAAATTGTATATACAAACATGGAAATTATGAGTAGGGATGGGCCAAACTGCTAGTTTGCAATATCTGTTACTGATGTTATTGCTACTTTTCAATAACAGCTACAAATACCTGTTACTGAAATAACAGTTAAGGAAAAAAAGTCGTTGAAATAAAGGAACAAAAATGGACGTTATAGCTCTAATTAAACTCATAAATGAAAGGGTTTTCTGCTAAATAGTGATTCCAATTTTATCAACCCCCATTGCCGTTGCAAAATGTTGTTTAAGTTTTGTTACTTATTTTGCTTAACTGTTATTATGCTTAATAGTGATTTCAATGATATCGTGTAAAATCGAAATCTTACTGCAATAGCAAATAGTCGTCTTAGTTTTGTTGCTGATTTTCCTTAACTGTTATTCTGCTTAGAAGTGATTTCAATGATATCGTGTAAACTCGAAATCTCATTGCAATAGCAAATAGTCGTCTTAGTCTGCTATTACACGACGACTTTAGAGTCATGACTCTTTTCGAACATAATGAGTGCGAAAGAGAAGAAAAATGAAATAGAAGACCAATTGCCCTGTGAGTCGTGGGCCAAGTTTCGGCGACTCATTTTTGACGTTTTTCTTTTCGCTCGTTCATTCGTCTTTCATCTCTTCTGCATAATATTTGTTTGGCTATTGTCAATTTCATTTTTAATTATTCGCTATGCGAAATGTGAGCTTAAAATATTATATTAATTTTAGGAAAACCGTGTCAAAAACCCGAATCTATGGTATTTAGCAATCTCTACTCATCTAAGTGCAGAAGGTTAACGAGAACCAACATAAAGATGAACAAAAGTTAATCAAAATTGGCAAAAAGTGCATAAAAGAATGTTAGCTTGATCAAATGATTCAAGAATCTGAATTCGTGGGCATCAGTAAAATCAAATGTATCTGCTTCTTATTGGTGGATCATCTTATGGGTATGAGTATCTTCTTAACAGAGGCATCTTACATCTAAAAGATGGCAATCCATTTGATGCGTAACCAGGAACTGCACCCTATTGAACTACAGAGTTTTAAAATGCTTCTCATGCTGAAGCCAAATATGATGTTTAAAATTTCCAAGCAGACTTCAATTGGAATTTATAAGTTGCTTAAAACAAGTGCCCAGAACATACATTCTGCGCTGGACTGGCAGATTATTTTTACCATTCTTAAGTGTGTAGGAGCTGGGGAAGTTCACCCGAATTTGAAGATGTACCCCTGTGTGGAACAAAGTCTGATGGAGCTAAAGCTTCAAGTCAATCAGCAGATAATTGGATATTAGTAAATAAGGATACAGATTTTACAATGAGTTCACGCCGGCCACCACCAAGCAATTTGTTGTACTCTTGCAAGTTAATGGAACATTCACCATTAGCACTATATAGCTAATATAGCTTAGCATTTATTGTTCAAAATGTTGCTCAAATTACTCCGTTTAATTTTGAATCATGTGTGCGATGTATTCGTACCTTCGTAGAAGCAAGTAGAGATGGTAGATTTAAAACTAGAAAGGAACTTAACGCTAGACCAGATCTTTACAAATAAAAAAGTCAACCAAGAAGGAACAAAATCGGCAGATCAAAGCAGTGTCAGCGAAGATGGTGAGCTGAGTGAGCGTTTTGTCCTCTAAACCACTTTATTTTTATGGCGTTTATCCTTGTACATACATAGAATTCAATTGGAACAAAGTTAAAACTAATAAATCATAACAAAACGAAATGCAAATAAAAATATTTAGTCAATTTTATTTAAGAACGATTATACAATGTAAATTGTAAAAATGATGGTATATAAATTATATGAAACCATATAAAAAAGAATAAAACAAAATTAAAGAAACGTTGGAAGACGGTGGCCTTCAGAATTTAGTCTTTCATTAAACCATTTGACAAGAGGTTCAAAAGTGGTCTTCAGCTTCTCCAATTTGCCCTTGCTCTTTTCAGATTCGGAGAGTTTGAATCCTTCCTTGGCGACGCACGTTTTGGAATTTCTTTCCATCAATTTCTTTCCATTCTGGTAGAGCGGGAATGCAATAGTCATCGACTGCTTCAACTAGGTAGAGAACTTCGTAATCTATGGCAAGCAAACGCTCAACAAATAATGGTGAACTCTCAACCTCGCAGATCGGCTATAGCGCTAGCAATAAAGTAAATATTTTATTTGATTTGCTTCATACGGTCAACGTTTTCACTAACACCAGTGAATCCTACATTTTAGCAAAGAAATCAACTGATGATGATGATGATACCTGATTTGGCAATTGTTCCCAAATTATGTATTAGATCTTAGCTTTTGTCATTCCAATACCAGAGCCCATTGTAAGAAGAATTTTGTTTTCCTTGTCAGTTTTTATTCTGACCACCAACTCGGGACTCGTTTCAAGTTCCTTTCCTTTATCAATAGCATATCGGAGGCATTTGATATCAATTCACGCAAGAAGATCTCATTGTTCTTGTATAAAGTTAATAATGAATTCCATCATAGGGTTGACTTCGGTTTGGAACGTGAACTTTTTCACTTGGAATTAAAATATGTTAATTTTATAATTAAATTTAATAATCTGCTACTGAATACAGATACCAATTCCCTTATTAAACTGCGTACATCGATGATAAACAAACTATGACTATGAAACTTTAAAATGAGAAATACGAAAATCAATGTTAAAGAAAACTGTCAAATTTGAGTCAAGACCTAAAAGTCATGGTGTAATAGAACGTGCCTCACAGGATGAATTTTCAAAGAAGAATTCGAAGAAGAGTCATGACTCTAAAGTCGTCGTGTAATAGCAGACTTAGTTTTGTTGCTGATTTTCCTTAACTGTTATTCTGCTTAATAGTGATTTCAATGATATGGTGAAAACTCGAAATTTCACTGCAATAACAAATAGTCGTCTTAGTTTTGTTGCTGATTTTCCTTAACTGTTATTCTGCTTAAAAGTAATTTCAATGATATCGTGTAAACTCGAAATCTTACTTCAATTGCAAATAGTCGTCTTAATTTTGGTGCTGATTTTGCTTAACTGTTATTCTGCTTAATAGTGATTTCAATGATATCGTGAAAACTCGAAATCTCACTGCAATAGCAAATAGACGTCTTAGTTTTGTTGCTGATTTTGCTTAACTGTTATTCTACTTAAAAGTGATTTCAATGATTTCGTGTAAACTCGAAATCTCACTGCAATAGCAAATATAGTCGTCTTAGTTTTGTTGCTGATTGTGCTTAACTGTTATTCTGCTTAATAGTGATTTCAATGATATCGTGTAAACTCGAAATCTAACTGCAATAGCTCGAACTCGTGAGATTTCGAGCTTACACGATATCATTGAAATCACTTTTAAGTAGAATAACAGTTAAGCAAAATCAGCAACAAAACTAAGACGTCTATTTGCTATAACAGTGAGATTTCGAGTTTACACGAAATCATTGAAATCACTATTAAGTAAAATAACAGTTAAGCAAAATGAGCAACAAAATTAAGACGACTATTTGCAATTTCAGTGAGATTTCGAGTTTACACGATATCATTGAAATCACATTTAAGCAGAATAACAGTTAAGCACAATCAGCAACAAAACTAAGACGACTATTTGCTATTGCAGTGAGATTTCGAGTTTACACGAAATCATTGAAATCACTATTAAGTAGAATAACAGTTAAGCAAAATCAGCAACAAAATTAAGACGACTATTTGCTATTGCAGTGAGATTTCGAGTTTACACGATATCATTGAAATCACTACTAAGCAGAATAACAGTTAGACAAAATCAGCAACAAAATTAAGACGGCTATTTGCAATTTCAGTGAGATTTCAAGTTTACACGATATCATTGAAATCACTTTTAAGCAGAATAACAGTTAAGCACAATCAGCAACAAAACTAAGACGACTATTTGCTATTGAAGTGAGATTTCGAGTTTACACGAAATCATTGAAATCACTTTTAAGCAGAATAACAGTTAAGCAAAATCAGCAACAAAACTAAGACGACTTTTTGTTATTGCAGTGAGATTTTGAATTTACACGATATCATTGAAATCACTTTTAAGCAGAATAACAGTAAAGCACAATCAGCAACAAAACTAAGACGACTATTTGCTATTGCAGTGAGATTTCAAGTTTACACGATATCATTGAAATCACTTTTAAGCAGAATAACAGCTAAGCAAAATCAGCAACAAAATTAAGACGACTATTTGCAATTGCAGTGAGATTTCGAGTTTACACTATATCATTAAAATTACCATTAAGCAGAATAACAGTTGAGGAAAATCAGCAACAAAACTAAGACGACTTTTTGTTATTGCAGTGAGATTTTGAGTTTACACGATATCATTGAAATCACTTTTAAGCAGAATAACAGCTAAGCAAAATCAGCAACAAAACTAAGACGACTATTTGCTATTGCAGTGAGATTTCGAGTTTACACGATATCATTGAAATCACTTTTAAGCAGAATAACAGTTAAGTCGGCATTTACATTACCCGATTTTTCCAGTACGATTTTTCCCAAAATCGTGTGAAATGTTTACATGAAACGATATGAAACGATTTTTCCAGTCCGATTTCTATTCCTGTACTCTTCATACTTTGTTGCTGTCTCTTTCATTTTGCATTCAGAGGTAGATGGCATATTAGGACCAGCGTTGCCTATTGCATTTTTTTTTCGTAAAACACATCTACTGGCAATCAAGTACTTTTTGGTTTTACGAAACAAAAAATTTAATTCAATAAAATTATACCCACAAATAATTTCATCATCATTGTTGTTGTTTTTTCTCCTGAAGCCTAGTACGCAGATCGGGAAAAGACAAAATTTATCTCTACAATTCTAATCTCTACAAAAACTTTTCTAACGACCGCGCAAAAGTTTGAAGTTGGAGAGATAAAAAAAAGCTTTCAAGTCTGTCATAATTAAAATATTCTTAAAAAAGTTTGGATTCTCGTCGAGATCGAATTTGGAAGCGCATCAAGCTTACTATTGCTCCCACAGAGGTAATGTTCAATTTTATTTAGCACCCAAGGCAGTCTTCGGGCTTGTAGAATTCGTTCAACATCATTGAAACCGCAAGCTCCAAGAATCGTCGACAACTAACCCCAACACCAAGTATAAAATCAGTCTTTGTCGAGATCTGACGCTACGAAGGATCTGTCCTCGTGGAACCAGTTGTACGTTCGCTCATTCTGATGAAGAACTGGAGCGGTACCGGGCGAAGAATAGAAAGAATAGTACAAAAACTCCAATTGTAAACACGAAGAAGACTGCTTCAGATTACCTGGACGCTCCGCCGTCTTCGTTGTCTTCATCGTGTCTCCCACCGGATGAATTGCCGTCGCCTTTAAGATTTGGTAGTGTAGCTAGTAAACCATCGCCCGTAGCGTCCATGTCAGCGCCTTATCACCCACAGCCGCAAGGAGGAATGCCATCGGCACCACCTAGCTATGTGGATTTGATCCCACCGTCAATGCATGGCCAGAGTCTGATTCCGCAATCCCAAAAACATCGCTACGACAGCCACTACTCGGCGTTAAATTTCCCGCCACCACCACCTTTGCCAAGGAATTCTGCATCTGTTGTTGGCAGCGGCATGTCGCTCACATCTCCTCGATCCCACCATAGTAATTTTCCACAGTCTGGAACACAGCAGCCACCTGTAAAACAACCCGTATTCCATACGAAATCATGTCCAACAGCTAGTAGTTTTGGGCCATCTGATATGTACACGGGCTCAGGTGGTTTTAATAATCAAGTTCCATCTTCAATGCAACAGTCTGGAATACGACCTTCGCGTCATAATCCAGTTGGTCATACAACGTCCTACATGGGCAGTGCTAACAAGTATGGAAAACTCACTGTGGACGGAATCCGCCAATCTAATCTATGGGACCATCAACGTCAGCAGCATCAGCATCAACATCAGCCGACGCAGCATCAACACCACCACCAGCAACTGCAGCACAGTGGAAACCTTATGAATATTGGTCTAAATCCACAAAGCGCTTCGTCGTACATGGGTGGCAATAACAGTAGCAACAGTGATGCACCCTCCAGCCCTATATTCCCTATCCATTCGGACAAAAAACATTTAGAGTATCTTAAGGATCTAGAGCAGTGTTCCCAGATTGGTGTTTTTTCCAACCAAAATGGTGGGAAAAAATGCCTTTGGTGGGAAAATATTCATGGTGGGATTTATGGTGGGAAAATATTTCAATAGTCTCTTTTTTGGTGGGAAAAACCACAATTCACTATACCTACCTATCCTCGAATTTTATGACCAATAATGAAAAATATTTTTTTTGTGAATACCACACAAATGAGAAACCAAAAATTACTAACCTTGAAAAAATTAAAAAATATCTCTAATTTCATAAAAATCAATGGCTGACCAATTACTGACTCTTATGACCGTTAAGTGACCTTTCAAGTGAGATGCCAACATTTTTGTTTGTAACCTTGAAAGGAACTTTAAAAATTTATAAGAAAAACTTTGGCCTACCAATTATTGAAAATAGTTATTCTATTGATCTTTCGGATTGGTACATTTTTTGTGAATATTGTGAATATTGTTGGAAAAAATCGTACGTGACCTTAAGAAACTTTAAGTCTTGACTACAAGTTTTCTAGGGCCGACTAATTTCTAGGACAAGTTGACTTTCTTCACCAATTACTGCCCAATAAGATGACATACTTTTTTTGCGATCATGAAGTACCAAAAGTGCAGAGCCAACATTCTTCTTTTTTTATATCTGGGAAATATTTGTAGCAGAAAAGGTTATGGTGGTTTTTATTTTTTTCCAGTACAAAAATGGTGGGATTTTTTTTGGAATTTGGTGGGATTCTAGAAATCTCATCTGGCATCACTGATCTAGAGTTCACAAAGTCATCTGCGATCTTGTTGAACGGAAGCAAAATGTACAGGAATTCTGCTGCTTCCCAATTAGCTCAGCTGGTGAATAACAATTATAGCAACTCATCCACGAGTACCACCAACAGCAACAACCACAGAAGTAACAACATTTTGACTAAGGATGATCTTCTGAACGCGTATTGGCAACAGGGTGCATCATCTCAGAGCCTTCAAGACGTCAGTGCAGCGGCAAACTTGTTGCGCGATACACGTGATAGCTTTGTCCGTTCTGATTCGATCCTGGATGAGGATAATCTGCCTTTTGACGTTCCCACCTCGGTTAGTAAATTCGGTCCAATATGCCCAATGTACAAGGGATTTAACCACGTGAGCGATAGCTTAAGTGCCAACAACAATTGTGTAAACAACATTGCAGGACTTGCATCTTTCCAAGAGATTGCCAATCGGATGAGTGGTGCGTCAGCGTCGACACAGTCATGGCCTTACAACAATGACAATACGAACGCCAATAGCAAGCAAATAGATCCATCTAGCTCGTCATCTTTATTTAACAACGATCCGCTGGCAGTTAATGTTAATTTCGAGAGGTTTGGTGTGGGTCAAATTGGCAAGCGTGAAAGTAGTAACATAGACTAACTAATAATAAAGACAGGCCGCTTCATATAAAGAAAAAGGACCCGATTTGAGATTGCCTCCACTTAGATTGCCTCCACCTCTCATACATGTTTTGTACTTGGCGAGAAAAGCTTTTGCTGTATGAAGCTTTCAAGTTGCATCGAACTGAAACTCATTTCACTATCGCAAGTGTACCTGTTTTTGTTGTTGGTTTTGGGTATTTTGTCTGTTTTTTTTTTTGCAATTAATGAAGGTTGTGTGGTGGTAGTTTTTTTTGTCTTCATAGTTTGCTCTAACTTAAATTTTGCTTGTGTGTGTGTACACTTCTTCAGGTATATTTATTTCATTCTTGTCGATCTTGGCAAGAATTTTCGTTTTTGAAGGAAAAATTTGTTCTTTAGAGGATTTATCTGTTTTCACGTTTGGGGTGGATGTGGAGACTATATGAGTGTTCTGAAGCAATGGTAGACTTGGTGGCGGTTGTTTGTGTTTGCAATTTTTTGCTCTCATTTATCCTTTTTTGTGCGCTTGCTTGTGTACTCTTGCATACATTAATATAATCTCGATCTTCTAATAATGACATTAGAATTATCGTTTTTGGTGGTTTCGAGGACTTCTATACAGCATACAAATAATGTAGGTAGGTGGTATGAAGGAATATTTTGTTTATTTTATATCTTATTTATTTATTTATTCAGTACCGAAATAAAAAAATGTTAAGAAATACAGGTGAATAACATACCTTATTTGTTTAATTGCAAAAATAAACCTACCGAGTCGAGGAGTATGTTCGCAAATTATGTGTATAACATTCCTTTAAATCGAGTAAACTAATTGCAAAGTTAAAATGCTATTTTTTGCATATTTAAAGCATAAATAAAGATGCATTATTTCTAAACATTCATGTTTTTTTCTATTAATTTTCAAGGCAAATGCGCCCGAAAATAGCGATATTTTCACTCTAAACGAATTTGCACCTCTCATAGTAATTTATCATGTTCACTTGAATCATTATATTTATAAACCATTTCCGGAGAGCTTATTCGTGATATTTCAAATCCTGTATTTGTACCTAGTTTGCAACATTTTGGGTAGAGTAATGTTCAAAAATCGATATAAAATCTTGTGGGTAACCTAGAAATATGTCTGATACACCAAAATAACCTGTTATTAATCAAAACTACATATTATAAAATACAAATTTTTAAAATCATATTTAAAATGAGAACATTATTGTAAATGGAGTGAAAGCTTGCTTTTAAACCTTTCGAAACCTCTCAAGTCTCAACTATTCAAACTAAATGCAAATGTAATTTTTGCACACTTTGGAAATTTAAGATTTTTTCAAATTTCTTCAGATACCTTATTTCTGAAAAATGAAGCAGTATTTCTCCACTTATAGGTATCCAATTTAATGCAGCTGGATCGACATTTCTTTGAATTCTTTGGCTTACCCTCGAAAATGATCAAAATACGGAATTAAAAATATAAAAAAATTAAAACCACTTAGCAATCTTGAAATTAATGAGAAAAATACTGCCGACAAAAAATTAAAACTACAAACAAAATTGTAAATCAAGAAAAAGACAACAATTATTTATCTTTAAAAGTTAAATTGTAATCAACAAAAACATTGAAAAACATAAAAATGAACTTGGATAGCAAATTGAGAGCAAAACTTCAAATCATTTTTCAATTTTTTTACTGAATTTCTATCTACATGCCAACTTTTATCAGCAAAGATCTGTTAGAGAAGTGCACTAACAATTTGCCTGAATTATTTAAATAAATAAATTTAATTACATAAAAAAAAAGTTGTCTGCTTTCAAAATTTTAGTGGAAAAATTAAATCATTCAGTTTAGAATTAAATCACACTGCTCTTTTGATATACCTATCATAAGAAATAATTTCACTATCACCATAAGCTGAAATACAAAAATTAGTCTAAATCCGTTTAGCCGATAATGGGAAAATTCAAAATAAAAAAACATAAAATATAAACAATGTCTTTTTAAAAAGTCGTATATTAACAAACAGCTTAATTGATCCTCCTTATGGCAAACTATGTATATGGGTTATATAGTTCAACCACCCCCCCACCAGATGGTTTCATAGTTTTATTCATGAAGAATAAAAAACTTTTTGTTGCTGTCCATTGCTCACAAGCTTAACTTTTAAAATTAAATTTAATATTACCATTTGTTTTGCTTCATAAAAGTTCAATAAAACGCATTGTGTATTTTTATTTTTCTTGCCTATATCGAGGTCTAATAGCCTCATCTTCAGGGTCAAACGGAAATATTAATGGAATTATGTATAATGTATATCCGTGGCGGTAAGTCGAGATACCTGTTGTTAAATTAATAATTTGAAAAAAAAATACTTAACAAAATTTTACGAAATTTTACCCTTATGTAATATTTTCCTAATACATCTGAAAATACATTATGAACACTTTTTTCCACATTAGTAACGTTTTGTGCAGGATATTCAACATAAACCCTGACCTTATAAACTTTCTAAGAGTTTGAGTTACCTGGTTCTTCACGACCGCCACGAATATATTGAACTTTTTCAGGAACTTCTAAGAAAAGTTTTCATATTTATAAAAAACATTGCTGTACATTATTGCTCACAATAAAATTCGGGATTTGGAAAATCATACACAAGCTCTCCAAAAATGGCTTATAACTTCAGTAATTCTATTTTTTCTAACAAATGAGGTATCAACTAAAAGATAATATAAAAAGTTTATATTTTTATAAAAACAAAGTAATATTTGGAATGAATATGAAATTATTGTAAAAGGTGCAACTTGGTTAAGAGAGAAGATACCACTTCTTCGAGTACGTGCATAGATAATGGATTCTTAAATATATTTACATACATTCAAAAACTGCCATTATTAATCCTACCTGTGAATTATATAGTTCATATTATGACGACACCCACCAAATGATTTTGGTTTTCCAAAATTCTATTTTGCAAAACCAAACTAAAATTTTAACATACATTTACGAGTATGTTTATGTGTATTGCTCACAAGCTCCCAAATAAATTTCAATTAATTAATCACTTACAAGCTAATTTGTATTTTGATCATTTTCAAGATTAAGCAAAAAACAAATCAAAAAAATGTCGATCCCGCTGCATTAAATTCTATATAAGTCGAGAAATGCTGCTTGGATTTTCAAAAACTAGATATCTGTAGAAAGTTGAAAAAATCTTAAATTTTCAAAGCATGCAAAAATTATATTTGCATTTAATTTGAGTAGTTGAGAGGTTTCGAAAGGCTTAAAAGCAAATATTCACTCCATTTACAATAATGTTCTCATTTTAAATATGATTTTAAAAATTTGTATTTTATAATATGTAGTTTTGATTAATAACAGGTTATTTTGGTGTATCAGACATATTTCTAGGTTACCCACAAGATTTTATATCGATTTTTGAACATTACTCTACCCAAAATGTTGCAAACTAGGTACAAATACAGGATTTGAAATATCACGAATAAGCTCTCCGGAAATGGTTTATAAATATAATGATTCAAGTGAACATGATAAATTGAATCGTTTATTTTCAAAACATGACATGTCCACATTTTAAAATTTTTCAGGAAACGAAAAAAACTAATTATTTTATGTTTGCGTGGGATTTTAACTTAAACAAAAACAGAAAAGCTTAGGCCTTAAGACATCTTGCTGGATTCCGTTCGTTACGGATTTTAAAAATGCCAATAAAAAAAGATAAAATTCAAAAACCGTTATGGACATGTCATGTTTTGAAAATAAACACCCTCAAATATATTTATAATATATATATAATTCGTTTAGAGTGAAAATATCGCTATTTTCGGGCGCATTTGCCTTGAAAATTAATAGAAAAAAACATGAATGTTTGGAAATAATGCATCTTTATTTATGCTTTAAATATGCAAAAAATAGCATTTTAACTTTGCAATTAGTTTACTCGATTTAAAGGAATGTTATACACATAATTTGCGAACATACTCCTCGACTCGGTAGGTTTATTTTTGCAATTAAACAAATAAGGTATGTTATTCACCTGTATTTCTTAAAATTTTTTTATTTCGGTACTGAATAAACAAATAAATAAGATATAAAACAAACAAAATATTCCTTCATACCACCTACCTACATATTATTTTTATGCTGTATAGAAGTCCTCGAAACCACCAAAAACGATAATTCTAATGTCATTATTAGAAGATCGAGATTATATTAATGTATGCAAGAGTACACAAGCAAGCGCACAAAAAAGGATAAATGAGAGCAAAAAATTGCAAACACAAACAACCGCCACCAAGTCTACCATTGCTTCAGAACACTCATATAGTCTCCACATCCACCCCAAACGTGAAAACAGATAAATCCTCTAAAGAACAAATTTTTCCTTCAAAAACGAAAATTCTTGCCAAGATCGACAAGAATGAAATAAATATACCTGAAGAAGTGTACACACACACAAGCAAAATTTAAGTTAGAGCAAACTATGAAGACAAAAAAAACTACCACCACACAACCTTCATTAATTGCAAAAAAAAAAAACAGACAAAATACCCAAAACCAACAACAAAAACAGGTACACTTGCGATAGTGGTGAAATGAGTTTCAGTTCGATGCAACTTGAAAGCTTCATACAGCAAAAGCTTTTCTCGCCAAGTAAAAAACATGTATGAGAGGTGGAGGCAATCTAAGTGGAGGTAATCTCAAATCGGGTCCTTTTTCTTTATATGAAGCGGCCTGTCTTTATTATTAGTTAGTCTATGGTAGTAACAACAACTTTAGACAAGTGCCGAACAATTTTCCAAATCTCAGAGATTTGCAAAAGTTTTCTTCCGAATTGCTGTCGTTCAATAATAATAATAATAACAACATCAATAATAATACATCACAAGGAAATAGCGGCAGCGGAAACACTTCGCAATACAACATAATTAGTCGCCATGGAAGCAATGCGGCAACAAACTTTGATTTTGGCCTGATAATGGACAGCAGTGATAGTAATATTCCTGGAAAGGTACATTTTTCAATAATATTTCTTGGTCTTTAAATATTTGGTTTCATTAGATTCAACGTTAAAAGCTACCCTTAAAACATGTATCATATGATTAGGTTGTGCCAAAACAAGTATTTAAGTTTGATAGACCTCCAAATTCTCCCCGTCTGCACCTCTTCAAATGCATCTACAAAAAAAGCCAATACGGGGATTTTGAGGGACGTTGGATATGTTATAGAGGTTGCAATTCTACATCGATTCCAATATTAATATTTCATGAATTAATTTTTCCTGGCCTACTATACCTAACTCTGCTGTTAGTTATAGGCAAATAAGTAAAAAACCAAAAAGTGTGGTTTTTCACATTTTTTTTGCAATGATTTTTTTTCAATTTCACTAACTAAAAATTTTTAAATTTTTTTTGAATGATGCATTTTGATTGTAAATTTTATTTTCTACAAAAAAGGTTTTCAGCATTATCTCGAAATTTTGCTTCGTTTTCCATTGATAAAGAAAGAAATGAAACTCACAAATGAAGACAAAGAAGGCTTGCTGATGATGTTTCAGGAACTTACTACAAACAAAACAATTTCGTGTAGAAGGTAAGAAATTTTTGTTTGTGTACTATGATTCAAGATTCTTATTTTTCTTTATGTATTCCAGATTTATAGATGAAGCCGATTGGGAATTAAGAATTAAAAAGAATAACAAGACAAAATAACAAAATTTTCATGTCAAATACAACAACAATACGGAATTATACCAAATTTTTGTTGTATTTTATAAATAAGATTTTTAAGGAGAGATAAAAATAAATTCAAAAACGTGGCTTGTTTCAGTAAAGAGCTGTACTATTTAATTAAAATCGCTTGGGTTTTGTTAAAATTCAAAAAGTGACCTACTTTTTCTCCTGTTGCATTTTATCATAAACTTCCAGAGAAGGGTAAGAGTAAAAATAAACTCTCCTTCAACATTCTAAAATCTTTCATGAAATTTTTCATTTGGATGTGCATACGAAAACACAACAAAAATAATAAACGTAACTCAAGTCAATACATATATTAAAGTTTATTTCAAATCTATCTTATTAAAATGTACATTGTACATATATGTGAATAAAATCATTCAGTTCTTTAATGATGTTACTTATCGTTAACAAATGTTTGTTCTTTGTATTTAAAAAAAAATCTTTATAATTATAAATATGTATGTAGTTATATTATACAGAGTTATCCATTTTTTTTACAAATGGGATTTCTTTTTAAATAGTATGTTGTAATGAATATAATAGAATAATCCATGTCTTCGGTTAGGTCCCTTTGGATTCGACCTGATGAGACATAGATTGTATAGCTTCATCAAGCCACGATTGTTCGACGCGACTTTTTCGCAGTACTGAAGCCCATTGAGTGCAATACCTTGGTGTGACATCTTTAAGCGTTGCATCATTATTAAAAGCGAATACATATGCCGGACTTGATGATGCCATTGATTTCTGAAAAAAAGACTTGCATGTAATATGTTGAGTCTGAATTTTTGAAAATGTTTCAATACCCGAATGGAGTCCACGCAATTTACTTTTACTTTAAACAAATCGATACATATCCATTGAGCTTCCAACTCACAATAAACCTCGACCCACATATTGATGGCATTGTTTTTAATTTTACTCGGCGATTCATTCTCTGCAACAATGACTATATCTGGAATGGGAACAGGTTTTTCAATAAGCTTGGCTTCAATGGGAATCGTCGTTTGATGAATTAAAAGAACTTACCCATTTCATGAATTTCTTTCCTTTTCCTCCAGGATTTGTCCAGGACGACGCACGACGGGAAGTCATTCACAATAATAAAAAAAACGAAAGGTAAACAATGCTAAACAAAACTTTGCGAATGATGCGCTTGGATTTCGCGGTGGTTCTGGAGAGCCTTTACTGTTTTTTGTATCTAAAACATGTAATGCAGTGTTTTGTAAATACATATTAGAAATTTTTTTAATTTTTCAATGCCGCTGTCAAAATTTGTCCGGAAAAATAATGTTCCAATCATTATTTTTCCGGACAAATTTTGACAGCGGCATCATAAAATTAAAAAAATTAAATGGAGACTTTTTTAGGCCTGTTTGGTAACTTGAAATCTTCACCAAGTTTCGTTAAACTTGGGTTTTTTTCGTATGGGCTTTGACAGCCAATTGTGAAAATTTCACTTTGTCAAACACACCTTTAAGTCAAACGTCACAATTTTGCGCGTGAACAGCGTACTGCTTGGAAAAAAATCGAAGACAAAATTTGTCCGGGGAAAAAAATTGTATGGGGGAAAAATTTTTTCCCGATCTGCGTACTAGGCTTGAAACCCAACCTTTAAGTGCCTTGCATATGAGCTGTGTAGCAAACTATGTATGTATTTTCAATCACTTATATTGTATTATTAATTTCTTCTTCGAAAATACAAACACAAATTTGGAAATGCATATCTACTGCGAAAAAAAAAATAAATATAGTTACTGCATTTTCTTTTTGGATCAGCTTCGGAAAATTCTCCGATTAGTGGCAACGCTGAAAACACAAGACTCTGGGAAAAGAATAAAAGAGAACGCAAACATACTGGAAAAATCGTGTGAGTTTGCCAGGAACGGACGATTTGGTCCTTACCCCTCACTTTCTACTCCCTTCATCTATGAACAAAAGATCGTCTGAGGAAAAATCGGGTGGTGTAAATGGGCACTAAGCAAAATCAGCAACAAAACTAAGACGACTATTTGCTATTGCAGTGAGATTTCGAGTTTACACGATATCATTGAAATCACTATTAAGCAGAATAACAGTTGAGGAAAATCAGCAACAAAACTAAGACGACTTTTTGTTATTGCAGTGAGATTTTGAGTTTACACGATATCATTGAAATCACTTTTAAGCAGAATAACAGTTAAGCAAAATCAGCAACAAAACTAAGACGACTATTTGTTATTGCAGTGAGATTTCGATTTTACACGATAATATTGAAATCACTATTAAGCAGATTTACAGTTAAGCAAATTCAGTATGAAAATAATAATGCATTTGAATATATATTATGAGTATGCTATTCTCATCTTGTTATTCCTTGGAATTCTTAAGCAAAGAAAAAAAAATCCAAAAATTGTGAATTTTAGTTAAAATGTATTTGAATTTTTATGCCGCCAATAAATTAATAATTGCATTATTAAAAAATTTTTTTTCAGTAACAGGTATTTTCGATTTTCGGTAACAGGTTGTTATTGCTATTTGCCAATACCTGTTCCTGAATACCTGTTACTATATTTTTGACCCATCCCTAATTATGAGAGAAAAATGTAGAGAATCATGAAATACGACATTTAAATTAGATAAAACAACTCTTTTGACAGTTTGAGGTGAAAAAAAGGTATGCCATCTTAATTCATGATGGAATATGATTGTATGGGAAAAAAAATTTAAAAATCGTTGGAGCGGTTTTTTTTTTAAATTAATTTTGTATATATAAAATTCTTAAAACATTTTTAAGAATAAATTTTGGTATGCAGATTTAAACTATATATTTATGTGTATATAAAAACAAAATTTGAACAAAAATTGTCAACCCGTTTTTGAGATATCGAATTTTCAAAAAAAAAGTTTGAAACTTTTTTTAAAAATCCAAAAACTTTTTTTTTGAAAATTTTGATATGCAATATTGTTTAATCTTATCTGAAATTTGTATATAAATATATTCATTTAAATCCGTTAAGCTGATAACGAGAAAACTCAAAATAAAAGAATACGTTCTATGACAGGTACTACTAATAGTTGCTGTGTAAAATTTTATAATTTTTGATGGTAGATCGTACTAATTGTAGTATATGAAAAAAGTTTAATCAAAATCGTTGGAGTCGTTTTCAAGCAAAAAAATATTTTCCTTTGCGGTTTTTTCACTTTTGTATGGAAGGTACCGTTATTTTTTCATAAATGTAAAATTTTTTTTAAAAATATTTTAGAGAGTACTAAAAAAGTCTTAAATATCGAGTTTCAAGAAAATCTATGATGCTGTTTCCGAAATATTTGATTTTCCAAAAAAAGTTTTGAAATATTTTTTAAAAATCCAAAAAATATTTTTTCAAAAATGTTGGTACACAAAACTATTAACATTTTTTGGAAGCTTGTGTATAAAAAAAATAATTGAAATCGGTCATACCATTTTGAAGAAAATCAAAAATTTAAAAAATGTTCCTTTGGAGGTACCATTAATAACCATTTTTGAAAAATGGTTTTCCACCCAAAGAAAGGCTTTACTAAAATAAATTTATTGAATTTTTTTTTAAGAAAAGTTGTCGAGCCGTTTTTGAGAAAAATACGATTATGTAAATTTGCCAAAAAAAAAATGTATGACAGGTACCGTTATTTTTGGTTCTAAGAAAAAAACGTGTCGGCAGAATCACCAAAAACCACTAAGTACCAAGTTTGAAGAAAATCGATCGAGCCGTTTAGGCTGTAGACAAACAGACAGACAGACAGACAGAATTGTGCCACCTGCTTTTTTGGTGTTCTCTATCATCGTAATATCATGTTTTATTGTTATCTCAAAAATTTTTTTCTGCACGAATCCAAAACTTGTCTTATAGTACCTATAATCGCAAGTAAAAATGAAAAAAAAACGTGTGGGCAGAGTCACCAAAACCACTATCTACCAAGTTTGAAGCCGTTTAGGCTGTAGACGAACAGTAGACAATTGTGCCATCGTAATGTCATGTTTGATTGTTATCTCGAAATTTTTCTTACACGAATCCAAAACCTGCCTTATATTACCTATATCGCAAGTAAAAACCCTTATTCTACATTTAGTCCACGATCTTACTAAACCACGGAATAAGAGTTAAGCCTAGGGTTCAAATTTCTCATTAAAAAAATAAATGTTAGTGGACTAGTAAATTGGCGTTTACCGTACGAGGCCTCTTGAGTACGAGAAATCTTGAAATTTGTACAAAGTTTCGGAAGCTTGGGATTTTTCGAATGGGTTTTGACATCTTAGAATTTCAAGTTACTAAACACACCGCATGTAAAAATAATATTTTAAACAAAATTGTTAACCCGTTTTTGAGATATCGAATTTTCAAAAAAATTGTTTGAATTCAAAAATTGCTTTTTTGAAAGTTTTGAAATGGAAACAAAATTTGAGCTTATTTGAAATTTGTATATAAAAAATGGATCTAAATCCATTCAGATAATCATAAGAAAATACAAAATAAAAAAACATTCTATGAGAGGTAGGTACTACTAATAGTTGATAAGTGCAAAATTTTATAATTTTTGTTAGTAGTTTTTCTCAAAATACCTTAAAGAGTATTAAAAACTCTTAAATATCGAGTTTCAAAAAAATCTATCATGCCGTTTCCGAAATGTTTGATTTTCAAAAAAAGATTTGGTACACAATACCAATTATAGATTTGCAAGCATCTGTGTAAAAAAAATTATTGAAATAAGTCATTCGGTTTCAATAAAATCGAAAATAAAAAAATTGTTCTTTGTAAAGTACCATTTATAATCTTTTTTTGAAAAATTGTTTCCCACCCAAAGGTAAAGGTAGCCCTCACTCTAAGTTATTTATTGATTTTTCATTTAGTCCCTTGCAGGCGTATTATTTTACTAAAAAAAAAACCTTTGTAAAAGTAACTGATTTTAACTTCCAAATTTACATGAATTTTCTACCAAAAAGTGCCTTTTAAGAATTTAAAATTTCAATATCAAATGAAACAATAATGATTATATAATTAATTCGATGAATCCGACCGATAGCTTAAAGTTCTTCAACAGGGTTTAAAGTCGACTTGACCACGAAAACATGAGTTGCTTCAACAAGATTAAGACCTTGTGACCTTGTCTTCAGCATCATTAATAAACACGTAATACCAAGTTCTTCATTCTAAACTTAAGAGTTGAATTTAGTTTTTTTTTTGTTCTTTAAAAATTAAAAAATATTGTATCTTAAGTTCTTCGACGCATTTTGGTGAAAGCAAGAAAAAGTATTATGATGACCAAAAATAACAAAATACACATGTCCAATTCATCATACGCATTAACGGTGTACTCAGTTTCAATCCAGAGTTTGACAAACTCCTGCAGAGAAATTGTAAAATATCATAGCACTAGTTCTTAGATCCTGGCAAAATCAAAATCAAAAATATTTGAATGAAACGAAAGCAATTCGAATGGGCTTCCACTAAGTTGATGCGGCTACAAGCGGCTATCCCAACTATCAGACGCGTTTTAGTGGTACTTAGAGTCATGGTGTTCATGACTCCTTGTCATCACCTGAAACGTTCACACTTTTAACAACAATTTCCAGCATTGTTGGATTCCATGTTCCCTCGGCAATACTTGTTATCTCGTAAATGGTCTTATCAAATATCAAACACTCATAAGTCTTTAATAGTTTTTCAGCCTCACACAAAATATCGCTAGCTATACAAAATTGACTGTCAGAAATGTGTTTTCTTTTCAAAAACTACAAGCATTTTTATTATGTACCTATTATAAAAATTTTTATTAGGTACAAAACTCAAATTTTTCATCAATAGCGTTTTAACAAAAATATCAAGTTTTATGTTATTAAAAATTTGTTTGCGAAAAATGCTGTAGCTTAAGCAGCAAAATAGCCATTTTCGCCAGTCTCGTTTTCTTAAAAGCATTTTACCAAATAGTAGAGTACAAAATTAAATTTTTTCCATTGATGTCTTAGAGAACAATTTTTCTGTCCATAGACACCTTAATCGTTTTGATAGGACAAGTACACGCTTCACAATCTTATTTATAAAATCACCACTTCACTCTGGAACACTCTTAATAACTTCGATTAAAAAATTGTCGAATTCAAATATGAATTTCGATCACTGAAAACTTAAATGTTTTTAGCCGCGTAAAGTTAGCATGACAACTTTCGAAAAAACAATTTTTGAGTATGCCAGTAATTGCCGATTAATTGCCGTGAAACTAACAAAATTGCCGCTCGTACGGTTTGCCCACAAAGTGTAATACTGCTAACTTTATATAAAGTTAGCATGACACTTTTTTATTTTTGGTCAAAAATTACTTTTGAAAACGCCAGTAATTGCCGTAAATATGCCGTGAAAACCAAACAATTGCAGTTCTTATGGTTTGCCTAAAAAGCGCAATCCTGCTAACTTTACGCGTAAAGCTAGCATGACACTTTTTTGTTTTTGGCAAAAAATTATTTTTGAGAACGCCGTTAATTGCCGTAAATATGCCATGGAAACAAAAAATTTGCCGCTCTTACGGTTTGCCCACAAATTGCAATCACGTAAATTTTTGGTGTAAAGTTAGCATGACAACTTTTGAAAACGCCATTAATTGCCGATTAATTGCCGTAAATTTGGCGTGAAAACAAAAAATTGCCGCTCCTATGGTTTGCCCACAAAGAGAAATCACGAAATGTGGGTGTAAAGTTAGCATGACAACTTTTGAAAAATTTATTTTTGAAAACGCCATTAATTGCCGATCAATTGCCGTAAATTTGCCGTGAAAACAAACAAATTGCCGCTCTTATGATTTGCCCAGAAAGGGCAATCGTGTAAATTGTATGAAAAAGGCATTAACTTTTCAATTTTTGGGCAAAAATTGTTTTTGAAAACGCCATTAATTGCCGTAAAAATACCGTTAAACCAAATAAAATTTCCTCTAATACGGTTTGCCCACAAAGGGCAAAAACGTAAATTTTAGGTGTAAAGTTAGCATGACAACTTTCGATAGTAACATTTTTGAGAAAAAATGAAAAGAGCATATTCCATATAGTTTTGGACACAGTAAAACATGGACTGCGGGCACATACCTACAAATTGAGAGCTAATTTACTCCTTGAGTTCCAGGAGGAAGTTCCAGAAGCTGGCAAAATAAAATGTGTGGACTGTACATCCAATATTGGAAATATGGCCAGTTTTATGTTTAAACAAAGTCCTAGCTTTATTGAATCATTTGAATGCTCACGTGGATGCCAGGACCGAAGGATAGAATTTCCAATTTTTGGCATTAAAAAAGATATTTTAATAAAGGAAAGCTTTAAAACTACTGTGGAGGATGTCGTGCAGCGCCAAAGACCTCCACGTTGTATTGTGCCAAGCTGCCCAGGGTTCGAAATACAGGTAGCGCTAGAAGTCGGTAAGTCTATAACACATATTTCAAAGCTTAGTGGCCCATAGGTAGTGAAAGTAGTTCTTGAGTAACAAACCTTTTATTTGACATTGATTTCATAAATGACCACTAGGGTGGTCCTTATAAAGGTCATTGTTAAAATTAAGTTGGTGCTCCTCCCTGATTTCTTCAAAATAAATAAAAAAATCTTTATTATTTAGGCTCATTATACTACCGTTAATCTGACCCCCAACAAGAAAGCAGTTTTGTATGGGAAAATTTAAAGTGTTAAATAAAACTTTGTGTTTTTATAACTTTGGTAATGATTGATAGATATATTTAAATTCTGGTACAAATCAGGGGGCGCACCAACTTAAATAAAACAATAACCTTTGTGAGGCCACTAGGGTGGTCTTTATATGCAAACTCACGTGCAAAAATGCCCATTGTCCTTTTCAAAACAACTTTTGTTTTTTTATGCTGATTACAAATCTTGTTTTCCTTATGATAATAAATTCATTTTCTGCTCATTATCATCCTTTTTCTCCAACTTAAAATATGCTTATACAAAGTTGATTCCTGTTTTAAAAAACAATAGTATAGTATTTTGGAGAGATGAAATTCCATATAAATATACATAATTATAAATTTTGATATTTTAAACTTTAGTAAGTTGTTGGGTAGGAGTATGAAAAAAAGTTTTTTTTTCTACATACATAGAACAAACAGTGACCAAATAACCCTGATAGTAAATTTTAAAACATTATATATATGTATGTCATGTACATTATAATAATAAGTCAAATCAATAAATTCAGTAAATTTAAATCTTAAAGTAAATATACCTTAGTACAGATTCTGATTTACAGGTGATATTGTGGTATTCGAAACGTACGACCTTGGAAAAATAAATTTGGGTTCCATTTCAAAATGTTTCACGAATCCGAAGGATGAAAGTATTTACAAACTGACTGGGCTAGTTGAGTACACAAACGGAGCATATGCGTCAGGCCACGACACGCACATTACAAAGCCATTTGCCTGCGTAATCAACATTGGATTGTGTATGACGACTTAAAACCAGACAAGCATATTCGACAAAAAGACCGATACAGTGCTGATGCAGCGCTTCTTATATATGGGTCAATATTTCATAACATTAATATTTTTCACTCCAAAGTGGACCCTCGCTCAAAAGAACCTATTTTGGTAGACGAACAATTATGTCTCTTAATAACTCTATAATAACCACTTTAAGACAAGGAATGCTACCAATAAAGAATTTCAACCTTTTGCTAACAAAATCCTCAGACTTTCCTTGAATCTACTACAATATGCATCAAATTCTATCAAACAAAACCGCACACTACAATAACACAAGTAAAAACATAGAAGAAGAAATACACACACACAAATGCATTGACACAGGGTCGGCGGCGTGGTGTGCAGTTACACGGTTGAATTCTGGGGCGCCCAAGGAAAGCAAGATTAAAAAAAAAAGAAAAAAATCATTGAGGTGTTTCTATCATTTTTGCCGAGCTATACGAAAGTGTATAGAGATTTTAAAACGTTAAAAACGTAAAAAAAGCTAATCAAACTATGTAAATAAAAAAGTGAAACAAAAGTAAATAAGTGAATATCTGCAATACTTATTTAAAAAATATATATGTATAAGACAACATGCGGACTTAAATAATGTAAGAACACCTATTATACGGAGTGAACAATTTTTTCATTTCACAGTAAGTTTTGTCTCATTCTACATAAAGTTATGTGAAGGGGAGTTCTTTAGAAATACATAATCTTAGAATACTTTTAAAATTCTTCTTCCCGAAAATACAAAACTGAGATGATAGTTAGGGCCAACAAAAAGACCTTTGAGAATATATCATTCAAAGCGTTGAAAATATCTCTGCACTTCAGACACTTAATGGATTTGAGCGCCTTGCCCTTGCCATCACCAACAAAAATGAGGCCGTCCCTGCTGGACGAGAATTTCTCATTTGACAGATGAATCTCAAACTAAATCACTTGATTGAAGTATATTTTTATTTACAAAAAATTAGATTTATTAAAGCAAAATATCATGAGTTATCAATTGAAAAGTATTCTACGATAGTTTAATAACCTAAAAAACATCACTTCACATAGCTTTATGAGGAAATACCAAACAAAACTCACTTTTGAAATAAAATATTTGTACACTCTTGATTATAGGCGTTTTTACCGGATTCAACGTAGCACCGCGTGTTTTTTTTTATATTTCGTTTAGTAAAGTATTGCATGTGTTCATTACACTAATTAAATTACACTTTTTTATTAAGTTTACTTAGGTTTTTTCACTCGTTTAACGATTTGAAATCTCAATATACTTTCCTTAGCTCAGCAAAATGACAGATGAATTTCATTTTTTTTTATTGTTCAAAGAGTGAAGATAAGTATTGCCTTATTCTTTTTTAACAGTAACTTTTTCGAAACCTGGAAAGTCACGACTACCATCTCAAAGAAATTGCAGGCTTTTGTGAACCGTTGTCTACGCCATATTCTAAAAATTCGCTGGCCACAAATTATATCAAACGAGGAATTGTGGCGCAGGACAAGCCAGGAGCGGCTGGACGTTGACATAAGAAAGCGTAAATGGCAATGGATTGGTCACACACTGAGGAAACCAAACGATGAAATTGCAAAGCAGTCATTTGAATGGAATCCTCAGGGTGCACGGCGGGTTGGAAGACCAAGAACAACATGGAAATCAACAGTTCTAGCAGAAGCAGACTCCCAGAGAAAGACGTGGCCACAGTTAAAATATCTATCTGCAGACCGAGAAGGATGGAAACGATTTGTTGGCGCCCTATGCCCCAACCGGGGTTACAGGACTTGATGATGATGAACTTTTTCAGTACTATAGTATGTAATTTGTTCAAAGGGTTTGAACGATTTTAATTTTATTTTATGTACATAGTTGATAAACATAATGCAAGAACATGCATATTTTGAGTAAACTTAATAGTTTTATGACATTTGTACATATCAGTATGAAATTGCTACGGATGAAAATTATTCTCTGTTGGGATTTTAACAGTGATATTTCTGTTAATGCCAATTTAGTAGATATATTTTTAGGGAACAGAGTGCTGTTGTTTCCATTGGTTTTTTCAGCAATTTAATCCATTTTAATTCCAATAAAATATGAAACAACTGACTTTCTGAATTCATACATACTTTACCAAATGACACTATTTTATGAGAAACGTTTTTTCAAACATTAATTTCTCTGAAAACTAGTTTGAAGAATGACTACGCATACTTACGTGTATAAGTGTGCTCTCTGACACTCCTTAATGAAAGCGGGAAGTAAAAAACCACCCCTAAAACATGACTGTAATGAACGAAGAGGGAGGTAAAAAGGAGGGAGTTAAAAAGGACAGCTAAGAGTGACCAAAGAAAAACTACATGATTGACAATCATTTTGAAGTTTGTCTCATTATGTTTTTGACAAGACGTTTGTGGAAGTATAAATATACTTTCAAAATATTCAAATGGATTTGATTAACTTATATAATGTTAAATAAATAAGAAACTATGAAACAAATTCTGAAAACTCAAAATAAATCGTTTCCCGTTCAACACAAAAAATGACTTTTTAGATGAACGTAATTTGGTATGCAAATTTATACAACGGAATCAAAAAATTATGCGCATTCAACGTAAATCCAGACGTACTAAATATTCATGAAACAAATTAATAATCTGCTCCTGTTGCAATACATAAACATATAAACAATAAAAAAAAGTACTTCCAAATAAAGTTCTTCTTTTTCACTGTAAAACAAGGATCTGAAGATGGAAACCAACCCATGAAAATACCTGTTGAAATCGACCTGATAACTTGGGAATAGATTTAAGTATTAAATACAAATTTAAATACCATAAAACAGCACAAGGGCAACACTTTTTATTTAGTGTTCGACTTTAAACATGGATTTCGATGTATTAAATTTTGACATATTGCTAACGACTAAACTGGAGATTAAATTCGTTATTGGTATGCGGATTTTCTAAAATCGGGAGATTTTCTTTTAAGTTTAACACTAAATTTGATTATTAGTAAGGCCCAAGGAGTCATAACATTTGATCAAATCTAACGGTTCTTTAAGTCAGGGAAATGATACTTGTATCAGGGGAATGACAAAAATTTATATTTACTCCGTAGATTAGATGGATACTTAATTTTGCGAATGGTTTCAGGAGTGTAAAGAAAAAAGAGAACAAATACTAACATGAAAAAAAAACATCCACGACTATGTTGCACGAACTTGTTCATGATTCAAGGATTTTGCGAGACTAAACATTTTATAGTAATTATCGTATGTTTTTATGATATTTTGACCGAGAAAATGTGAAAAAATTCAAAATTACTAAAAATACTGTAAATATGTTTAAATTAAATGTAGTATTATCAAAGGGCACGGTAGTGCCCAGCCAAGTTCGCGGCACTACACCCTTTTTACAGGAGCAAACTCAGGCGATTTTCAACCCCCCTCTAACTTCAGTACCAATAAAGTCAGAAACTTCAAATTCGCAGTATTTGCTGAGCTGATCAAACACAGGTGGCTCACCAAATTTCAACTCTTAAGCATTAGTAGTTCCCAAGATATAGGACTTCAAAAATCGCAAAAACCGTAACTGACTGACTCACTGACTCACTGATTCACTGACTCACTGACTCACTGACAGATCATCAAAATTATGGAGCACTTCCCGACATCGTAGAAACTTGAAATTTCGCACAACGGTAGGTCTTGTGGTGCATACAAAGGAAAAAATCGAAAATCTGCAATTTTCTATTCAGGGGGCGTGGCATCCACCCACTTTCTTAAATATTCTATAAATTATATGGAGCCTTTCCGATTGTTGTAGAACAATGAAAATTGGTAAGTTGGTAGGATTTGAGGTACTAAGAAAGAAAAAAATTGGAATTTTTCATACAGGGGGCGTGGCATCCACCCACATTCTTATAAATTATATGGAGCACTTTCGATTGTTGTAGAACGATGAAAATTAGTAGGTTGGTAGGGCTTAGGGTTCTAAGAAAGAAAAAAATTTAAAAATTGGAATTTTGCATTCAGGGGGCGTGGTATCCACCCACATTCTTAAAAATTGTTATAAATTATATGGAGCACTTCCGATTGTTGTAGAACGATGAAAATTGGTAGATCGGTAGGCCTTGAAGTACTTAGAAGAAAAAAAATCGAAAAATTGGAAGTTTCAGTTCAGGGGGCGTGGCATCTACCCACATTCTCAAAAACTCTTATAAATTATATGAAGCACTTCCGATTGTTGTAGAACGATGAAAATTGGTAGGTCGGTATGCCTTGAAGTACATAGAAAAAAATTTAAAATTGGAATTTTGCATTCAGGGGGCGTGGCATCCACCCACATTCTTAAAAATTCTTATAATTATATGGGCAACTTCCAATTGCTGTAGAACGATGAAAATTGGTAGGTCGGTAGGACTTGAAGTACTTAGAAAGGAAAAAAATCGAAAATTTGGAATTGTCCATTCAGGCGGGGGGGGGGGGGGGGGGGGGGCATCCAGCCACTTTATAAGAATTGCTATTATTTGTATGGAGCACTTTCGGTTGTCGTAGAATTATGAAACTTTGTAGAGCGGTAGGGCTTGACTTTCACCTGGCAAAATAAATCTTTGCAAAAAGGAGTGAAATCACAACAAAAACATAAATGTTAAAAAACGAGCCAAGTTCTTTTGTGTACAAGAAACCTGTGCATAAAAAGTCAGCCCAAAAAAGTAATGAGATCTAAAATATATGCCAAGTTTTAAGTTCATGAAGTTTAATATCAAATATCTTAAGTAGAGTAACATCGAAACAATTCCAAATCATGACAGAAATTTGGTAATTATGATTACTGATTAAAATTTGGTGGATTTACTTGGCAAGTTTTGTCTTAAATACTTACTTAATCAAAAATTTAAAATGTATGAAAACTTGACCAGTGAACCCACCAAATTTTAATCAGTAATCATTAATTACCAAATTCTGTCGGGTTGGGTATAGCACATACCAGGACCACTCAACCCAAGACACCTCATCCCGCAGCTTTCATACCATGACCCAGCTGGTCCCAGTACAACTAATACCGGGACAACTCATACCGGAAATGAAACTGGACCCAAAAATAAATTTTACTTGCAATAAAATACTGGGAAAGTTTATGGTGCGTGTTTTTGATAAGCTCGTTAAATTTATTTGTATGAAGGATTTTTTGGTTAATAAAAGTGGGATTTGGATTTATAAAATATGATTTTTTTAATAATTCTTATATTTTTTTGTGGTGTTTCTAATGGAGTAAGGTCTGATGGAGGAGGTTCTGGAGGTGGATCTGGAACCTGGACAAAGGAAAACAAATTTTTTTTTTTAACTTTTTCATTGATTTTTTTTTGTGGTGTTTCTGGTGTAGGAAGATCTGATGGAGGAGGTTCTGGAGGTGGGTCAGGAACCTGGACAAAGGAAATTTTTTTTTTTTTTAACTTTTTCATAGATTTTTTTTGTGGTGTTTCTGATGGAGTAAGGTCTGATGGAGGAGGTTCTGGAGGTGGGTCTGGAACCTGGACAAAGGAAAAAAATTTTTTTTTAACTTTTCATAGATTTTTTTGTGGTGTTTCTAATAGAGTAAGGTCTGATGAGGAGGTTCTGGAGGTGGATCTGGAACCTGGACAAAGGAAAAAAAAATTTTTTTTAACTTTTTCATTGATTTTTTTTGTGGTGTTTCTGGTGTAGGAAGATCTGATGGAGGAGGTTCTGGAGGTGGGTCAGGAACCTGGACAAAGGAAAACAAATTTTTTTTAACTTTTCATAGATTTTTTTGTGGTGTTTCTGGTGTAGGAAGGTCTGATGGAGGAGGTTCTGGAGGTGGGTCAGGAACCTGGACAAAGGAAAAGAAATTTTTTTTTAACTTTTTCATAGATTTTTTTGTGGTGTTTCTAATGGAGTAAGGTCTGATGGAGGAGGTTCTGGAGGTGGGTCAGGAACCTGGACAAAGGAAAAGAAATTTTTTTTTAACTTTTTCATAGATTTTTTTGTGGTGTTTCTAATGGAGTAAGGTCTGATGGAGGAGGTTCTGGAGGTGGGTCAGGAACCTGGACAAAGGAAAACATTTTTTTTAAAACTTTTTCATAGATTTTTTTTGTGGTGTTTCTGATGGAGTAAGGTCTGATGGAGGAGGTTCTGGAGGTGGGTCTGGAACCTGGACAAAGGAAAAGAAATTTTTTTTTAACTTTTTCATTGATTTTTTTGTGGTGTTTCTAATGGAGTAAGGTCTGATGGAGGAGGTTCTGGAGGTGGGTCAGGAAGCTGGACAAAGGAACAAATTTTTTTTTTAACTTTTTCATAGATTTTTTTTGTGGTGTTTCTGGTGTAGGAAGGTCTGATGGAGGAGGTTCTGGAGGTGGGTCAGGAACCTGGACAAAGGAAACATTTTTTTTTAACTTTTTCATAGATTTTTTTGTGGTGTTTCTAATGGAGTAAGGTCTGATGGAGGAGGTTCTGGTGGTGGGTCTGGAACCTGGACAAAGGAAAAAAAAAATTTTTTTAACTTTTTCATAGATTTTTTTTGTGGTGTTTCTGGTGTAGGAAGGTCTGATGGAGGAGGTTCTGGAGATGGGTCAGGAACCTGGACAAAGGAAAAGAAATTTTTTTTTAACTTTTCATAGATTTTTTTGTGGTGTTTCTAATGGAGTAAGGTCTGATGGAGGAGGTTCTGGAGGTGGGTCTGGAACCTGGACAAAGGAAAACATTTTTTTTTACTTTTTCATAGATTTTTTTTGTGGTGTTTCTGATTGAGTCAGGTCTAACGGAGGTGGTTCTGAAGGTGGGTCTGGAACCTGGACAAAAGAAAACATTTTTTTTTTAACTTTTTCATAGATTTTTTTGTGGTGTTTCTGAATTTCTTAATATGTACATATGTACATATGTTTGTGTCTTACATACCGATATAATAATATAATTGTAATAATGTTCAAAGTATGCATACCTACTTCTATCATAAAAAAAAGCTTAGCAAACATTCGAGTTTTGTAACATAGTAGTTTTAGTAGTTTTCAATTTTCTTAAAAACTAGAAGACCTAGAATCATCTAGTTTTTGATTAAGAATTAGTTAGAGCAACGATTTTCAGAAAACAAATTATATATAATTTAACAGTTTTGAGAAATTACATTTTAAACCTTTTTTTTTTAAGTTTGTTTCCCAATTTTGAGTTTAAAACCCGTTTTTTTTCAAAAACTTTGCATAGATTTTACTTGGTTTAAAAACTAGCTAATAATACAGAGTATTGGCTTTAAAAAAAGGTATAATACTTAATTGTAAGTGCTACCGTTATTTTCTAATCTTTTGTTCCCATTTTTAGTATTTTTATAATTAATTTCCACTCCTGCCCAAACGGGGGGTGAGACACCGTAATGGTTGTGTCACTCATTGATTTTGAGACCAGTTCTTTAAATTTAGAACTAAACTCAATATAAGCGTCATGTTCATAATCCTGAAAGTGCCAACTTTCAATTGATGCATCACATTATATAGTAGGGTCGCTTAGCAAGAAAATCTGTTTTTGCCGGACAAAAGCACCAAATTTTTGTGGGGTACTACTTAGGTCCATAGCTTGAGATTTAGGGTAGGACCCATCTCGGCGGTCAGCCATGTTGGATTTATAGCCGCCATTTTGAAATTTAGCTATATTATTAATATCTCGGCTTCTAAATCACTTAGGATCCCAAACTTGGTGTCTAGGTATACATTTTTGGGGTCAGGGAATACACCCACATACTTTTCAAATGTTAAAGTTTGCAAATATACGAAGGGGGCATGGGGGTCATGACCCTCTTGCTCCAAGACAATCATATATTATATTTAGGGTCGGATAATGTATATACACAAGTTTAAAATGTATCTGAATAAACTTATCCAAGAAGGGAAATGGGGGATCATGAAACCCCCCTCCCCCCCCCCTCAGAGGCCAGGAAAAAGTATAAATAAAAAACAAACATCATTTAAACACACAGAAGTGCAAAAACTGACGCGACGTACGGCTAGCCCAAATTATATCATAACCGTAATGTTACCTTTTATGAGACCATGGTAGTATTATTCGTGAAGACTGTATGTTTTGTCGTATCGAGTTTTTCTGAAAGGAAAATGAATACGTTAAATGCAAATACAAAATGCAGATTTTCATCATCTTGGACTCCATTCAACATGAAAACAGAAATAGAAAAAATCTTAAAATATCATATAGATATAAATCAAATTTAAAATTTAATTTCTTTATCAGCTGTTTTAAGCAATATCTATGTTTTGGTTAGTTGTCTAAATGCGACCATTTACGCAAGATTTTTCTAAGTCCCCTATTACACGATGATTCTTTGCCTCTGACTCTTTTCGAACATAATGAAGAATGGCTGTAGTAGGTGTATGGTTCGTACTGTTGACACGGACGTGGTGGTAATCCTCATTGGCAAGTTCCATCACCAGTGGCGTATCCAGAAAAAATTTTGGGGGGGCCCACCTGAATAATTCTTTGAAATGCACTGTAACAAAGCTCTTGTACTGTGCATACTTGTTTTTATAAACGTTTTTTGAAGGATTCGGCATCCAAAAGAGAACTCACATGATAGGTACTGAGAGTAATTGTGATTTTTAAATGCTTCTAGAGCTTTTTTTATTTTTTTTAAGGGGACGAGATACTAAATATCCTACTTCAGCATTATGTGAAGTGGCTTTTCCAAAAAGCACACAATATTTACAAAATGCACCTTCGTTAATCTTTGAATAAGTCAACCATTCATATTTTGTTAACCAAGAATATTGAAATGATCTTTTGTGAGATCCTTCTTATGCGACTGAGTGTATGTATGCATGTATTTTACGCATACTTTCGCACATACTTGCAATTTTAAGCTTGTTAGCAAAACTAATTTTTGCGCCTACATAACACTCTCCTTATTCCTTCCCAAAACACAAACATAGCTTCTTACCTAATCTAAATGCTCCCCTTTGTTTTGTTTTTGGTTTTCACAATTGCTATTCACGTTCACGAAATTCAATTCCAAATCATGACAGAAATTTGGTAATTAATGATTACTGATTAAAATTTGGTGGATTTACTTGGCAAGTTTTGTCTTAAATACTTACTTAATCAAAAATTTAAAATGTATGAAAACTTGACCAGTGAACCCACCAAATTTTAATCAGTAATCATTAATTACCAAATTTCTGTCGGGTTGGGTATAGCACATACCAGGACCACTCAACCCAAGACACCTCATCCCGCAGCTTTCATACCATGACCCAGCTGGTCCCAGTACAACTAATACCGGGACAACTCATACCGGAAATGAAACTGGACCCAAAAATAAATTTTACTTGCAATAAAATACTGGGAAAGTTTATGGTGCGTGTTTTTGATAAGCTCGTTAAATTTATTTGTATGAAGGATTTTTTGGTTAATAAAAGTGGGATTTGGATTTATAAAATATGATTTTTTTAATAATTCTTATATTTTTTTGTGGTGTTTCTAATGGAGTAAGGTCTGATGGAGGAGGTTCTGGAGGTGGATCTGGAACCTGGACAAAGGAAAACAAATTTTTTTTTTTAACTTTTTCATTGATTTTTTTTGTGGTGTTTCTGGTGTAGGAAGATCTGATGGAGGAGGTTCTGGAGGTGGGTCAGGAACCTGGACAAAGGAAATTTTTTTTTTTTTAACTTTTTCATAGATTTTTTTTGTGGTGTTTCTGATGGAGTAAGGTCTGATGGAGGAGGTTCTGGAGGTGGGTCTGGAACCTGGACAAAGGAAAAAAATTTTTTTTTAACTTTTTCATAGATTTTTTTGTGGTGTTTCTAATAGAGTAAGGTCTGATGGAGGAGGTTCTGGAGGTGGATCTGGAACCTGGACAAAGGAAAAAAAAATTTTTTTTTAACTTTTTCATTGATTTTTTTTGTGGTGTTTCTGGTGTAGGAAGATCTGATGGAGGAGGTTCTGGAGGTGGGTCAGGAACCTGGACAAAGGAAAACAAATTTTTTTTAACTTTTTCATAGATTTTTTTTGTGGTGTTTCTGGTGTAGGAAGGTCTGATGGAGGAGGTTCTGGAGGTGGGTCAGGAACCTGGACAAAGGAAAAGAAATTTTTTTTTAACTTTTTCATAGATTTTTTTGTGGTGTTTCTAATGGAGTAAGGTCTGATGGAGGAGGTTCTGGAGGTGGGTCAGGAACCTGGACAAAGGAAAAGAAATTTTTTTTTAACTTTTTCATAGATTTTTTTGTGGTGTTTCTAATGGAGTAAGGTCTGATGGAGGAGGTTCTGGAGGTGGGTCAGGAACCTGGACAAAGGAAAACATTTTTTTTAAAACTTTTTCATAGATTTTTTTTGTGGTGTTTCTGATGGAGTAAGGTCTGATGGAGGAGGTTCTGGAGGTGGGTCTGGAACCTGGACAAAGGAAAAGAAATTTTTTTTTAACTTTTTCATTGATTTTTTTGTGGTGTTTCTAATGGAGTAAGGTCTGATGGAGGAGGTTCTGGAGGTGGGTCAGGAAGCTGGACAAAGGAACAAATTTTTTTTTTAACTTTTTCATAGATTTTTTTTGTGGTGTTTCTGGTGTAGGAAGGTCTGATGGAGGAGGTTCTGGAGGTGGGTCAGGAACCTGGACAAAGGAAACATTTTTTTTTTAACTTTTTCATAGATTTTTTTGTGGTGTTTCTAATGGAGTAAGGTCTGATGGAGGAGGTTCTGGAGGTGGGTCTGGAACCTGGACAAAGGAAAAAAAAAATTTTTTTAACTTTTTCATAGATTTTTTTTGTGGTGTTTCTGGTGTAGGAAGGTCTGATGGAGGAGGTTCTGGAGATGGGTCAGGAACCTGGACAAAGGAAAAGAAATTTTTTTTTAACTTTTTCATAGATTTTTTTGTGGTGTTTCTAATGGAGTAAGGTCTGATGGAGGAGGTTCTGGAGGTGGGTCTGGAACCTGGACAAAGGAAAACATTTTTTTTTACTTTTTCATAGATTTTTTTTGTGGTGTTTCTGATTGAGTCAGGTCTAACGGAGGTGGTTCTGAAGGTGGGTCTGGAACCTGGACAAAAGAAAACATTTTTTTTTAACTTTTTCATAGATTTTTTTGTGGTGTTTCTGAATTTCTTAATATGTACATATGTACATATGTTTGTGTCTTACATACCGATATAATAATATAATTGTAATAATGTTCAAAGTATGCATACCTACTTCTATCATAAAAAAAAGCTAGCAAACATTCGAGTTTTGTAACATAGTAGTTTTAGTAGTTTTCAATTTTCTTAAAAACTAGAAGACCTAGAATCATCTAGTTTTTGATTAAGAATTAGTTAGAGCAACGATTTTCAGAAAAACAAATTATATATAATTTAACAGTTTTGAGAAATTACATTTTAAACCTTTTTTTTTAAGTTTGTTTCCCAAATTTTGAGTTTAAAACCCGTTTTTTTTTCAAAAACTTTGCATAGATTTTACTTGGTTTAAAAACTAGCTAATAATACAGAGTATTGGCTTTAAAAAAAGGTATAATACTTAATTGTAAGTGCTACCGTTATTTTCTAATCTTTTGTTCCATTTTTAGTATTTTTATAATTAATTTCCACTCCTGCCCAAACGGGGGGTGAGACACCGTAATGGTTGTGTCACTCATTGATTTTGAGACCAGTTCTTTAAATTTAGAACTAAACTCAATATAAGCGTCATGTTCATAATCCTGAAAGTGCCAACTTTCAATTGATGCATCACATTATATAGTAGGGTCGCTTAGCAAGAAAATCTGTTTTTGCCGGACAAAAGCACCAAATTTTTTGTGGGTACTACTTAGGTCCATAGCTTGAGATTTAGGGTAGGACCCATCTCGGCGGTCAGCCATGTTGGATTTTATAGCCGCCATTTTGAAATTTAGCTATATTATTAATATCTCGGCTTCTAAATCACTTAGGATCCCAAACTTGGTGTCTAGGTATACATTTTTGGGGTCAGGGAATACACCCACATACTTTTCAAATGTTAAAGTTTGCAAATATACGAAGGGGGCATGGGGGTCATGACCCTCTTGCTCCAAGACAATCATATATTATATTTAGGGTCGGATAATGTATATACACAAGTTTAAAATGTATCTGAATAAACTTATCCAAGAAGGGAAATGGGGGATCATGAAACCCCCCTCCCCCCCCCCTCAGAGGCCAGGAAAAAGTATAAATAAAAAACAAACATCATTTAAACACACAGAAGTGCAAAAACTGACGCGACGTACGGCTAGCCCAAATTATATCATAACCGTAATGTTACCTTTTATGAGACCATGGTAGTATTATTCGTGAAGACTGTATGTTTTGTCGTATCGAGTTTTTCTGAAAGGAAAATGAATACGTTAAATGCAAATACAAAATGCAGATTTTCATCATCTTGGACTCCATTCAACATGAAAACAGAAATAGAAAAAATCTTAAAATATCATATAGATATAAATCAAATTTAAAATTTAATTTCTTTATCAGCTGTTTTAAGCAATATCTATGTTTTGGTTAGTTGTCTAAATGCGACCATTTACGCAAGATTTTTCTAAGTCCCCTATTACACGATGATTCTTTGCCTCTGACTCTTTTCGAACATAATGAAGAATGGCTGTAGTAGGTGTATGGTTCGTACTGTTGACACGGACGTGGTGGTAATCCTCATTGGCAAGTTCCATCACCAGTGGCGTATCCAGAAAAAATTTTGGGGGGGCCCACCTGAATAATTCTTTGAAATGCACTGTAACAAAGCTCTTGTACTGTGCATACTTGTTTTTATAAACGTTTTTTGAAGGATTCGGCATCCAAAAGAGAACTCACATGATAGGTACTGAGAGTAATTGTGATTTTTAAATGCTTCTAGAGCTTTTTTTATTTTTTTTAAGGGGACGAGATACTAAATATCCTACTTCAGCATTATGTGAAGTGGCTTTTCCAAAAAGCACACAATATTTACAAAATGCACCTTCGTTAATCTTTGAATAAGTCAACCATTCATATTTTGTTAACCAAGAATATTGAAATGATCTTTTGTGAGATCCTTCTTATGCGACTGAGTGTATGTATGCATGTATTTTACGCATACTTTCGCACATACTTGCAATTTTAAGCTTGTTAGCAAAACTAATTTTTGCGCCTACATAACACTCTCCTTATTCCTTCCCAAAACACAAACATAGCTTCTTACCTAATCTAAATGCTCCCCTTTGTTTTGTTTTTGGTTTTCACAATTGCTATTCACGTTCACGAAATTAAATAAAAAAAAAAATGGAAAACAGGTTTTGGAGGGAAAAGTACGAAGCATTTTTCTCTCTTTCCTCTTTGATCGAGAGTGAAGCGCATTGCTGCCTGCTGCGGTGCTGTTGAAAGTACTATATAGTAGCATTCTGCTTTCGGCAATTTCGTACTACCGTCTCCTCGTTTCACATTCAAAAAACTATTTTTTCAAAGTTCTTGTATCCAAAACATTTTACACAAACAGCAAGGTGTAAGGTCAACCTAAACAAATTTATTTTGTTTTTAAATTTAATGTTAATATTGAAACAAGATTTTTAAATATGAATGGTTTTAGTATTGCAATTCTTGTTACAATAATTCAAATTGATTTGATATTGGAGATTTTCAACGTGTTTTTTCATGAAAATAAAAGATATTATTTTGAATAACTTAAAAACAATTAAAATCATGCATTGTATAAGTTTTGTGCTTATTTTCTTAAGACGCTTTATTAACAATAATTGTTATTTTGAATGCATAATATTAATCTAAAGAATTCCGAACGATTTATCGAAATATGTGGTTTGACTAAAAAATCGGTCGATAAATAAAAAATTCCGAAAAAAGTTACCCCAACCCTCAACGTCAGCTAGGGGTCTAACTCAAACAAACACAAACAACTGTTTCAGAACTTGGCCCCCTAGGCCCCCCCCCCCCTCAATACGCCACTGTCCATCACCTGATGAACTTGTGCACAAATTTGAAGATTTCTGTTGCCTTTGGTATCGGCAGATCATTTAATTATATAGACATCAATGCTATTAACGAGAAACTGGGCATACAAAAATCCTTGGCCTCCCCGTATTTCACAGTTTTACGGGTTGCGATACAACATCTTCATTTTTCGGACGAGGCAAGAAATCTGCGTGGGAGGCATGGAATTGTTATCATGAGGTGACACATATGTACCTTAACTTGCATAGCATTACATCCCTACCAGAGCTTGATGGTGAACATTTAAAAGGCTAGAACGCTTCACGGTAATATTATATGATAAAAACAGTAATTCGGACAGTGTGAATGATGTCAGCAATAAGCTGTTTTGTCAGAAGACTAAGACAATGGAGAAACTTCCACACACAAAAGATGCACTACTTCAACACTCAAAGCGGGCTGTATATATCAGGCAGGAGTATGGTGTACCAGTGAACGCATTCAACATTGTGCTCCTAGTGCGGAAGGCTGGGGCTGGACTCAGAAAGAAGAAGGTGGATCATGCGTTCCTGTATGGAACACATTACCTATAACTTCAAAGGCATGTACTGAATTGGTGAAATGTAATTGTAAGAGTCAAAAAGGATACACTGGTAGATATGCTTGCAAAGCTGTTCGTTGGAATTGTACTGATCTTTGCAAATGTCAATGCTTGCAGACGACCTAAGCAATCCATATACCTAGATGATGCAATTCAACATCTTTGGCATGTGATTTCTCTTGTATTTAAATTTTATATATTAATATGTATGCACAATATGTACATGTAATAAATAAATAAATAAATTGGCAACAGCTCGTGGAGAACCAGGGCCTAGTGACTTACAACTCACAACCATTCCTGTGTGCGTGTAGTTGGCAGGAATAGAGGGGACCTACAGGTTTTTGCCGAGTCCGAACGGCTAAATGAGAAGCACTTCTTCATGACAAGTATACTCTTGGAGGATTTGTCAGTTCCTCGCAAGAGGCAGAACCTCGGATAAAACATTTCTGTTTTTAGGTGGCACGGCTGGGAATCGAACCCACACCTTCGGCATTACAGTCCTACGCACTAACCATCATGCCACGAGGTACTACATGTGCATGTATGTATGTACATGTACATATATCTTATTTCATTTTCAACCTTATATCTTAGAATTTAATATTTTTGTCACTCGATTTAATAATTGGATTGTTTGTCATTAATATATACCTATACAACCTAACTTAAATGTATTTGCATTTAACTTATTCATTTTTCTTTCAGAAAAACTCGATACGACAAACATACAGTCTTCACGAATAATATCACCATGGTCTCATGAAAGGTAATATTACGGTTATTATATAATTTTGGCTAGCCGTACGTTGCGTCAGTTTTTGCACTTTTGTGTGTTTTAATGAAGTTTGTTTTTTATTTATACTTTTTCCTGGCCTCTGAGGGGGTGTCATGACCCCCCATTTCCCTCCTTGGATAAGTTTATTCAGATACATTTTAAACTTGTGTATATACATTATCCGACCACAAATAATTATATACAGATGTCTCACGCTCATAGAAAAATCTGGGATATGAAACTGAAAATCTACAATTCAATGAGCTTTTAAGAAAGCTCTTTTCATGGAATTATTTTAAGATCTGGTCAAAGTGCTTTTTCTCTTTCAAATTTGTACCTTCTAAAATCACAACAAAAATATATTTTCTGCGATGCTCTCTCACTTTTATTTCTGTTTCTCTAGTTACTCTTTTTTTCAAGTATTCTCGTAAGGGATATACTTATGGTTATGTGCCTAAATTTCTCATAGCGGGATCTTAACGAGAAAAAAAGTGAGACGAGAAAAAAAATGCAAGTGCAGTGCGTTGTGTATTCCGATTGTAGGTAGGTAAGTATAACTTCTTGTGTATTCATTAAAGGAAACCAAAACAGAATTTTTCGTAGTAGGAACATAGATGTTGATACATATGTTTGTTTGTAGGTATTTGAATTTATTTGCCTTTTTAAAGATTTTCTTGATATAAGTTAGGAAAAATAATATCTATGAGTGATTCGGATTATCATGAATTTTTGTGTGATTTGATTTGATAAGATCTGTGTCTGCTAAAAAATAAAAGAAAGGCAATGTTCCTACCTACCTAGGTATGGGAATTTTTTTAATGGGCATAGTGCATAGGTAACGTATTCTTTTTATATATCAATGGGCATATAGGAATAAATAAACTTTATTAAATTCCAAAGATGGGTTTACAGATGGATTTGTATATAATTATTTGTTGTACTTATAAATTATACATACATACATAGGTACCTACTAATAGGCGTTTTCCTTTGGAGGTGGCGAAGTACTTGCAAGTACTTTGCCAGCTTTTTTCAATGGAACACATCAAACTGCTTTCCCATGTAAAATGTATCTACTCGCGCATGAGAGCATGTGCAGTTGGTAGTACTAGATTAGGGTTTTCATCTACTCGTAAGTACTTCGCCACCTCCAAAGGAAAACGGCTAATGATGATTCACAAATTCAGTGTTTGCTTAAAAAAAATATCAAAAATCCAGTGTTTTTAATTTTGTTTGATGCAAAAATGGTATCAAATATCTAGGTAGGTAGGTATATCTCCTATAGAAAAATAATGTTGTAGGAAAAAACTGCTATAATAACACTGTGTAACAAAATTTGAATTTGAAACCCATAATATACCTAGTATCCATAGTTTGGTAGAAATATTATAACTGCTCTTAAAATTTTGCGTCTTTAGGTACGTCCACTTTACATCGAGCTAGAGCTTAAACGGATGAACCGATTTCCTTCAAATTTGAAATATAATTTTTCAAAGATTGTGCTCATAAATATTCTAAATTTTTATGTTATTTTATATTATAGAAAAAAAATGTAAATTTATTTGAAATAAAAATCTTGAATCTCTCTATTTTAAATTTTAAAATGGAGTTAGCTAGGTATCATGGTTCTACAAAAGACTACAGATATATCTAGTGGTTTTTGATAAGCTTAATCCGAATCTGGTTTCAGATCTGCTCTAGTATGTTACGTTTTTGAGGTAGGTATTCCAGTATAAAATTTGAAAAATAGCTCGATTTTTAGGTAAATTTCGGGTTTTATTAGATATTTCTTAAGTTTTCTAAAACTCATGGTATTGTACTAAAAATTAGTTTATTCTTATTGCAAATATAGTTTAAGACCCGTATTTTTGGTCTTAAAACCTTAGCCCCTAAAAGACCAATTTTTCGCTTTTGTCTTGTAGCACAAAGCAACTAAGTGATTTACTACTTTCTTTAATGACATCCCTTACACAAAATAGAGGTACGCATACAAAAAAAACATTGAATTCCAATAGTTTCTTCCAAATTCCTAGCTGGGCGAGTGCAAGCAATAAAATTCTCCGGCAAATCGAAGCAAAATGCGGTGGTAATTGCAATCGAAAAATGAATTCGCTACCGCAATTTGCTTTTCAAAAAATATTTCACAACAAAAAATCTCGCAAATTAAAATCTCTAATATCAAAATCTCGCAATTCCAGTAACATTTTTCGCTCTGAGTTTCAAACTGAAAAAAAAAAATTAAACTCGAAGACGAATCTCCAACCAAGGGCCAGTTGTACTAGTATATAACTCGTGGTTCAGCAATTTTAGCTCACTGACTTTGGCGAATCAACTGAGGTTCAACGATGGTTCAGGCATTAAATTTGCTCCTATGACATATGTAGGTATATGTAGGCACTTAAACCTTGAACCATCTCATCGATGGTAAATCCCGCCAAAATCAGCCATTAAAAAGCTTATGATTATGAATTATTTACTATTTTCAGCCCGCAAAAAATTTTAATTTGGAATCAATTTTCCAATTAAGCTAATATTATAGAATATTATAAAATTATAATTGCTGAAGTAGTTCAGTCATTAAAATAATAATAGTAATTTTGTCTGGTCAAATGGGATATTTTTACAAATATACCTACTTTAAAATTTAGTTTTAATTTAGTTTAGATAGTTTGTATGGCTGTTTATTATTTCATTTATATACCAAAAAACATAGTGATAAGTACCTATAATTTTAAATATTAAGTCTAATTAGTATCGCATATGGTCCTCTTTCAGTTGTACGTAATTTTCCGTCTTACTTGAAAAATTACATAAAATTTTATTTCCAATACAAACGTATAGGTATTTTGAATTTCAATTTAATTTGTTTTAAACTAGCTGGAAAAAAAACTTAAGGAGAAAAAATTATACAAACATTTTTTTAATTTTGAGTAGGTACCTACCTATCTATTTGAAAATTCTATAAATAATAAAAAAATTATCTTTATTAGTCTTCAAATGTTTTCTGGGGGACCAAGATATGATACAAACATTTCTTACTATAGGTGGAGGGGGTATCTATCTCCCACCGTTTGGGCGGGAGGGGCAATGTATTAAAAAAAAATACTTAAATGGAAAAAAAAGATTTAAAAATAACGGCAATACTTACAATTAAGTATTATACCTTTTTTAAATCCAATACTATCAGCGTTTTTAAATCAAGTAGAATCGTTGCATAGTTTTTGAAAAAAAACGGCTTTTAAACCCAAAATTTGGGAAACAAAACATAAAAATTAAGGTTTAAAGAGTGATTTCTCTAAACAGTAAGATTTTATATATTTTTTTTTGCTGAAATTCGTCGCTTCAATTAGTTCTTAATCAAAAACTGAAAACTAGATGATTTTATATCTTCTAGTTTTTGAGAAAATAGAAAATTACTAAAACTACATCGGTACAAAACTCGAATGTTTGTTCGTTTATTATATGATATATGTAGGTATGCATACTTTGAACATTACAATTGCATTATATATGTAAGACAAAAACATACATGTTAAGAAATTATGTAGTACCAAGGAAATGTGAATTTTTTATAATGCATTACATTTTCATATCTGTAAATTTCAAATGTGCAACTTTGGGCCACGTATATGGTATATGGATATATAAAAATCAGCTGTTGATACTGGATATATAGGATAAGTTCAAGGTTTCTTTAAATCCAGATTCTTTCAATGCACAAGAAACTTTGCATACACCCAACCTGGCACTTACCCCAAATCCTATAATGTACCCAACCTCATTGTTTATACGTCGTAATGCTGTTCGCTAGCACTGTATTTATGTATGTATGTAAGTAACCAAAAAAACAAAAATCATAAAAAAGTAGTAAGAGTAATTTTCGATTTTCTCAAAAACAAGAAGACATAGAATCCTCTAGTTTTCAGTTTTTGATTAAGAATTAATAAGAGCAACGAATTTCTGAAAAAAAAAATAGTATATAATTTTACAGTTTTGAAAAATTACATTTGAAACCTTATTTTTATGTTTTTTCGCAAATTTTGAGTATAAAATTCGTTTTTTTCGAAAACCAGGTATAGATTTCACTTGATTCAAAAACTAGCTAGTAGAACAGAGTATTGGCTTTAAAAAAAGTATAACACTTAATTGTAAGTATTACCGTTATTTTTTAATATTTTTTTTAAATTTTTGGGACTTTTTTTATGAAATTGCCCCTCCCGCCCAAACGGAGTTAGATAGACCCCCCCTTATATACTAAAAAATGCTTGTTTTTGACTCTTCTACAAAAAACCGTTATCAATTTTTGGCACCAAAGTTATCGTACTCGTGCCGTTTTCTGCTCTTAGCCTATTTCATTCAAGGTGGCTTATGCATTTAAACTGATTAGTTTTAATATGCTTAGTTCGACTGCCATGAAATAGTTTCCAGGGGACACGATCGTGGACGTGGCAGAAATTCGTCCCCCACCCACCCTACCTCCCTTTTTAATTTAGATTTTTGAATTTATCGCACTCCGTACCTATTTACCTTACCTAAAAATAATATTTCAAATCTCTTTTTTAAGCGTTCATTAAGTTCTGTAGCTTTTTTTTCTTGAATCTAGGTTTTTTGGTTTTGCAAACGTTCTTGTCAAGAGTCCATTTACAATTTTTCCATAGTAAAACAATTATCAAAAAGTTCACTGTATCAAGTCTGTGCGTATAACATTCATTAGTAATATCAAACCAATCTGGGTAAACAGTATCTGTTGCTTCAATACATTGCTTCAATATATTTTGCCGTATATGAGATGTGTACGCATGCTCATCGAAAAATTTAGAAAATACTTTTACATGTATGCGGCATATTTGAAAGTACTTTTCTGAAGGCCATAAGAGCAGAGTTTTTTCTTTAGAATTTTCATATTCCTTAAGTTGTATGAGCACTTCTGTTATATCAATTTTCTTTTTATCTTTAGATACTTCTTCAACACATTTTTGACAAACATTGCGCATTTTGCTTAACGTTTTAAAAAAACAATACCCTCCGAAATATCTTGTTGCTACGTCATCAATTTCGGGTATTATGACAGAAATGTCATTATCATTTTGTGAATCATTTGTATTCATAACAATTTCATCAATTTTAAACATTTCTACGCCATCTATGGCATTGTATGCAGATTCATCGGTAAGTGCATTTGATTTTACGATGTCACTTTCTGTGACTGCTTTCCAATCTAACTCTAGATATTCTGAATCATCTTCTTCGCAATTGGAAAACTTTGAGGTAAATAAAAATTTTAATGAAATTACCTTTGCAAGAAGACAGCCGAATTCAGAGACCGTTGGATTGTTTTTGTTGAAATTGCGCGCTCTTATTTTTCCGAACAGATTTTCAAGTGGGTCTTGATTGAATTTGTTGACATTAATGTAAATAATATCTTCATGATCTACAAGTAAATCGTTTCTCATGCATAAAATGCTATTTATAGTCAAAACTAGACCTTCAAAGCAAAATACTTTATTTTTTCCATTTATGCGATCGATGTTTTGCAGATATGCTGCCATATTTTCTAAAAAATCAATGTTTTTATCTTCACGTGTTAGCGCTGGTTTTCCTATGAGTAAATCATACAACCTATTTATTTTTCTTATAAAACTTGATGTTGGGGTTGCATATGCAACTAAATGATGTGGAAATTTGTTCAAATGCACTAATGTTTCTATTCCACAAGCAACTGATCCACTCAGAGTTTGTGCGGCCATACTTACATTCATTTTTTGGAAGTCAGTTGGATCAATATGGGAGCTTGAAAGCTTGGGACATATTTTTGTTGTATTATTCTTTTCATTGTTATAGAGATATTCGATGACCTTCCAGCTAACAGTTCCGTCAGGTGTGACAAGGTCATAACTCAAAAGGTTGTTTCGTATACTTTTCATTAAGTGTGGCATATCAAACATTCCGTATATTTTTTTTCCATTGTAATCAAAACTTACGTTTTGAAAATCAATATTCAGTTGTTTAAAAACTTTTCTATTTGTAGGCCCTTGATCGCAGCAAATTGCTCTCACACTAAGATTCAAACTGCTACATATTCCAAGGCAGTTTTGTATTTCTTTTTCGAGATCAGTCGTTGGAATATTTGATGGACATGCAACATAGTAGAGGACTTGCTTAAATTTTCCACAAACACTTCTTATCATGAAAACGCAAACAGACTTTGCACACTTGTTCAGTCGAATATCTCTTCCGTAATCTATAAAACCCTCTATAATATCTTTAAATTTGTTGTAGGTAAGGTTCGATTGAATACTCATCTCATCGAAGATTAGAATTACTTCCCTGTCTTTGGGCGGCAATGTTCTTGTAACATTCTTTATTTCTGCAAGAACATTTGGATTCATCCCAGGTGATAAGCTTTTTATTTCAATCCATCTGTGCAATGATGAAGGATGCGGAAGGTGTAATTTAAGCTGGTCTCGTAAAAAGTTGTACCCCGAAGCTGATCGGAAAAAAATACATTGCGATATCCATTTTTCATCTTCTTTATATGGTTTTCCGCCTTGAGAAAGAATAAGTTTCGTAAAAGTTTTGGTATTGTTATTTATTTTAGAACTTAAATCAATTTTGTCATATATACTCTGCTTTTCATTTGCTTGTAATGTTTTCTTATCTTCTTTTAAACGATAAATCTTTTTCGACATTCTTGCGTTCAGTTTTTTGTATTTATTCACTTTAGTCTGCAGCATTTTATTTGTTCTAGTTAGGCGGCTTACTTGTTTAATGTAATAGGATTGCTTTTTGGAATTTTTTTCGCAACTTGAACATTTTAGATCTTCTTGGTCGAAATTTGTGTGGCTCATAGGTTTTAAAATTTGAATGTCATTTAAGCTTTCTGTCTCTGCTTCAGCTACTGCCATATGCATTGTATTTCTCGGTTGCAAGTAGTTGATTTTGGCATTTTCTGGGTTAAAAAAAATATCATTTTCATCATTTAGTTGAGGTTCTTCTTCTCGATTTGAATCATTTTCTTTTAAAAAAAGCGTTGGCCGACAATTTTTGAATAATTTTTTCTTGCAAATAAAAGCTGCTTCGAAATGTTTGCTACATATGTATGGCTTTTTAAGACTCTGAACTCTTAATTGACACTCTTCTTCAAGCATAGTCAACCACTCTGTATATCTGTCCGTGTTCTTTTCTGGAAAACGAAACATTTTGTTCTCCTTACCAGGTTTTGAGCTGCAGTGTTTTATAATACATTTAGTCCTTTTCCAAGACATTTTGTTAGTACCTGTATAAAACTTAAAGGATTAAAAATATAAAAGTTTAAAATTTACCTTCCTCTTCTGAAAAAAAGTCAATTTTTTCTTCAAAGTTAATTAAAGTAGGGCACAACCTTCCTTAACCCCCTTCTATAAGAATAACGAACGAAATGAAAAAAATATGTTTAATATTTAATAAATTTTTATTTCGGGTTACACAAAATAAAGTTGACAGAAAAACAAATTCTTGTCCATAAAAATATTAAATTGAATTTTGTAATTTTGCGCTAGTTTTGTTTGTGATAAGGTGTTTGCAATTTTTTTTTTTTAAATATGAGTTAGGTATTTATTTCCACTTGTTTTAACCTAAAAGCCCTAAGATTAGATATAAAACAAAAATTGATTTAAAATAAAAACCGGTTTTAGGGAAAATTAAATGTTAAGTTTCCAAAACTCTAACAAACTCTTTGAGATTTTGTAAAATAAGTTTTTCTCAAATGGGAATGCGGGTCCGATTAAATCCAGAAAAATAATTATTTTTTAAAATGTTTACTACCTTACAAATAAATATTTAAAAAGGTTTTAAATGTTTTTTTTAGAAAAAAAATGATTGAACTAACCTCACCTAAGGTTATAAGGTGAGCAAGGAAAATCATCGATTATATTCTTGAAGCTCTTATCGGGGAAAGATGCTGAAAATTTTATGATGAAATCAAATAATTTAAAAGAAAATAAATAATTTGTTTAAGAAAATATCAGTTATCGAAGCTCCAATATGAACACAGCATAAAAGCTGTGATTCGATCTTGGAGTTCACCGTTGCTAACATAGCTGCTCGGATTGTTTATCTCAGCTTTAGCATAAACGCACCCTAACTCCTTAAGGTGTATATTCAATAGCTTAGCCATTTTTTTTTTGGTTTTGTAATTAGCGCTTCTAATTAACTTAATTAAATATTTTTTTTTCACGTCGTTTTTTCCATTTTCTTTTTCAAAAACAGTTTGACCAATTTTATTTAAATTTTGCTAGTACATTACTACATACTTATCAAAAAAGTTATTCCTTTTGCCGTGATCTTTTTAATTTTAATCGCCCCCCTTAGATCAGTTTTTGTTAATATTTGTAATAATTCTGAATTTGAATACATATTCGAATTGATTAAATATTTTTTGAATTGTCTTTTCAAATATTTTCAAAAAAATTATAAAATAGAAAAAAAGCAAAAATTTACCAGTGATTTTAATTAAACTTAATAAATATTGTCTGATGAAGTAACCAATCCTTTAATGTCACAGTTTTATTAAAAAAAACAACTAAAACTTACGTATCGCCGATAGCGAAAGGTTTTTAAAGAACTAATATTGCATACCTACCAATATTTTTTGATAGAATTGAAATAAAAAGTGTTTAAAATGTGCTACCTACTATCAATGTATTTCTTTTTAATTTTTCTATCAATTAAAAACTGTTTCCATATTACTTGAACTACTAAGAAGTAGGTACCCATTTACAAAAATGAAAAAAGAAACAGTAAGAAAATATATTCATCCATACATAAAAATGACAATAACTTCTTTCACGGAGGCTGACTTGATTTTGGTGTCATTTGATGCAGCATTCAAAACTACCTTAAAGACATGTGTCATATGCTAAGGTCGCACCAAAGTTAATTTTTCTGTTTGATACACCATCACCTCCCCCTCTATCCCTCAAAATAAACACTATTCCATGTGAAATATTTGTATAGACTCTTTTGATTTTCCATTCTCATGGTACATGAAAGGCTTTCACCAAATTTCATGATGGACTATTTTTTTTTATTCGAAAAACTTTTTGTACTATTTTTCTGTACTACATATATGTATGTAAATAATTTATTTGTAAACATTTTAAATCTATGCTAAACTGCCCAAAATCGTCATACCCCTATTACCGGAGCTATGTACTACTGTTCTATGGATAATTAAAAAAAAATAACTAAACACAACCACTTGTTTGGACTTCTCCATAATCGTTAGTTTTGATTAAAACCCCTAAATTTTAGAAACGAAACACTTGCCCTAAAGATCAAGTAAAAATAAAGAGGTCGAATGTATTTCTGAGGTGTTTGGTAGAAACATAATAATATAACTATAGAATTTGCGTCTTTGGGTCCACCTTACATCGAGTTAGGGCCTAAACGAGCTCACCGATTTTCTTCAATTTTGGAATATAGGTATATGGACATAATCCTAGAAAAATCATGCTTCAAATTTGAAGAAAATCGGTTCACGCGCTTAGGCTCTAGCTCGTTGTAAACCTGTCCTAAAGCCGCAAATTTTAAAATGGAGTTATCATGTTTATCATGTTTCTCCCAAACACCATATTTGCATTTACATATAAACAGGTATATACAATAATCTAATTATATTTAGAAAAAATAGCTTTAACTGTCTTCGAAAAGTAAACAAAAATCCAACAAAAACACTGTTGCACAAACTCACAAGTGCACACCATCAGTGTGGGTGGTATGACAAAAAGCAACTATTATAAATAAAAGATTGTAAAAAAAACATAATAATATTGTTTAATTTAAAGAATTTGTTTTTAATTTTTGTATTGCATAGGTACCTATAACTTACCTTTAATAAAAAAAAAGACACACGAATTAAAATTAAACGAAACGATTAAATATACCACCTTCACTAAAATATTGATATATGTATGTAATCAATCAAAGTTTTTAAAACATAAATGAATGCACTGAATAATGGAAAATCACTTTTAACTGAAATAGCAATAAAAATAGCTGTTTATCTTTTCAAAAACACAATGCCAGTGTCCACGATCTGCGTCTGAATAGCAAAGTAGTTAAAACCAACTCCGCAGAAGAAAAAACATCTGAAAATCTGCATAACTACCCACAAAGCTAAATTTCTCCTGTATCTATCATTTTTTTTTTTTGTGAGAGAAATTCTTGTCATTTGTTTGTGTGTTAATGAGAAAAGTATTCAAAGAGTTTTCCATGTTGATCTCTTTTCTTATTAGAAAAAGCTTTTTCTTCTTGGATATTTGTCGGCTTTAAATTCTCTTCTTCTCATGAAATCCACTTAAAAAGCATTTTGTCGGCTGATGATTTGTCGGCTGATAAAATTTTTGAAGACAGAATTTTCTATGGAGGTGAGACATCTGTATATAATTATTTGTGATCCGACCCTAAATATAATATTTGATTGTCTTGGAGCAAGAGGGTCATGACCCCCATGCCCCCTTCGTATATTTGCAAACTTTAACATTTGAAAAGTATGTGGGTGTATTCCCTGACCCCAAAAATGTATACCTAGACACTAAGTTTGGGATCCTAAGTGATTTAGAAGCCGAGATAATAATAATATACCTAAATTTCAAAATGGCGGCTATAAAATCCAACATGGCTGACCGCCGAGATGGGTCCTACCCTAAATCTCAAGCTATGGACCTAAGTAGTACCCACAAAAAATTTGGTGCTTTTGTCCGGCAAAAACACATCATCTCGAAATTTGACGCTAAGCGACCCCACTAATATGAAAAATCGACTTTTATCTTTAAACGTGATTTGCGGCTAAACTAAACGTCCTAGAGGCATCAAAGTTGGCACCTTTAAACATGATTTGCGGCTAAACTAAGCGTCCTAGCGACATATTCGTGATCTAGAAAGTGCCGGTTCTAAAAAAACAACAACAAAAAATTGTTAAAAGAGTTTTTTACAAAACTTTCAAAAAAATATATTTTGCTATGAATATAAGGTACCTAATTTTCGGCGCTTCTGAGCCACACTACGTACTGTTGACATTGGCGCCTGCCTGACGACTTTACATATCCCTAAGCGAAGAAACGGATTTGCGTGAGCGGGACAGAGCAAAAAATGGCACTAAAATCCTGAAAACCCGCGAAGAGGCCCACCCAACCGTTGCTCTAGAAAACAAACATATTTTGTTGTTTGTTGTGAAAAAACAGGCATATCAAGCTACTGAAAAAAGTTTCATAATTTTAATTGAAAGTTTTACTCATTCTCATTCTTAAAAATTTGAATGAAACTCGCTGTAAGGGTCATATTCAAAATCTAGGAAGAGCCACCTTTCAATCGATGCATCGTATTGTGTGAAAAATCAACTTTTATCTTTAAACGCGATTTGCGGCTAAACTAAACGTCCTAGAGGCATCAAAGTTGGCACCTTTAAACATGATTTGCGGCTAAACAAAGTGTCCTAGAAACTTATAAAAAGCATATTCGTGATCTAGGAAGTGCCAGTTCTAAAAAACTAAAAAAAAGTTGGCTAAAAAAGTTTTTGCAAAACTTAAAAAAAAAAACTTTTTTTCGAAAATATATTTGTATGTACCTACTTTAGGTATTTCCCAAAGCTGACAAGCAGAGCAAACAAAAATTATTACTTTTTTAGCTCTCTGTCCTGCTCACGCAAATCCGTTTCTTGGCTTAGGGGTATGTAAAGTCGTCAGGCAGGCGCCAATGTCAACAGTACGTAGTGTGGCCTTTGTATATGAAAACCATAGTATTCTCATGAAAAATTTTTTTTAGTTGAACGTGGACCTTGTGGGGGCGCCACATTCGACCGCATTCGATTGCGTGGAGAATTGTGGATGCGGGGTACATAAAGAATCGAAGACAAGTAGTAAGAGCAAGAGGAAAGTATTATTTTTATGCTCATAAGAAATAAAGGGAGTAAGAGAGATAAGCAAATCAGCTGCTTTCAAAATGTCAAAGAATAGAAAAACGTGAAGAAAATAAGAAAAAAATTGTCGTCTCCTCTTTGAATAGAAGAATATTTGTGTTGGTTTATTTAGGAATGTATTTTGTTTGCAGGCAGAGAAGCAAATAAATTATATGAAGTGGTGAACGAGTTGATCGTGTTGCTTCTGCTTGCGTCGTCGTCACCCGTCGTTGGTGTCTAGTTCGTAGCAACGACCAACGAGTAGAAAAATTATTGTTTGCAGAGATTTTCTTGTATGTGAGTGTGAAAAGACAAACGTGTGTAGGTCGTTGCTATATTTTCTTATTGAGGGTAGGTTTTGTTTTTGCTTCTTTTTTAATTGACTTGAAACTTTCTTGCAAAGTTTCGATAGGCTAGGCATATATCTTTTGGTAGATATTTTGATTGAAATTTTCTTGCATGATTTCGGTGGTAGGTATTTTGGTGTGTAGGTATTTGAATTTTTAGATGCAATTTTTTTTGCGAGGATTGGTCTTTTGGTATGTAGGTAGGTAGGTACATATTTGAATTAAAGTTTTTGTGCAATTACTATTAATTTTTTGCTAGATAGTTTTTTTGTTAATAGTTTTTATTACCTACATAGGTAGGTACCTACATATTATAAATTATTTCGAGTAGTTATGTTTAATAGGTATTTGTAGATATTTTAATTAAATTTTGTATGCAAAATTCGGGGGTGGGTTAAGGCAAAGATATTTTTGATAGATAGGTATAGGTACCTACATGTATTTTAACTAAAGTTTTTATTGCTAAATTCGGGGGTAGGTTTTAGGTATAGGTACCTTCATACCTAGGTAGGTTTATCTTTTAATAGGTACCTAGGTATTTGTTTTTTTTTTTTGTTTTGCAAAATTCGAGGGTAGGTAGCATAGGTAGGTAGGTATGTATGTAGGTACCTAATAAACTTTTTATCTAATGAACTTTTTACAGATTTATTTTGTATAAGTTGGTAGGTATGTACCTAGGTAGGTATATAGCAACCATTTTTCTGCCTAATAATTTAAAATAAACAATTTAAATATGCATTATTTTGAAGGCGCGTTGAAATATTTCGAGGTAAAATATACAAATTAGTAGATAAAATTTCAATCGCAGTAAGATTCTAGTTCTCATATCGTCACCTGATTGCAAGAACTAGGTAACTCATTTTCATAAATTTTGGAGATAGCGGCCTTTATAGAAATATAGCTACTGGAGAACGATGAAAAGTTTAATTTATGTGATCCTGAAACTTCACAAATATCCTATATTTGTCTGTGATAGAAAAATATTGGACAAAAAGTCTTTAAAACTATACAAAATAATACCGTTTTTGCCGATATATTATTTAAATATAAAATTGAGTTACCTAGTTCTTGCAATCAGGGGACGATATATGTATGTGAAATATAATAAATATAATAGTGCCACTATTAATTGAAGATAAATACTCTTACAAAAAATGTCTTTCATTACTATTATTTTGTAATATATTTTGTATTAATTTTCATGAAAAGAATCTACAAATTAAATTTTAAGCAGGTAATTAAGTATTATATTATAATACCTTTGTATTATTATAAAAACTAATACAGATCTCGTATTCCTTTGTAATATCTGATATTATTAAGTTTTAATATACCTATTTTGAATTAACTTCCAAATTTTAATATTTGCCAAGTATTAAATTTCAACATATTTTTGGTGTTGTCATATATGTAAGCCAGAAAATATTAAAAAGTACCTACCCCAAAATTTTTAACCGTGCTTAAAGTTCTTCTTTGTAAATTGTGCCAAATAAAATTGTGAATTTTTGTACCTATCAAGTTGATTTTTTGGCAATTAGGTGATATTTTTTGTATGTAAAATTCAAAGCCTTTATTATTTTTTAGTCAAGTTCTGAAACCCGGATGTGAATAAATTTCTTATAGATTTTAAGCTATTTAAAAAAAATTAAAGGAACTTTTTTCCATTGCTTGTTTGTTTTATGCTCATGAAGCAAAAAAATAACTAATCATAATTATAACCCTTTTTCGGGTTTCTTAGGAAAGTACCTTTAATTTATTAATTTCTCAAAAATTAAGAAAGATTTTTGCATTTGGTTGTTGATTTTTAACTGAAAATTGATAAAAGCATTGGATATCAAGAACAACATGGCACTTAACTACGCAAAATTTGAAATAAATTAACTTAAAAAATATACATTCTTTTAAACATCTCCATTACAAAAAAAAGAAGAAATAGAATATTGACTTTCAAAATAGCTATAACAGGTTATTGTATGTTTTTTCGTTGACATATTAAAATATTTTTGTTTGCATTTAAAATCAGTTTTTTTTGGACCATTATTAAATAAGTTATTAATGACCAATTAAATAATTAAGTCAAGAATAAAATGAAGAAAACTACAAAAATTCCGCACTTAAAGATATATTTTCTGATTTTCATTTTTTCTATTTGTTGAAATTTGTCGCAAGAAAAATTGATTATAATGAATTTTTCCTGTGACAGCGATGAATTTTTAGCGAATGAATTCATTCGCTAACCCTAACGTACATAACATTCGCCAAATCGTTCGACTTCAAGTGAACGTTCGATTCGCGAACCGTAATAAGGCCCTAAATCTTTTTTCAAAGAGCTTTCGACTATTTACGTAAGTCGTCCAAAACTTTAAACGGCCGTGTTTGAAAACTAGGTTTTTCGTTTAGTGCCACTTTTGTTTTCAATGCGCGATATATTAATATTTTTTAAGACAAAAACAATAGTAAAATGTATAAATTTAAAAAAATCTATAAACATTTTTGTATACTTATATGTCTGTTCGCGTACTTCCCAAAACTACGAATTTCTATTATTTTTTTCATATGAGCTTTGACATACATAACTTTGGGCTAAATTTGTAGAAATTCGTAGTTTTGGAAGGTACGCGAACAGACATATTATTTTAAACAAAATTCTCATCAAACTATTGTATGTCTATTCGCATACCTCCTAAAACTACGAATTTCTACGAATTTTGCCCAAAGTTCTTTCAAAGCTCATATGAAAAAAATTTAATTCGTAGAAATTCGTAGTTTTGGGAAGTACGCGAACAGATCTTTTAATTCCTTTAAAAGTTTTACTAAACATCAAAGAAAACAAAAAGCTATTTTGATTAAGTGGATCAATGGAAGATTTAATTGTTATTTTAAATACATAAATTGATTATAATTTTGTAATTTTATTTTGTCAGAACGAAATGTGGAGATTCGACTATATTATAATTTTTAATTTAATTTTGTCAAAACAAAATTTCATAAATTATTGATTCGTTTTCAAACTCATTTTCTGATTTCTTTTTTTATATAATAAAACAGGTACCTACCTACCCAAAGTGCATATAATTTTTATCCGTGAACTTTTCTAATATTTTAATAGTTATTCTCCTATTTGAGGCGGAGACAAATCCAACAAACCATAGATAATTAAAATTCGTTCAGCCGTTCTTCAGTTATAACTTATAAATGATGTAACTAACCCGACTCTGTTGTATATATTAAGATATCCAACTTTATCATTTTGAGATCTTTAAATAGAAGAGTATTTAAAAGCAGAGTATAGATCATACTTTAAGTGTGGGCTTGAATGCCAAATCCAAAAAGCAATAGCACCCGCGGTTCTTATTTCTTTTCTTTCGTTGGTTATTGCCATTTTAAAATGGAAAATAAACCCGTGGGTATTTTTTCCTTTTATTTTGGGAAATAACGCCCACGGCCCAAGGGCTTTATTACCGCGGGTGTTGTTGCACTGCACCTTAATAACCATTTTTTTGAAAATGGTATTCCACCCCAATGTAGCCTTTACTAAAATATATGTATATACATAAGTAATAACTGATAAAAAAGACAAACGTATATTTTAAGATTCATATGTCTTTAACCAAAAGAAATGATAACCTATTCATATTTCACCATAAACACCCACATGTTATCATAAACTGCATCCCGTAAACAATGTAACATAAGAAACAAAGAAATGCGCTGACACAAGTCATAAGAAACAAAGACAAAAGCCATGTATGCAATTAATAGAAAACTTCAAACACTGGTCGTCTGCGACGTTCCAGTTAGATCTTAATTACTATCCACAGAATAAAGAACTCATTATTCAGAGCTCCGTCTCTGATGATAATTTTTAAAAAGTGTTTTTATTAAAAGACATTTAAAATTGGCGCAGTCGGTAGGATACTCTTTTACATATGAGTATCCTTTGCAAATAACAACCTACAAAGTATTTAAAATCGGTCAACCCACGTAAGGGAAAAATCAGTATCGGTAACAAAAATACTTAAAAAAGCCGCTATAGTGAAATTAAATTCGTTCGTAATAACTCAACGCAAAAGAGTAATAATACACGTGCGAAATAATAACTAACGACGGTATATTTTATCAATAGTTAAAAGTGAATAACGATACAAACATCGATCTAAAAACACTCAAAGCTATTGCAAATATAATTCAGTGAAAATTAAGAAACCTTTAACGAAAATAAAGACTCTTAAGATTACTTCAGTTTAATCAGTTAGTAGTTCACGTCAACATACATGACCATACTACGAATTCCATAGAGGAAACTGATTTTTAAATAAAAAATAAAAAACTACAATGCTGTAAAAACAACAGATGAGCTTCATCAAAAAATTTCGGAAAACAAAGAAGAATAATCCCAAGTATATGGACGAAGAGTCATCTACCGAAGAAGAAGATACACACTTAAATGAAATAAGAAACACCCCCATACCCGAATACTGTAAGTCTAACTTAGAATTTAAAAATCTCTACATAAATAAAAATATTGTAGAACCAAATTTAACTACAAATATTACAAGTGAAAATATTGTAAATAGTTTGCCAAACTTTAAATCAGAAAAACCAAATAACAAAATGTCTCTGACACTAACTCTCGATCCATTAAAGTATATCGAGAAATTGAATACTTTTGATGGACGAAGAGAGGACTTGTATACATTTATAGTAAACATAGATGGCATTCAACCAACATTGGAAAAATATGACGATCAAAGTCAACAAATGTGTATTAATATCCTGAAGTCTAAATTAATTGGTAAAGCCAAAAGATGCATAGAGATTCATTCCCATCTAACTAGATGGCTAGATATCAAAGCACTACTCATTTCAAATTTTGGAGGTTTTAAAAGTTCCTTCCAATTGTATGACGAGTTACGACAAACTCCGTACAAAGGTAGTGTAACGAACTTTTATAATGACATCCAAAAGGCACTGTGTGAATTGAACCAAAAAACAGTTCAAGAAGGAAAACAATCTGAAATCCCTCACAATACTGAAACAGCCCTGAATATTTTCAAAGAACGTTTACCTGTTCATATGAGAACAGTTCTATTTGCCTTAAAACCACCAAATTTACAAGCAGCTTTACACGAGCTCACACAAGCAGGTTTTATAAATGAAAAATCTGAAGAAACCCCAAAGAAATTGCTGGAAGCACCAAAAATTCCAACTACACAAAACCTGCAAAATAATTATAAAAAATATCCAAATCAAAATAATAATTTCACACCTAAAAATCCAATGTATATAAAACCCCCATTTAACCACCAAAACACTAACAACCCTAATCCAAATTATAAAGGTAATAATTATAACCCAAATTACAAACCTCCTAGCAGACAATATAGACCTATGGAAGTTGACCCAACTTCTAGTCAATTAAAGAAGATCCAAACCAACTATAACGAAAGTGATCAAAACAATACGGTTTTTCCGAATGTAGCCTCGGAAACCTGTCTACTCAACGAGACAACAAACTCCCCTTTATTAGGTTAGAAAAGAATAATGAGACGTTAAGACTATTAATTGACACAGGAGCCACTAATAGTCTAATAAACAAAGAAAAAGCTCCAGTAAATTACACTAAAACAAGAGAACACCCATTAGAAATCAAAACAGTAGGTACTTCCATATTCATAGATAAAGAATTAGCTATACCAAAAGAAAAATTTGCACTCAAATCTCGCGTGGATTGCATTTTTCAAATCCACAACTTTAATGTCAACTTTGATGGATTAATTGGAAACAATATATTATTTCCAAATAATGCCAGCATTGATTTTAAAAACAAAATACTAAAATTAAACGAACAAATTATTCCACTGTTCTTTTCTTTGGAAGACGAACGAGAATATCAAATAGAAATAAATCATTTAAACAATTTAACTCCACAAGACACATTTACTTTCGAAAATTTGGAAAGCCAAAGAGTCTCACATCTAAACGATGAGGAACATAAAAGTTTATTTAAACTATTGAAACAACACCAAAAGGTATTTTACCAAAAAGGAGATGATTTAAGTTTTACCAGTCATGTAAAACATAAAATCCCCACAATAAATGAAGAACCAATCTTCACACGGATATATAGATATCCCGAAATCCACAAAAAAGAAGTGGACAAACAAATCAAAGATCTATTAGATCAAAAAATTATCAAACCAAGTACTTCACCTTACAATGCCCCAATCTGGATTGTACCAAAGAAAGAAGACAAGATAGGAAATAAGGAGTGGAGGATAGTCATTGACTATCGAAAGTTGAATAACGCAACAAAAGAGGATAAATTCCCTATTCCACTAATTGACGACATATTAGACAAATTAGGAAAAGCCAACTACTTTTCCACACTAGATTTAACGAAAGGATTTCACCAAATCGAGGTAAATCCCGAAGATAGAGAGAAAACAGCCTTCTCAACACTTTCAGGACACTACGAATGGTTAAGAATGCCATTTGGTCTTAAAAATGCCCCCGCCACATTCCAACGAATGATGAACGAGGTACTAAAAGAATATGTAGGGAAAATCTGTTACGTCTACCTCGACGACATAATAATATTCTCAACTTCATTAGAAGAACATATAAACTCACTAAATAAAATCTTCACCAAATTACAGTCTGTAAACTTAAAGATATCCCTGAATAAATGCGATTTTATGAAAAAAGAAAGTGAGTTCTTAGGTCATATAATTACCCCAGATGGAATCAAACCTAATCCGAACAAAATTCAAGCAATAAAGAATTTTCCAATTCCAAAAACAGTCAAAGAAATCCAATCATTTCTTGGACTGACTGGATACTATAGAAAGTTCATCCAAGACTATGCAAAGATCATTAAACCCATGACTCTGTGCTTAAAAAAGGATTCAAAAATAAACACCGAAGACTTAGAATATAAAGAAGCCTTCGAAAAACTGAAGTTGGTAATGACTGATAACCTATTGAATCGACACCCAGACTTCAATAAAGAATTTACCCTGACAACGGACGCATCGAACTACGCGATCGGCGCGGTCCTAAGCCAATCACATGGACCTCTGTGCTTTGCATCAAGAACCCTAAATAAACATGAACAGAACTATAGTACCATTGAAAAAGAACTTCTCGCAATTGTTTGGGCAACCAAACAATTCCGTCATTACCTTTACGGTAGGAAATTTAAAATCCTCACTGACCATAGGCCTTTAGCCTGGTTACAGAATTTACGAGAGCCTAATTCCAAGCTCCAACGTTGGAAAATCAAACTCGAAGAGTACGATTTTCAAATTGAGTATCTCGCCGGAAAAGAGAACAAAGTGGCAGACGCCCTTTCCAGAATCAAGCTAAATGAAGTAAACGCTATAGAGTTAGCTTCAACTCAGCACTCAAACGATTCAGATAGCTCCAATTTAATCCCAATTACAGAAAAACCATTAAATGTTTTTATCAGACAAATAATCGTAGAAAAAGGAGAACAAGATGATGAAACTATCACATTTCCTTTCAATAAACGAAGGATACAAATTATTAGGAAAAATGCTTTAAACAAAAAAGACTTCGACAAAATAATTTCGGAATCAGATATCAATCACAAAAATGCCATTTTTATGAAAGACGACAGATCATTCCTCGACTTTCAAAATTATTGGAAAAATAATAATAACAATCAAAATCTAGTTAGAACTAAAACATTCTTAGAAGACATATATGATCTCCCAGACATGAAAGAAATCATATACAAAGTACACAACGAGTTTAATCATATAGGTATAGAAAAACTTTACCTTGAACTCAAAAGAAAGTATTATTATCCAAATTTGAAAACAATCATAACCGAGATAACAAACAACTGCGATCTATGCAACTTAAAAATAGAACGCAACCCCATCAAATTACCATACGAAAAAACTGAGACCCCAAACGGTCCTCACATTCACTATCATATTGACATCTGGATTTTATCCAATAATAATAAATATCTCACCTGTATCGATAAATTTAGTAAATTTGCCTCTGCAGAGAAGTTAAAAAGCAAAAATCAGAAAGACATCCTAAACGCGTTAGAAAAAACATTTAGTTATATGTCCCATCCGGAAAGAATAACATTAGATAATGATCCCACTTTCAAAACCTATTCTATTAAGAATTATTTTCAAGAGAAACAGATTCTAACACATTTCTCAACTCCTTATAGGCACACTGGTAACTCAGACGTCGAAAGACTCCATAGTACTCTCAATGAAAATATAAGATTGCTGGAAAAAACTGAAAATATCTTCGACTTAGTCGTAAAAACTATAAATATTTATAACAAAACTATTCATTTAACAACCAAGGAAAAACCAATCGATATACACCTAGGCAAAATAGATAACAAAATAATATTCAGTAGAATTGAAAAAACAAAAATTAAAATTTTAGAAAAACTAAATAAAAACAGAATAGACACAGAAATAGATCCAAACTTTACAAAAATAAATAACCCAGAAAATTTTAATAAGCTGAAAACGAAACACAAGAAAGTAAAGGTGATAAAAGTAAGAGAAAAGAAAATAGTAATCAAGCCACATCTTAGAAAGCAAACTTTGCACAAGGATCAGTTCCGAAAAAGAAAGAAACATACAAAACCCCACAATGAAGATAACAGTAGCGATTCTCTCTTTAATAACCCTAGTGAAATCTAATATTGAAATAACAAAGATAGATAGAGAATTCCTCCTTCTACAGGAAGAACAAGTAAAACTAATCAATAATTACGAAATAATCTTACATTTAATAAACCTGACAGAATGTCAAATACTAATAGATGAACTAAAAAACCAATATCAAATTCTACCCGATAAAAATGATCAACAGAAACAAAAGTTAGATACCTTAGAAATTAAACTACAAACAATAGTTCCCCACCATGTTATACACAAAAGAGGTTTAATTAATATTATAGGAAAAGGAATGAAATTTGTCTATGGAACAATGGACGATGATGATAGGGAAAGCATAGAACAAAGCCTAAAAGCACTTGAAGAAAATAACGAAGAACTATTAAAAAACAACAATAAACAAGTGAAGATTAATCAACAATTTAATGAACAGTTCTTACAACTTAATGACATATTCAAACAAAGTTACAAGACGTTAAATAGATGGAAAAAGGTCCAAAATGACATTAATGCTTTACGCATGGAAATTGAATTCAACAAAAATTTAGTAGAAGTACAGGAAATAATAGAAAAAATTAATGATATCATCATGACTAGTAGAACTGGTGTTCTAACACAAGACATACTGACTGTTCAAGAGATATTCGACTACGAAATAAATTTTGAAAAACTTAAGGAACTGAAAATAGCTTTGGCAACCTATAATGAAAATTTACTAGTTATCCTTAATATACCTAAATTTAATGATAAATTATTCAATAAACTATACCTACAAACCTTCCCAGTAAAAGAAAGAATAATTAAAATACCTAATAACGAATTATTAGAATTTAATAAAACCTTATATGCTATGACTAAAGAAATTAAACATCTTCATCAAATTAAAGATAATTGTATTGAAAATCTATTAAAAGATAGTATAAATTTAGATTGTGAAACGGAAACATTTACAGAAGAAAATTCAATCATAGAAAAAGAAAAATATCTAATAATAAGGAACTTACAAAAAGAAAAAGTAAAACAAAATTGTAACAACCTAGATTATGTTCTAGAAGGAAATTATATAATAGAACTAGAAAACTGTAAAATAGAAATAAAAAACAAAATCTATAACAAAAAATTGTACCAGAGTAATTATAAAATAATACCATTGTTAAATTATAACTTCTCAGAATTATATTATAAGGATCCGAACTTTAAATCAGTTGAAAACATTGAAACATTAGAATCTAGAATACACAAAAAACATATAACCTTTAACATTGTAACGTTTGCAATTGTAATAATTATTATAACTTTTGTAATTATATATTTAAAAATAAAATTAAAAAATAAAAAATCTATTACAAATATAAACCTTCCATCGGTCACTTTCAAACCGATAAAAGATTCTAAAGAGGGAGGAGTAATAACTGATAAAAAAGACAAACGTATATTTTAAGATTCATATGTCTTTAACCAAAAGAAATGATAACCTATTCATATTTCACCATAAACACCCACATGTTATCATAAACTGCATCCCGTAAACAATGTAACATAAGAAACAAAGAAATGCGCTGACACAAGTCATAAGAAACAAAGACAAAAGCCATGTATGCAATTAATAGAAAACTTCAAACACTGGTCGTCTGCGACGTTCCAGTTAGATCTTAATTACTATCCACAGAATAAAGAACTCATTATTCAGAGCTCCGTCTCTGATGATAATTTTTAAAAAGTGTTTTTATTAAAAGACATTTAAAATTCATATATTAAGGAAAGAAGCGAAAGAAAAGTTTGAAAAGTGCGAAAAGTTTGCATGTAGGTACATTATTTGTAAAAAATCCTGCACACAAAACCCCTACATTTGAGTAGATGAGAACGAAAACTCATCATACCTATCCACTTTTATCAAAAATTGAGATTTTGATCCAGATTTGTTAAGCTGGGCATATTGAATAGTTTTTAAAGAAAATTTGACACCCTTACCCCTCTAAGCCCCTTTAATATTGATGTCGAACATCGTTATTGTTTCCAAAACTCTCGATATCCACAGTGCAATTTACATCAAAGCTTTCCATATCCATTGTAAGCAGTGGGTTTGCTTTCAAAACTCTTCTTATCCATCATAGGCTATTAATTATGTTATATAAGAAGGAACTAAAACGTTCACAGGTTTTTATTGTAAACAATTTTAAATGGGTCATTAAAGATTGGAAAGTAGGGGAGTGCTTTTATATTAGAGGGTGCAATTGTGAGAGGGGGGAATGGTGGGGAAACTGGCCATATCCAATCATTTGCAACAAAGCTCTTCATAACCAAATTTAATTGTTAAATATCTTTTAAACGGAACTTCCAATATTTGTTTGCTCTCAATCATAACATAGATTTAAAAATCTTCTGTTATAGCTTTGTATATGAAAAATGTTCATATAAAAAGATTATAGGTAGGTATAAAATAAAATCTTTTATAACATCTACCATTTCACCTTAATTAGTTTTTTTTTTTTCATTTGCACAAAATGAAAATTTTGGATATGACGAGTTTTGGTTCTCAACTACCCACTCAGTTATAAAAACTAACCCACATACCTACATATCTACCTATATTCCAATGTATAACAACATCTTCCTCTTGCACCATAGAAACCCAAATATATTGAAGACGATACGCCTACAGTTGTGAAAAAACAAATACACCTTCACATGTATACCTACCCGTTTCCCTTGCACCATAAAAACCCCATAAACCAAAAAGAATATCGGAAATTGTTCTTTTTGTGTCTTTCAGCTTTATCTGCATAGTAAAAAAAATGTAAACAAAACCGATAACCAAAACAAAATTGAATATTTTCTCCAAAATGCCTTCTACCTGATTCACTCTAACTCTCATAAATTCAGTATACGTCTTTCCCATGCTTATACTATTCTTCACGTCCACACTTCCACTTATTCCACAATTCTCCACGTCAAGGTACCCCTTGGAAACTTGAGATGTCGCCCTCTTCGAGTGCCACCATGATAGTACTATGGTTTTCATATACAAAGGTGTGGCTCAGAAGCGCCGAAAATTAGGTACCTTATATCATTGAATAATTACAAATAGAAGGGGACACCGGACATTGCTCAAACGACAGTCGCACCAATCAAATCCAGTGGCCGCTCATGAAGCTATAATTTCCATTTCACACAATAATTGGTTTTCTTCTCGGCTAAGTGAGTCTCAAATAAATCCCTTTGTATTTTTCTTAGAGATATAGATACATACGAGTAGATATGTAGATACAGCGAAGAAAGGATACATATTTTTTTTCTTCAATTTGTGCTTTGATTTTCGTTTGTGAATGAACGCACATGTAGGTACACATAAGTGCATTTTGAATATATTGGTGTTTGGTGTCCGTCTCACCGCCATACAGCAACAAAAAGATACAAAACGGTTTCTCTTTTATTTAATTTTAATTTTATTCCATTATCAGCAGATGAGTTTTAATTTCTCACTCCCAGTGGTGTTAAAAATTAAACTTATTTACAGTTATTATCCTGACATCCAATTAAAATTAAAAGAGCCATACTTTATAATCTAATCATCCAAGCAAATTTTTGCCTACAAATAAAAGGTCTATTTTTTTTAATAAAACGATATTATAAATCAATCATTTAAATGAAAAAAAAGGAAAACGTGAGTATTTTTTAGGAAAAATCTACATATTATGCAGGCACATATAAATATCATTTAAAAGATATCATTAAAGATTTTTTTTTCAAAATTTTTCATTATAAATGCAACTTAACATGTGAAATGTGAAGATAGAAATATTTGTAAGTTTGACGATTCAGATGACGAGGCATCCTTAGACAATGAAGTTGAACAAAATACACCGTCAAATATTTCAGAAATGTCTACAACATATTTTGCTGGATACATCGCAAAGTCTTTCCTCAAAAAAACCGGTTGTGAAATATGTAAATTGAACATAGTCAAAGCTCGACAATATGAAAAGACCACAAATGGAGGCTTGATAATTCCTTCAAAATCATTTGTCAAGCTCATAGATATTATTGTAAAATGTTTCAAGGAAAATTTTGATCAGCTTTGTTTCCAACAAACTGTTCTACAATCTTTTTTAAATATATGCGAAGCCCAAGTTTATTACCCCTGTACATCCACTGATCATAAACAAATTTTATTAAATCATACTTTGAAGGTATTAATAAGAGCTAAAATTAAAATTATAAATGCCAGGCTAAAGTGTAAAGAAACTAGATATATTGAGACATATTTGAAGTACAGCTATTCGAATTTGTGGACCTCTTCTTTTCTGTAATATACAGGGTGTCCCGGACCTGAGTGGATTTATTTTAGGGTGTGGTTCTTGGGGTTATTCTAAAAATTGTATGGGGGGGGGGGGCAAGTTGTATCTCTCCTCCCTGAGGCAGGGACTTCAAATGCAAAAAAAAACATTCAAAATCAACGAAAACACATCTAATAATGTGAAAGATAATACTTCATTCTAGCATTTGGTTGTTTAAGCAAATTGTTTTTGAGAAATTAAATTTCAAAGTCAAAATTAAAAAAAAAAAAAATGTGATTTTTTGATCTTAACTCGATATTTTTCAAAATTTTACGTACTTAAGTTTGTGTTCAATATTCAATGTCCTCATTATTTTTTAGTCCATTACCGAAAACTTAATGTAATTATCTTTCTTAGTTTATGAGAAATTAAGAAAAAACAAAAGGTATTTTTACCAAAAAAGGCCGAAAAAGGGTTAAATTATGGACAATTCATGAATGAATTCATTTTTTCGGGTTTTTTTTGGTAAAAGTACCTTTTGTTTTTTCTTAATTTCTCAAAAACTAAGAAAGATTTTTGCATTTGGTTTTCGGTAATGGACTAAATAAATGATGAGGGCATTGAATATTGAACACAAAAAAGCACTTTATTACGTAAAATTTTGAAAAATATCGACTTAAGAAAAAAAAAATCACTTTTTTTTTTAATTTTGACTTTGAAATTTAATTTTTCGAAACCTATTCGCTTAAACAACTTGATTTGAAATCCAAATGCAAGAATGGAGTATTATCTTAAAAAAAAAAACTATAGCACATTATTAGATGTGTTTTCGTTGACTTTTAATGTTTTTTTTGCCTGCCTCAGGCAGGCAAAACATTTTTTTTTTCTTAGAATAACCCCAAAAACCACATCCTAAAATACTTCCACTCAGGTCTGGGACACCCTGTATATTATCTATACTAAGATTTAAATAATTTCTTGTATTTGTTGTTTGAATTAAGCTTAACAACAAACTACCGCTCACTTTCAAAAAGTATTCTTTATTGTTTTTATTATGTCTAGACTAAACTTTTAAATCTATAAAATAATTTTAAAACTACTTTTTGTTTTTAATTAATTAAATAAATACAATTCTAATGTTCGGACTCAGACGTCAAACTTCAACCATTCAAACAAATTTAAGGAAAACAAAATGTTTGTTTTTAGTTTTGTATTCATGGTACTAAGTTGTGGTATAAGATGAAACACGAAGCATTTTTTTTATTTTTGAAGGTTGTCAAAGTGAGAAAATCTCCGAACTTTTTGTTCTGAACTTTAGTTAGGTGACTTGTGTATTCAGCTTTAAGTCACCTTGTTTTTGTTGTAATATTTAGTTTTACCTGAGATATGTGATCTTCAAGCTTCATTGATTAATATTTTTTTATCACCAATATCCCAACTTATAATGATCATTTTAGACTTTGTTGAGACTATTTGTTTTTGTGGCTTTTCACCGTTATTTTAGAAAAAAGTTCAAACGACTTTTTGTGATCTCTTCGTAGGTATGTATATCTTTTGCTTCCTTCCAAATATTTATTGCATGGTTAATATAGATAAGTATGCAGATTTGAAGACTAACATATTCTTAACATTTTTGAAAATAACAAATTGTGTTTTTACTAAACATTTGTGTAATCACCATCGAAATGGAAACAAAAATAACGAATTCTTTTCAACTATTTACAATTTTGTATTGGTCACGCACTACTTGGACAAGAAAAAAGACTTAAAGTTTTTTTTAAATTTTTTTCAATATAAAAATGTTCAGCAATGTTAAGAATATGTTAATCTACAAATTTGCATACTAATATTTACCATGCAATTAATATTTGCAAAGAAGCAACAGATATACATATATGTACCTACGAAGGGATCACAAAAAGTCGTTTTTTTTTATTATTATGTGTGATTTTGGTGATCAAAACAAAGTTTTTCGATTAAAAGTCAGATATCGCTGGCAGAACAAAATTTTACAACAACGGCAACAACAAAAAGGTTAGTAACTTATAGTTGAATAAAGTCATAACCGATAGATTTGATTGACTTATAAAAGTTCCGAGAAAATTACAACCTTTAAAAATTAAAAAAAAGCTTTCTGTCTCATCTCACACATACAACAAAAGCCACTGACAAAAAAATTCAAAATCTTGTTCCTAGAATTTTTCTTAACTAGTGTACATACATGCGATTTTTTAATTTAAATTAAATTATGGCCAAATTCAAATCAGAATATCTACCTCTCAAAAGTCCACTTAAAGTGTATCCTTCTATTTAAAAGAAAAACATAAGATTTTTATCGCTTAGTTACTAAAAAAAGGGAGTTACATACCTACATACCTTCAAATGTGTTCTACACCCTGTTTCACGGTTTTAGTTTTAAATTTCAAACATTTTTCATTTGGGTACAGTAAAAACAAAACTTTAATTAAAAAAAACTACATCTTTACTATCACTGGTTGCTTTAGTTTCTTTTTTGATTTATTAAGTACATAATAATACTTATAATTTTTATTTTTCTAATCTTAAAAATAACAATGTATGTATGTACCTACATTTATACCAAAATCGTTGAAAAAACAATAAATGAGAACAAATTATAAACCATTATTTAATTATTTTTATGTGACAGATGGCAGGTACCTATGTAATAAATAGGTACGAATTGAAAATTGAGTACCTACTTGATAATCTATATTAATTGATAAGGATCCGTAAAAATCGACGAAAAATTTAAAAGAGGATGGAACAGGTACCTTCCTGCATATACCTATAAAACGACCCATTCACAGCACATAAGTGTGCACACACTCCGCCACACATATACCACCGATCGACCCACCACATCAAAAATCAAAGAGTGCACACTTGTGTTGTGTGTATGTACCACTTGAGACTAATGTTTTCAAATAAAAAAAAAAATTATTATTCCTTGCCTATGGATCTCAAGATATAAAAAACAAAACAAAGCCATCATCGTTAACATCCCAAATTGCAACAAAACACTAACAACAAATTTCATTTACTGGACAACACACACACAACCCAGAAAAGAAAATATAATTTTTATCTCTGCCCCATATTTTCATTAACCTTGAGTCCTCGAATGGCATTGAAAAAAATACCTCAAAAGCAAAACTAAAACGGCTGTTCAATTCGTTGTTGTTGTTCATTTTCATGCTCTGTGAAAAAAAAACATTTCTTCCCTTTCTTCTTCGGCAATTAAGGAAATTTCCCAAAAGGAACAAACTTTTAAGGAACAAATTTACTAAAGGGGTGTTGTATTTGATAGAGCGATTGCAGCGACAGCCTGCCAAACCAGGCCACCTAGTGGACGTTTTGCCCGGTGTCCCTTCTATTTGTAGTTATTCAATGCTTATATCATTGAATAACTACAAATAGAAGGGACACCGGGCAAAACGTCCACTAGGTGGCCTGGTTTGGCAGTCTGTCGCTGCAATCGCTCTATCAAATACAACACCCTTTAATAAATTTGTTCCTTAAAAGTTTGTTCCTTTTGGGAAATTTCCTTAATTGCCGAAGAAGAAAGGGAAGAAATGTTTTTTTTTTTCACAGAGCATGAAAATGAACAACAACAACGAATTGAACTGCCGTTTTAGTTTTGCTTTTGAGGTATTTTTTTCAATGCCATTCGAGGACTCAAGGTTAATGAAAATATGGGGTAGAGATAAAAATTATATTTTCTTTTCTGGGTTGTGTGTTGTCCAGTAAATAAAATTGTTGTTAGTGTTTTCTTGCAATTTGGGATGTTAACGATGATGGCTTTGTTTTGTTTTTTATATCTTGAGATCCATAGGCAAGGAATAATAATTTTTTTTTTTTATTTGAAAACATAAGTCTCAAGTGGTACATACACACAACACAAGTGTGCACTCTTTGATTTTTGGTGTGGTGGGTCGATCGGTGGTATATGTGTGGCGGAGTGTGTGCACACTTATGTGCTGTGAATGGGTCGTTTTATAGGTATATGTAGGAAGGTACCTGTTCCATCTTCTTTTAAATTTTTCGTTGATTTTCACGGATCCTTATCAATTAATATAGATTATCAAGTAGTTACTCAATTTTCAATTCGTACCTATTTATTACATAGGTACCTGCCATCTGTCACATAAAAATAATTAAATAATGGTTTATAATTTGTTCTCATTTATTGTTTTTTCAACGATTTTGGTATAAATGTAGGTACATACATACATTGTTATTTTTAAGATAGGAAAAATAAAAATTATAAGTATTATTATGTACTTAATAAATCAAAAAAGAAACTAAAGCAACCAGTGATAGTAAAGATGTAGTTTTTTTTTAAATTAAAGTTTTGTTTTTACTGTACCCAATATTGAAAAATGTTTGAAATTTAAAACTAAAACCGTGAAACAGGGTGTAGAACACATTTGAAGGTATGTAGGTATGTAACTCCCTTTTTTTAGCAACTAAGCGATAAAAATGGTTCTATCTTATGTTTTTCTTTTAAATAGAAGGATACACTTTAAGTGGACTTTTGAGAGGTAGATATTCTGATTTTAATTTGGCCATAATTTAATTTAACTTAAAATTAAAATCGCATGTATGTACACTAGTTAAGAAAAATTCTAGGAACAAGATTTTGTATTTTTTTGTCAGTGGTTTTTGTTGTATGTGTGAGAAAGCTTTTTTTTAATTTTTAAAGGTTGTAATTTTCTCGGAACTTTTTTGAGTCAATCAAATCACCAAAATCACACCTAATAATAAAAAAACGACTTTTTGTGATCCCTTCGTAGGTACATACAATGTACATATATTAGGGTGGTCCTTATATTGTTTTTTTTTGAAAATCCAACTTGGATAGGCATCAAATGACTCTAAATAGAGAAAATCAAATTTCCTAATTTTTTTCAGATTTTTATTTCACCCCCCTGGTCTCCCTTTTCCCACTTCAAGGTACAAATAATGGAGTTAGGGTGATTTTTATAACACGCGAAAAAGATCAGAACTTATAGATTAGATTGAGACAAACACAAAATTATGTTGGAGGGGGGGTCTTTTTCCCCCCGTTCAGGCGGGAGGGGTCATTTTCAAAAAATTTGACCCAAAATAGAAAAAAGTTATTAAAAAACAACGGGACCACTTACAATGGCGTGCTATAGCTTTTTTTTAAAGCCATGAATCCAATCTCTAATATGTTTCTTAAATCAAGGTTTTTATTACAAATAGTTTCTGAAAAAAAATAATTTTCAAACGTACGACATCATTATTTTTGTTTTTATTTTTAAGTTTGAAAATTATTTTTTCCAAAACTATTTACAATAAAAGCTTGATTTAAAAAACATATTAAAGACTGAATTCACGGCTTTAAAAAAAGCTAAGGCACGCCATTGTAAGTGGTCCCGTTGTTTTTTAATAATTTTTTTCTATTTCGGGTCAAATTTTTAGAAAAAGACCCCCCTCCGCTACAATTTTTTGTTCGTCTCAATCTAATCTATAAGTTCTGATTTTTGTTTGCGTGTTATAAGAATCACCCTAACTTAGAGCTGTTTAAATCGTTCATTTCAATTGATCGAATCGTTCAAGAATCGATCACCAAAATGATTCGATCATTTCAATCAATCGATCTTTCGATCAATAAAGTTTTAGTAAAATTTAATCACTAAAAATTAAAGCCGTTTTGTGGTCGAACACTTAGTAATCAATAGATTTTATTTTTATTCCTTAAAGACCGCAAAATTCGTAAATAAAAACACTTAACTTTTAATTTAAATTATTTTTATTAATTATTGGATGCATTTCGGTTCACATCTGAGGAACCATCTTCAGCACGCGTCAAAAGAGTACTGTTTACAAAAAAAGAGAGACAAAGCAAAGTGAAAAGAAATGAAAAGTACATGTATGTATGTGTTTAAAGAGAGATTACAATTAGACAATTTTGTATTTATATATTTAATGCAAACATTTTCAATTTTTTAAATTTTAATGTGAAGCTTTTTTTAAACATTTAAACAAAGGTGAATCAATTGCTCCTGGTTCTAAATTCATTAGATTGTCATTCATATAAATAAAAATTGATTCAAATGCATCAAGCTTGGAAGAATTGTTGACAGATTTTAAAAGTCGAAGATTTTCTTCTATGGACAGTTTGTTGTGTGGTTCTGTGTTGTTGAGATGGTAGGCATGAGCTGCAACTGCATTGTCAAGTCGTTTTCCCCGTACCGCACGAAGGTGTTCATCAAATCGAGTTCGCAAAGCTCGTCTTGTTTGACCTATATATTTTTGGTCACAGTGGGAACAAGTTATTTCATAAACGCCGCTCTGTTGATCTTTTGGTGTTTTGTCTTTCGTAGAACCAAGTGAGAATTTTAATTTGTTGTTGTTTGAGAAAACTATTTTCATGTTGGATTTCATAAAAATGTGTTTCAGCTTGTTGGTTACCATTGGGGCGAAGGGGACGGAGACACGTTTAGTTTGCGACGATAATGAAATTTGATTTTGGCTAAAGAGGGTACTGTCTCTGTTGTGGAATGTTTTGACTCGAATGAAGGCTATCCAAGACAATGTCCAATTTAAGGACCACCCTAATGTATATCTGTTGCTTCTTTGCAAATATTTATTGCATGGTAAATATTAGTATGCAAATTTGTAGATTAACATATTCTTAACATTGCTGATTATTTTTATATTGAAAAAAATTTAAAAAAAAACTTTAAATCTTTTTTCTTGTCCAAGTAGTGCGTGACCAATACAAAATTGTAAATAGTTGAAAAGAATTCGTTATTTTTGTTTTCATTTCGATGGTGATTACACAAATGTTTAGTAAAAACACAATTAGTTACTTTTTTTAATTGGAAGATTTTCAAAAATGTTAAGAATATGTTAGTCTTCAAATCTGCATACTTATATTAACCATGCAATAAATATTTGGAAGGAAGCAAAAGATATACATACCTACGAAGAGATTACAAAAAGTCGTTTGAACTATTTTCTAAAATAACGGTGAAAAGCCACAAAAACAAATAGTCTCAACAAAGTCTAAAATGATCATTATAAGTTCGGATATTGGTGATAAAAAAACATTATTCATTGAAGCTTGAAGATCACATATCTCAGGTAAAACTAAATATTACAACAAAAACAAAGTGACTTAAAGTTGAATACACAAGTCACCGAACTAAAGTTCCGAACATAAAGTTCGGAGATTTTCTCACTTTGACAACCTTCAAAAATAAAAAAAATGCTTCGTGTTTCATCTTATACCACAACTTAGTACCATGAATACAAAATTATAAACAAACATTTTGTTTTCCTTAAATTTGTTTGAATGGTTGAAGTTTGACGTCTGAGTCCGAACATTAGAATTGTATTTATTTAATTAATTAAAAACAAAAAGTAGTTTTTAAATTATTTTATAGATTTAAAAGTTTAGTCTACACATAATAAGAAAAAAATAAAGAATACTTTTTGAAAGTGAGCGGCAGTTTGTTGTTAAGCTTAATTCAAACAACAAATACAAGAAATTATTTAAATCTTAGTATAGATAATATAAAGTGTGTCCCGGACCTGAGTGGAAGTATTTTAGGATGTGGTTCTTGGAGTTATTCTAAGAAAAAAAATGTTTGGGGGGGAAGTTGTATCTCCCCTCCCTGAGGCAGGCAAAAAAAACATTAAAAGTCAACGAAAACACATCTTATAATGTGCTATAGTTTTTTTTGAAAGATAATAGGTACTCCATTCTTGCATTTGGATTCCAAATCAAGTTGTTTAAGCGAATAGGTTTCGAAAAATTAGATTTCAAAGTCAAAACTAAAAAAAAAAAATGTGTTTTTTTTTTTAAGTCGATATTTTTCAAAATTTTACGTAATAAAGTGCTTTCTTGTGTTTAATATTCAATGCCCTCATCATTTATTTAGTCCATTACCGAAAACCAAATGCAAAAATCTTCCTTAGTTTTTGAGAAATTAAGAAAAAACAAAAGGTACTTTTACCAAACACACAACAATTAAACGCAATTCTCCTCCGTATCGTAACCGGATACCGGACTTCAAACGCACAATAATACAAATAAAAGAGAAACCGTTTTGTATCTTTTTGTTGCTGTATGGCGATGAGACGGACACCAAACACCAATATATTTAAAATGCACCTATGTATACCTACATGTGCGTTCATTCACAAAAGAAAATCAAAGCACAAATTAAAGAAAAAAAATATGTATCCTTTCTTCGCTCTATCTACATATCTACTCGTATGTATCTATGTATATCACTAAGAAAAATACAAAAGGATTTATTTGAGACTCACTTAGCCGAGAAGAAAACCAATTATTGTGTGAAAAGGAAATTATAGCTTCATGAGCAGCCACTGGATTTGATTGGTGCGACTGTCGTTTGAGCAATGCTCGGTGTCCCCTTCTATTTGTAATTATTCAATGCTTATATTCATAGCAAAATATATTTTTTTGAAAGTTTTGTAAAAAACTCTTTTAACAATTTTTGTTGTTGTTTTTTTAGAACTGGCACTTTCTAGATCACGAATATGCTTTTTATAAGTCGCTAGGACGCTTAGTTTAGCCGCAAATCATGTTTAAAGGTGCCAACTTTGATGCCTCTAGGACGTTTAGTTTAGCCGCAAATCACGTTTAAAGATAAAAGTCGATTTTTCATATAATGTGATGCATCAATTGAAAGTTGGCACTTTCAGGATTATGAACATGACGCTTATATTGAGTTTAGTTCTAAATTTAAAGAACTGCTCTCAAAATCAATGAGTGACGCAACCATTACGGTGTCTCACCCCCCGTTTGGGCAGGAGTGCAAATTAATTATAAAAATACTAAAAATGGAACAAAAGATTAGAAAATAACGGTAGCACTTACAATTAAGTATTATACCTTTTTTTTAAAGCCAATACTCTGTATTATTAGCTAGTTTTTAAACCAAGTAAAATCTATGCAAAGTTTTTGAAAAAAAACGGGTTTTAAACTCAAAATTTGGGAAACAAACTTAAAAAAAAAGGTTTAAAATGTAATTTCTCAAAACTGTTAAATTATATATAATTTGTTTTTCTGAAAATCGTTGCTCTAACTAATTCTTAATCAAAAACTAGATGATTCTAGGTCTTCTAGTTTTTAAGAAAATTGAAAACTACTAAAACTACTATGTTACAAAACTCGAATGTTTGCTAGCTTTTTTTTATGATAGAAGTAGGTATGCATACTTTGAACATTATTACAATTATATTATTATATCGGTATGTAAGACACAAACATATGTACATATGTACATATTAAGAAATTCAGAAACACCACAAAAAAATCTATGAAAAAGTTAAAAAAAAATGTTTTCTTTTGTCCAGGTTCCAGACCCACCTTCAGAACCACCTCCGTTAGACCTGACTCAATCAGAAACACCACAAAAAAAATCTATGAAAAAGTAAAAAAAAATGTTTTCCTTTGTCCAGGTTCCAGACCCACCTCCAGAACCTCCTCCATCAGACCTTACTCCATTAGAAACACCACAAAAAAATCTATGAAAAAGTTAAAAAAAAATTCCTTTTCCTTTGTCCAGGTTCCTGACCCATCTCCAGAACCTCCTCCATCAGACCTTCCTACACCAGAAACACCACAAAAAAAATCTATGAAAAAGTTAAACAAATTTTTTTTTTTCCTTTGTCCAGGTTCCAGACCCACCTCCAGAACCTCCTCCATCAGACCTTACTCCATTAGAAACACCACAAAAAAATCTATGAAAAAGTTAAAAAAAAATTTCTTTTCCTTTGTCCAGGTTCCTGACCCACCTCCAGAACCTCCTCCATCAGACCTTCCTACAAAAGAAACACCACAAAAAAAATCTATGAAAAAGTTAAAAAAAAAATTTGTTCCTTTGTCCAGGTTCCTGACCCACCTCCAGAACCTCCTCCATCAGACCTTACTCCATTAGAAACACCACAAAAAAATCAATGAAAAAGTTAAAAAAAAATTTCTTTTCCTTTGTCCAGGTTCCAGACCCACCTCCAGAACCTCCTCCATCAGACCTTACTCCATCAGAAACACCACAAAAAAAATCTATGAAAAAGTTTTAAAAAAAATGTTTTCCTTTGTCCAGGTTCCTGACCCACCTCCAGAACCTCCTCCATCAGACCTTCCTACACCAGAAACACAACAAAAAAAATCTATGAAAAAGTTAAAAAAAAAAATTTTTCCTTTGTCCAGGTTCCAGACCCACCTCCAGAACCTCCTCCATCAGACCTAACTCCATCAGAAACACCACAAAAAAGATCTATGAAAAAGTTAAAAAAAAAATTTTTCCTTTGTCCAGGTTCCTGACCCACCTCCAGAACCTCCTCCATCAGATCTTCCTACACCAGAAACACCACAAAAAAAATCTATGAAAAAGTTAAAAAAAAATTTTTTTTCCTTTGTCCAGGTTCCAGATCCACCTCCAGAACCTCCTCCATCAGACCTTACTCCATCAGAAACACAACAAAAAAATCTATGAAAAAAAAAAATTTTTTTTCCTTTGTCCAGGTTCCAGATCCACCTCCAGAACCACCTCAGTTAGACCTTACTCAATCAGAAACACCACAAAAAAAATCTATGAAAAAGTAAAAAAAAATGTTTTCCTTTGTCCAGGTTCCAGACCCACCTCCAGAACCTCCTCCATCAGACCTTACTCCATCAGAAACACCACAAAAAAATCTATGAAAAAGTTAAAAAAAAATTTTTTTCCTTTGTCCAGGTTCCTGACCCACCTCCAGAACCTCCTCCATCAGACCTTACTCCACCAGAAACACCACAAAAGAAAATCTATGAAAAAGTTTAAAAAAAATTTTCCTTTGTCCAGGTTCCAGAACCACATCCGTCAGACCTTACTCCATCAGAAACACCACAATCAAAAAAATGTATGAAGAAGTAAAAAAAAAAATGTTTCCTTTGTCCAGGTTCCGGACCCACCTCCAGAACTTCATTCGTCAGATCATAATCCATCAAAAAAAATCTTGGAAAGTTCCTACCTGATTAAAAGTGTTTATCATTAACTATCTTTTCCACACCAGTCTTAGAACAAAAAAAGATCCCTCCGCAAAAATTCGTTAGCGAAAATCCCTCTCAAATTCAAATCTGAACGAAGTGAATGCACAAACCCTATCTTGAATTTTTATTTTCGTTGAGTTTTAGTTTCCGGTACGAAGATTATTTTGGGGATGAGTTTTAGCGACTTTACTTCCGGTATGAGTTGTCCTGGTATGGGTTGAGGCTTGGGTTCACTTGCGCGGGATTAGTTGAGTGGGTATGAGGTGCCTTGGGATGTGCTGCGTTGACACCGAAAATTAGATGTTTTATATTACAGACGAGTAAAAATTTTTAATTTTTATACCACACGGTTTAGTAAAAAATACGCGTTAGAGGAATGACAATTTTGCTTGACGAAAAACAAAATCGTTGCCTTAACTTGAAATAAAAAAGACAACAAAGTTTTTTTGAAACCCTTACTTCAATTTTCATAAAGAGCAATTCTGTACCGCTAAACAACAAAAAAATCAGTTTTCTATTTTGAGCCTATATACATTTTCTTAAATTTCCATTGGTAGGATAGAAATGATCAATTTATAGGGGACACTTACTTAATAGCTCCTATTTAAAAAAATAAAGCAATTAAAAATCATTTAACTATTTTTTAGTTGGGATGCATATATTATTAAAAAGACTGCATTATTAGATTTTTTGTATCGTTCTAGTTTCGTTGCTAAAATTCAGACAGTGTGGTAAGTAGGCCTGGGGACACGTCAGGGGAATGACATTTTGGGTGTTTAAATGGAGATAGCGGGTATGATATTTTTTTTAACTTTATTTTTTCTAGAGCGAATATTAGAACCCGTTTGTTTCAAGCTATCTAATTAACAAACTTATAATAAAATTTTGTACTTCGGTTCAAAAATGAAGGAGACTGAAATATTAATATTTTGAAATATTAATATTTTGAAATATTGACCCATATATAAAAATGGAAACATAATACATTTTCCTAAGCTACTATGTATTTTTTCAGAAAAAAAAACACAAAAACTTGAAAAAAAATTAAAAAAATGACTGTCTATTAATTTATAAAAATGTATACCTACCTTCTTTCGTTAAATAACAAAACACCTGCAGCATCTGAAAAAAAAATGAAAAAAGTTCCACATACGCCACCATGCACAGAAGTTGTATAGAGAAGTGGTCTTAAGTCTATAAGATCCATAGGCGCACGAAGGGGGCGGGGGTAGAGGTGGGCCCAGCTCACCTTAAAAAAATTAACTGCCCACCTTAGAAAAATCGACAGTTAAACTTTTCTGGTTCTACAACAGACTGAAGAAGCAAGATTGAACAACTGTTAAGGAATTTTCAGACACCAACAATTAAATTTTGTCTACAGTTACAGGTGGTTGTCACATAAAAGCAATTTTCGCCCACCTTAACTTTGTTTGTATTTACTTATTGCACCACTGTCCGGGAAGCCTCAACTCGGTTTACTAAACCGAGTCAAGCATAAACCGAGTTGAACCGGTTTAAATTTTTTCTTAAACAGAGTAAGCTTGAACATACATAGGTTGTCAGGTTTAAACAGCGGAATAACCAATCGTAAGATATAAATTGTCAAAAAATAGCAACATTTCAAAACTTTACACTCCATAAAAACAGAATTCAAGAATATTCTAAAGTTAATTTTGGAATGGGAAAGAAAGCGATTTTCAATTTTGGGGTGCGTTTAGATTTAGTACTATGATGGCTTCATTTAGGAAAAACAAAAATAAAAACTATTGTTAAGTTTAAGTAAAAATTGGAAAAAAATGTATAAGGATTTCGATTCCAAAAATTAAAATCGCCAAAAGCTTAAAATATTGCCTGTTTTGGGTAGGTAAGTCACCAAATAGATTTTCGTGCGGCCAAATGAAATTTAAAATACCCTGTGGGGCGATAAATCACCACATCTGATAAGCTTCGAACATGGACCCAAAGCATTGTATATAAATTCTATAGTATTCTCATGAAGAAAAAAAGCTCGTGGCCATCTATGCGTCCAAATGTAATACTAATTTTTGTTAAGGGATCTCGGTAAGGCGATCACAGCGAACCTATCGACCAAATGTCTACCTACAAAATCGTGTTTCATGAGAATATTAAAGATTGGATATACAATGCCCAAAGGTAATTTGGTTAGGTTTATTTAAAATTAAGGCTTCTAAGGTTCGGTTTCGGTATTTATCGACTCGGTTTGACATCGAATCAGGCTGAACGGGTGAGATTTGGATCAAAATACACTTTTTCTGTACCAGTACCTGCTTACAGTTCAGTCCATACCTTTGAAATAAGGAATGATTTTAAAATTTGGTTTGAAATAGAAAAAATTCAGAGAAGTAGGTATGAGATTTCTTTAACACCAAAAAGGAAGGAGACGTCATAAAAAAATCGAAGATTATTGAAAAGTACATATTTATACCCAGGTAGATTTTTTAATCAAGTTTTTTTTTTTAATGCAGCTTCAATTTGTTTTAATTGGTCTACTATTTAAATTCATATTTTGACGATTATTTTCAAAATGCGATAAAAGTTTTAGAGGAAACATTTATTTTTCTTTTCAATAATTGTCTCAAAAGACTATAGTTCTTTTTTTAAAGACAAATCGAATTAAATAATTTTAACACTCTGAATTTAAAAAAAGCCTTTAAATACTGTCAGCCCTATTTATTAGATTTTTACACGGTTGACTAGTAGCACAATTTCTTGAAAGTTCTTTATAGTTGGAAATATGCATTTATAATTAAATAAAAAGTCGAGTTAGAAAAATATTAGACAACCGATGCCGTTGTCCAAGTAATCAAACTTTAGGACAAGAGTGAAAAAAGTTTTTAAATAATTTTTTTAATCTAAAGTAAGACAAAGCTTATAAATACGACCGTAGAACTCTTTTTCGACTTAGTCAATGGATAACATAACTGTCAACTTCAAAAGGCAAAATATTCCATTGCTCAATTCAGTAGAGGCCTTCGTTAAACTAGATATGAGTACTGGGGTGCCTCCACGCCAAATGCGATTCCCGAAAAAAATGAAAAAATGAACATTACAGATGTTTAAAAATGGATTCATCAGCACTGAGTGCCGAGGACTTTATTATGAAGAAATATGTATTAGAGATGAGCTAAGTCGTGAATTCGCATTCACAGGTATAACTGTGAATGCTATTTTTCATTCACTGTGAATATAAACTGTGAATGTAAACTGTGAACTACATTTCGTAGTGCTGACTTTCTGAGGGTACTGAAAAGTTTGAACAACACACACTGCAACCATGAAAAATATAAACCCACCTTGAATGTATCATACAAAATATTGATACAACAAAATTAGCCCAACATACGATACACACTGCACCGAACGCATTTTTTTCCCAACAAACACATGTATACATTCTTTTTGCGAGCTTACAACCCTTTTTCTACCTTACCTACTTATCGTCTCAGCAACCGAATTCCATTCCATTTCAAACAATTGCGTTATGCACATCAACTCACAAAGTTGCGAATGTAGCTCTTTTAATTTGAAAATAAAATTTGGTTGGATAGCATTAGCAATAGCAACAGCAACGCAGGTAAGGTATTGTATGGGTGAATCCTAAATAGTAGTGATCAGTGAATGTGAATAGTGAATATTCATTTCACATTCACGGATTAACAATTCGCAGTTGTGTGGTGTATGATGTTGCGTTGTGACTTTGTGACTAGCGATGGGAGATTTTTTCATTCGCAGTTTAGCCATTCACAGTTTATTCGCAAGTTGTTAACAGGTTGTGAATGTGAATTTTCATTAGCTGTGAATAAGTAGCAGTTCGTGATTTTTGGCTCATCTCTAATATGTATTGAATGAATGAAACCTTGAAAATTTAAAAAACATATTGAAAGGAATATGTTCCCAAATGCATACAGACTTCTTCAGGCCACATTTGCGATTCCGGTTAGTTCCGCCAGTTGTGAAAGAAGTTTCAGCATTTCAGCGGATAAAAACTTGGTTGAGAGCTACTATGACATAAGACCATTCATTTTTAATTTAAATGCACCTCAAGACATTGCTGTAGAATTGAGTTTGGTATCACTTCTAGTGAGTGTTAATTTGTTTTACAGTTGCTGTCATAGTCGGCTTCATTGATTCGTTCTCTTTTGAACAAGTCCAAATACATAATTATTAAGGAATCATTTGAACTGAAAAATTATTTAGTCTACGCATTTTTGTGAAATTTTTTTAAAGTACTGGCTGGTTGCCCACCTTAGAAAAAACTCCTTCCCACGCCAATGATAAAATCTGAAGAAGTTAATCGATTTGGATGATATTTTCAGACGTGGTTAAGTGATATCCTAATACATCATCACAGAAAAGACATGACATTATATTCCTGCACAGCTACTTCAAAACGTTAAACCGCTCAGAAATCATTTCTAATAAGCTTCACTTCAATAACTTCCACTGTACCACTAGTTGACAAAAAATATCGCATTTTTGTTTACATCTTTTCTTTTATTGGTAGCAAAAATCAGGAAAAAAAAACCCAAAAACCATACAAAAAATAAAATTGAATATTTGAGTTTTTGAATTAAAAATTATATCTAAATACTGGTTAGCTTTATGATAGGGCCACAAAAGTACGTTTCTTGACATTGTTTTGGACTCCAAACTTAAATTCATCATCTTTTTGTCAACATTAGGTTCGGGTTTTCGAAATGTTCCTGGCAAAAAACCTGAAAATTTGCGAAAACAGCTTTGTTTTTATTTTCAAACGGCCGATGAGTTTGATCTCGGTGTCCAAAATATGTTCAAAAGTATACCAATTAAAAGTGCAGATCAAAGTATGCAACTGAACTCAATTTGGGGGTTTTCACGCAGATTATGGGGTTTTTTTCGTCGTTGGGGGGATGAAATGTGCTAAGTTTTCTTAATTAAAAAAATTACGTTGTATGTGAGTTAAAATAGCTGATAATATTTTGCGTGTTAGATATGCTCTACAATTTGAATTCCAGAATTTAACGCCGGGAGACGAAATGTTGAAAGCTTTCACGAGTAAAATATACTAAAATGACTGCCAAAATGAAGACGACGATCGTAATATTCTTGAATTTCTTAAATAAAGATAAAAAAAATAATTAAAAACCAAAATACATATTTTAATGTAGGTAGGTGCCTATACATATTTTCATATTCATTTTAATTATGAATGGTATTTTCGATAATTCCTGCTACTGAAATTATTTATCTACTGTTCTACTTGGAGCCAATTTTTCAATATTCAATTAATTATTCAGTTAGCTGTTGGAAGAGTAAATATGAACAAGTTTTTCCGCTATTTTATAGAATAAATAATATCTGATGTTTAACTGACCATTGAAAAATTGGCTCTTGCATAAGTTTTTTCCTTGTTACCTTACAAAATTTGGATATTACTCAACCGTAAATTAATTTAATTTAATTTTTTTATTGCAACTGAAGTATTGTTTATGTATGTAATGAACTTATGAGCTAGGAATACAAATATTGTTAAAATATGGTAATTTGGGTTTTTTTAATTTTTCTGGTGGGAAATTTTGTTTTATCTGGCAACACTTACATTGGATTACATCCCTTCTAAAGTAGCCATAAACTAAGAGTTATTGTATACCTACTAAGCCTAACAAAAGTTTCTTGTCCGTTGTCCTATACAAATTTATTTAGAACTTTTGCACTTTGTATGTTATTTTTTCATTTATGCCTTAAATAGATTTAATATATCATTGTACTTATTATTGCACATAATATATACATTAAATACATATATTGTATACTTACCTACAAATTTGACTAGAGTTTCCCCACTTAAATGAAGTTCAATCAATTGATTTTTCCACTTAATCAAAAAACATATTCATTTTTCGGTTAATTGTACCAAAAACCAAATTAAGTGTGATTCTATAATTTAAGCTTTCACATGGTAAGAGCTTTTGGAAATGGCTAAAAATATTTTAGTAAAATATGCTTAGGATTGGATAAAAACTACGCTAATCGAAGCTGATCGAAAATGCAAATAATAGTGATTTTGGATTCCATAACTAGGGCAGATAATATAGTTTTTGGAAAACCTAAGGCATATTCCACAGTTATATATGAACAAAAATTAAAGTTTTCATGCTAGTTTTAAATTAACGTGATTGCCCTTTTTGGGCAAACCATAGGAGCGGCAATTTGTATGTTTTCACGGGTAATTTACGGCACTAATTCGGCAATTAATGGTGTTCTCAAAAATATTAAATTCGAAAGTTGTCATGCTAACTTTACACCTAAAATTTACGACCTTGCTCTTTGTGGGCAAACCGTAGGAGTGGCAATTTGTTTGTTTTCACGGCATATTTACTGCAATTAATCGGCAATTAACTCGTTTTCAAAAATAATTTTTAATCAAAAATTAAAGTCATGACTTATAACTTAAATTTACGTGATTGCACTTTGGGGGCAAACCATAAAAGCGGCATTTTTTTATTTCACGGCAAATTTACGGCAGTTAATCGGCAATTAATGTCGTTCTCAAAAATGTTATTATCGAAAGTTGTCATGCTAACCTTACACCTAAAATTTACGTTTTTGCCCTTTGTGGGCAAACCGTATTTGAGGAAATTTTTTTGGTTTAACGGTATTATAACGGCAATTAATGGCGTCTTCAAAAACAATTTTTGCCTAAAAATTGACAAGTTAACGCCTTTTACATAAAATTTACGTGATTGCCCTTTCTGGGCAAACCATAAGAGCAGAAATTTTTTTGTTTTCACGGCAAATTTACGGCAGTTAATCGGCAATTAATGGCGTTTTCAAAAATAAATTTTTCAAAAGTTGTCATGCTAACTTAACACCCACATTTCGTGATTGCTCTTTGTGGGCAAACCATAAGAGCGGCAATTTTTTTGTTACACGGCAAATTTACGGCAGTTAATCGGCAATTAATGGCGTTTTCAAAAATAATTTTTTCAAAAGTTGTCATGCTAACTTTACACCCAAAATTTACGTGATTGCAATTTGTGGGCAAACCGTAAGAGCGGCAATTTTTTTGTTTCCACGGCATATTTACGGGAATTAATCGACAATTAATGGCGTTCTCAACAATATTTTTTTACCAAAAACAAAAAAGTGTCATGCTAACTTTACGCGTAAAGTTAACAGGATTGCGCTTTTTAGGCAAACCATAAGAACTGCAATTGTTTGGTTTTCACGGCATATTTACGGCAATTAATCGGCAATTACTGGCGTTTTCAAAAATAATTTTTGACCAAAAATAAAAAGTGTCATGCTAACTTTATATAAAGTTAGCAGTATTACACTGTGTGGGCAAACCGTACGAGCGGCAATTTTTTTAGTTTCACGGCGTATTTACGGCAATTAATTGGCAATTACTGGCATACTCAAAAATTGTTTTTTCGAAAGTTGTCATGCTAACTTTACGCGGCTAACGTTTTTATACTTACTATTTGATTTCATTGTTTCAAATTCGATGAGCCTACATGTAACCCCTTTATCAATATAGACAATCTTTTGAAAAAATAAGATGGAATTGCGAGTTACTTGAAGCAGTCTTAACAGCGTCATTTGAATAGTTCAAACTAGGTACATATGTATATAATAGCTGAAGATCTCTTGATTGATATTAATATATTCAATCAAACGTCTACTCTTATTGATTTCAAACCTTTGTCGATCCAAAACTATTTAGCTACATATGTACTTCTTAAGTCGTACCACACGACACGAAAAACTAAATGCACTTTTGAAAATTTGTTATGAAATTGTTTATTTTTTGCCTCAAAACCGCACACACAATCACAATCAATAACATCGATTTTGGAATATATTCCTGTCAACCAAAAATATAATCGATCTAAAATAGTTCAAAAGAATTCCATTTTAGAACAATATACAAACAAGCCAAGAACAACGATGCAAGACACACAGATCGAAACAGAAAATCCTATATAGGGAAAATTATGGAGTACCTAATACCAAAACACACTCACTTCGAATTTATTTAATTTTGTTTTCTTTATTTTATCTTATGCACTTTATAGCCTATTGAATAGACCGGAAAATGAGTGGTATAAAGGAACAGTTACGTGCAAGGGTTTTTATTATTGAATATGTTTGTTTGGCCCATAAGCATGCTTAAAACCGAAAATGCTACTAAATTCACCCATGCGTTTCTGAGAGAATGGTCACACTGGCCACTTTTCAGTATTTTTGGTATAACTCGAAAACTAAGCCGAATTTGACAATTTTACATACAATAAGTAAGTAAGTAAGTAAGTAAGAAATTCATTTATTAACATTTTCTTCTCTATATGTACAAAGAATTTTTGAATTTAAAAGCTCTGGCTGTGCCGTCAGCTCGACTAGCAACTTTAATTTTATCTATTATTTTTAAGATATATGTATGTATGAATGTTTATTTATATTAACACGATGTTCAGTTTAAATTTTTGGTTGTTATTTATGTAAATATTCGAATGATACTAAATATATTCCGTCATGAGCAGCATCCTAAATTTGCAAATTTCTTTCAAATAATGGGCAAGATTTGTCCAGTCTGATCCATTTAATATAAGGATTGTTTCCGGTACAGAAAGGGAACGTTTTCCAAAGTACGCTAGTCTCCTATGTTTAAAAACTGGACACACGCTCATAAAATGAAAACAGTCTTCCTTGGATTTGAGGTTGCATAATGTGCAAAACTGATTAAAACTGCCATTATATGGTCTTCCGTTAAGGCTGAGTACTTCACACCTTACTTTAAATATTAAAGAAATGTCCTTAAGGCTAAGAGAATCTTGAAAATAATTGTTATTGCTCAGATTAAATTCTAATTGGCTATACAATATTCGACTTTCTGATTTTGTGGCTCTTTCTATAAAATACTCCCGTATCGAGTCTTCATTAAATTGGATAATTCGATAAAGTTGCTCTTTTAAACCATTTATGTTGCTTGTATCAGCTTGAATAACTTCTCCAAAAGTCGTGCCAAGACGCTGCCATTTGTCAAACCACCAGTCTTTGTTCCTGACTTCATAAGGGAGCAACTTCTTGCTCAGCCGATCGTCTCTTAATCCTAAAACTTTTATCAGGTAGTCAGCTTGTAACTTCAGTGTACTAGTATATAACTTTGGTAAGCCTGTTTCTAAATATATCGCATAATTTGGGGTGTTGATTGGCAGCTTGAACATTTTTTTGATGAAGCTTCTCTGAAGTTTCTCGATTTCTTCATACTCTTCCATTCCCCAAACTTGGGCTGCATAGCACAATGCAGATTTCACAACTGAATTGAACACTTGGTATTTGGTAGATAACTGTATAAAATTATTCGAAAAAATCTTTCGCCATGTTAAGTTTATCAGACTTAGAGAAGAATTGGCTTTTTCGGCTAGATGCTTACTAAAATCCAGTGTTGGGTTAAGTTTGACTCCCAGGTACTTGTACTCTTTTGTCACTTCCAAAGGCCTTCCATTCAACGTCCAGCTAGTTCCAACTTCGTTCCGATTAGATCGGGAAAAAATCATAACTTTTGACTTTTCGGTGTTGATTTCATGTCCCCAAATTTCGCAGTATGTGGCAAGACGGTTAATCATTAGTTGTAGATTGTCCTTTGATTCCGATAATACGACCAGGTCGTCGGCGTATAGCAAAACATTTATTTGGGTTCCAGCCATTCTAATTCCTCCAGGAAGATGGTTTACAATGTCGTTTATAAACAGTGCAAATAAAAGAGCACTTAGTGGACACCCTTGCTTAACTCCTGAATCAGTTTTAAACCATTTAGAGTAATGTGTTCCATCCCAAACTTTAGCCTCTGTATCTGTATACATATGTTTAATTACATGCAGAAATCTAGTCGAAACACCTATCTGTGACAGTTTGTATAGTAATGCATTTCGATTAACTAAATCAAATGCTGCTTTGAAATCCACAAACAGCGCATACACCTTTTTGTTTCTAGCGTGGAATGCCTTAACTATTGACGACAGACAAAAAATTTGATCGACCGTTGAATAATTCTTCCTAAACCCGGCTTGGAAATCCGACAGTATATTTTTGTCCTCTACCCATTTTTCCAATCGGTCAGCAAGAACTCCACAAAACACTTTCGCTATGATATTCATAAATGAAATGCCTCGGTAGTTTTCGACGGCATTTAAGGCACCTTTTTTGTGTATTGGAAAAATAACAGCTTTTTTGAAAGAAGAAGGAATTTCAGCGCTCACAAGAATCTTGTTAAAAAGCGCTAACAGGTGACTGTCGAAAGACTGAGATGCATTTTTGAAATGTTCATAGGGGACTCCATCATCACCTGGTGCTTTACTATTTTTAGCTTTTTGCAAAACTGATTTTATTTCAAAAGAAGATATTTCTGTATCCAGTATATCATCCATAATAAAAGGTTCGGCGTAAGAAAAAGTTAAGTCATAGTTTTTTCGCAGAAGGCTCGAGAAATGAATGGAAAGTTCTTCTGCGGATACAGCTGTGCCAATAATATACTGTGCACCATTTATTTCCCTCGCCATGCTCCAAAATTCCTTTGTACTTTTCGTTTTACCAAGTAATTTAGCTTGCTTGTTTTCATAATCAACTTTCTTTGAAGAGCATAGATTTTTATACTGTGTGTTTGATTGAATGTACCATTTTCGTAGTTCTTCATCGTCTGAGCTACGTAATGCATTTAAAAGGGCAAATGATTTTTTCCGTGCCCTCATACACTGGTTATCAAACCATTTTTGTTTAAACGCTTTGGCGGCACTGGAATTTCTTTTGCTTGAAGAATTCCTAATGCATGTAATTAATTGGTTTGAAAGAGTGTCAGTGGACTCAGATACAGCTGGAGTTCTCGAAAGCCAGCCATCTAAATTGTGTCGGTACGCTTCAGCATCTTCATTCATCCATTTAAGCCGTGGTAACAATTGCAAATTTATTTGTTGAGGATCTGGTTCATTTCTCCAGCTCACTACAATCGGCATATGATCAGAGAAAGTTTTGCATAGGACTTCAAAGTTATTTATATGGTCTAGCCAATCATTATTGATCATACAGTAATCAATTACTGATTTTCCCTGACCGCCAACAAACGTGAAGTTACCTTCTGTGTCTCCTTCTGTGCAGCCATTCAAAACAATAAAATCGTACATTTGAAGTGTTTCAAGTAATGAGATACCATTATTATTACATACATTATCTTTGGATATTCTGCAATTAACGTTTATATGGGTATTGCTGATATTCCTCACTGTAGTGACTTGGTTGCAACTAGATCTGGCGTTGAAGTCTCCAATTATTAATACGCTCTTGTTAGATAAGAATGATAAATTGTTGTTAAATTGCTCAAAATCTTCGCTCCACTTGTTACAATTTAAATAAAGAGGCATTATAAACATATCATTTCGATTTAAAAGTCTAATTACAGCAGTTTCTTGGATTTCTACAAATTCGTAATATTTTAAATGTGTTGTTCTTATTCCATAAAGGCACCCTCCGCTTGCACGTCCCTTGGTATAAGTCTTGGTTGCAGGAATCCAGAGGAGTTTAAATCCGTTGAAGTATTTTGAGAATGTATTTGTATTTTCTATGGTAATATGTGTTTCAAAGAGGAAAAACAGATCAAAAGTTTTAACAAAATGGAAAAAATCTACATACAATAATTTGTTATTAAGACCAGATACATTATAGGCTAATATTTTACAAAAACTAATATTTAATGAGCTGACGGCATTTAAATTTCAGTTTCTTGGTACAATATTACTACTTTGTGGATCTTGGTAAAGTGGCATCACTGGTTGTGCCGAAGTTGGTCTTGATGATCTAGTCCATTCGTTGCGACTTCTATTTGACAGCGTATTGTTTTTGACACTTCCAAAGTCCATTTGACCAAACATCTGTAGCAGTTCGTGTTCACCATCATTTTCATTAAATTTAAGTTTATTATAAATGTCCAAATAAAAAACTTTATCTTCAATAAGAAGAGTATTGTTTTTAATTCGCACTATAGCATTCGACTTATTTAATTTTATAATTTTTCTATACTGCAACAATATGCTTCGCTTAAGTTGCATTTGTTTAGTGAGATCACGTTGTATGAAGACACCTGTGTTCTTTAGCTTGGCAGAGTTTTTTAACATTTTCATGGCAATTTCATTACAGCCGGTGTTTAGTTTCATTTTGATTGAATTGTTGTTTTCACTTATGTTAATGGCTTTTGGCATTTTTTGCATATCTGCGCCGCCGTCCAAAAGGAGCTGGGTGATACATCGCACTTTTTCTTCTGGATCCGAATTTTCGATCGGAATAGAAAAAATAATATTTTTGCCTTTTAGTTCACGGCATTGTGTTTCAAGTTCCTCCTCTAACAAATTGCAACGAGATTCGAACTGTTGAACTTTTTGTGTCAATTCTTCATTTTGTTTTCTCAAGAAATGTATCTCGGTGTTAAGTTTATTTAGGTCTTCTTTAGAAGCCAATTTCGCAGTTGCCCTTGAAAGTTCTGTGTGCAGGGAATCATCGATGATAAGTTTAATTTTTTGTAAGTCTGATTCAGAAATAGACATTTTTGCGTTCTTTTTAAAAATTTTATTGGATCTGCTACTAATATCTGCGTTTTGATGATGAGAGCCGTCCGGTGAAGTTTGACAGCTTTTGCGTTTATTGTCGTTCATGTGATTAAGATCACAGACTTAATATTAATCTTTAATTTTATGATGTTACCTGTTGACCAGCAGATATTCAGATAGAACAGAATAATTCGTTTTCAAAGAAGTATTTTAAATAAAAAATTATGCAATTTTAAACTGATCTTAGATTTTTTTTTAAATAAAACAAAGGAGCTTTAAAATGTATGACTATTCACTTTCACAGCAGAGTTGCCAGTCATACATACAATACTTTTTGTTCAAAATTAAATTTTCTATTGGAATGCATAGTTCCAAAAATTTTACGAAAAAATTTCAGCAGGAAAAGTTAACAAAAACCAACCGAAAAAAATCAAAAAAATCAAGGATATCTAAATTTTTTTATAAATTGTGCATAACTTTTTTTGAAGCAAAGATAGAGTCAATACATGCAGAGAAAAAATAAAGTAGAGACTTAAGGCCTTAATATGGCATGTTCAAAAATTAATATTTGTTCAAAATTGATAGAGATATTCCCGTTCAAACCTTATCATTTCTTATAATTTTTCGCAGTTTTGGCCCGAAAGTCCCTTTTTCGGTACAATATGGCAAATTTCACTTTCGTAAAAATGTTCGAAATAAAAATTTCGATATAATATGACATTAGAACTATAGAGAATTTATAAAAAGGATATAAGTTCGCAATTTCGTTTTCGGCTGTTTTTTAATGCTTTCAGACCTACAGACCGAACGGCTGGTCCGATTAACATAAGATTTGGTACTAGTCGCTAGGAACGTTAAATTTGTCATAAAGTACCAAAAAATAGGCTTTCGGGCAAAAACTGTGAAAAATGATAAGAAATGATAAAGTTTGAATGGATATATCTCTGTCAATTTTCCAATAATATGGCTTTTTTAACATGTCATATTTAAGTCCTTAAACTCCAGTTTACTTTGTTTGTGCATGTCTTGAGCGTATCTTTGCTCCGAAAAAAGTTATGCGCAATTTAGAAAAAAATTTAAAAATCTTTGATTTTTCGATTTTTTTTATGTTGGTTTTTGTTTACTTTTGCTGCTTAATTTTTTTTAAGAAATTTTCCAAAATATCCATTTCGATAGAAAATTTAATTTTGAACAAAAAGTATTGTAAGTAAAATTGTCAAATTCGGGTTAGTTTTCGAGTTATACCAAAAATACTGAAAAGTGGCCAGTGTGACCATTCTCTCAGAAACGCATGGGTGAATTTAGTAGCATTTTCGGTTTTAAGCATGCTTATGGGCCAAACAAACATATTCAATAACGAAAAAGCTTGCACGTAATTTTTCCTTTTAAAAAGGTCTATTCAATAGGCTATTAAATAACATTAAATTAACAAAAATCATGTTTTATAAATAAAGTATTTATGTGAAAGAGCATTCTCACATTATACAGGAACTGTTGAAGGTTGTTTTTTCACTGCGGCTACCCGGCTCAGCTGCGAAATCATGATGATGATTGTGATGATGCACACTTAATACCATCCAATTGCGATTGAATGGACTCCAATTCAGGTAGGTATAAATCTGCAATTAAAGATAAACAAATTGTTAGTCAAACTAGTAGATAAAAAAAAACGTGGTGTATAAAAACCCCACCGATACAAAATAATTTTTTTCTTTACTTTTGGTGCATTATGTGAGAAGATGAGAACCAAAACTCAGTAGGTAGCTATATCCATGCCACGTAAACATAACCAAATGTAATTGTTTAAAATCTTTCAAAAATAGTTTTCCTTTGAACCATACCAAATAAATATACAAATGTAGGTATGATTAGATAAGAAATACTATTTTTTAAGAAGTTACCTACTGACCTGCTCTCATTTAAAAGATATTTAATTTGGATATGGCACGATGGATATAATGCCGAGTTTTGGTTCTCATAACCTCATGTAAATCTTAAATCACAAATAAAAAAAACATACTTTATACTTACCTACGATTTTTATCCAAGAATTGTTATGAATTGCCATGACCATAATCACTGTAGGTATATAAACAATGCCATAACTATTTTAAAAGTCCTTGGCGAAAATAATTTTTAGCCAAAAAAAAAAACAATAGGCACCATGAAAATAATGAAAAACCGAATACCGAATACACACAACCAGGGCTAACTTCATGGCTCTAAACAGACACTTTGGTTCTTTTTTTCATGTATGGCTCTTTGGCTCGACTTTTCTAAAATCATCCAAAATTGGCTCTTTTTGAAATTTTCGTGGCTCTTTTCGCTCTTTTTCAGAATAAAGGCCTATAAATATTCATTTCACTTCTGTACAAAAGTGCAAAAGTGAAAAATGTACAAATATATTCTAGTGACATCTTCCTGCGAAAAAGCATATGAGATTTGAGTTGAGCTGAATGCATTCAAACACGGGAAAGATTAGAGTTAGAACTATAATGATCGGAGGGGCACTTAAAAATAAATAAATTGGGTGGCGCAACAGCTCGTGGAGAACCAGGGCCTAGTGACTTACAACTCACAACCACTCCTGTGTGCGTGTTTGTTGGCAGGAATGAAGGGGACGTACAGTTTTTTGCCGAGTCCGAACGGCTAAATGAGAAGCACTTTTTCATGACAAAAATACTCTTGGAAGATTTGTCAGTTCCTCGCAAAAGGCAGTACCTCGAATACCTGTTTTTACGTGGCACGGCTGGGAATCGAACCCACACCTTCGGCATGACAGTCCTACGCACTAACCATCACGCCACGAGGGGCACTTAAGTGGTCGGAAGAAAACAAACAAATATATGGAAAGCATATGACGCGACTATCAATGCGGAGTGGTGCGTTTCGTAAAGTTTCGTTCAACTTTGCTTACGGCTCGGGAGCGCACCTCACTTAAGTAAAACTGACTTTTGGTGAAATATGAATGTCAAAAAGATATGGATGTATTCCCCTTTTCGTTGGCTTCTGACATTAAGTTCAGTGGCTTTCTGACCATTATAGCTCTACCTTAGTTCAGCAACTATTATCGATGTGAGTGACATCTATGAATAAGTTTATTTACTATATGTTTAGATGTTGTAGTGTTTTTTTCCTTTTTCTGCAAAAGTAAAAGTTAGGAACGCTTTAACTTTTACTTTTGTAAAACTTGAGATAAAAAGAAAAGATTGAGCAGTTTATGGGAAAAAGACAAAAAAATTTTTCACTTTTGTATAAAAGTGAATTGAATGTAGTTAACCTTAATATATCTATCCACTTAAATGTCCTTTTTCAAAATATTCAAATTTCCCTCAAATACAAAAATTCTTGGAAATTCTTACTCTGAGTAAAAATTCTTTGAAATCTGAAGGCGTTCATTTTCATTAAAAAATAAATTTCTTTTTTAAAAAATCGATGTCTATTTTTGAAACACAAATTCAAAATATTAACTATACGAAAACGAATTGCACATTCAAAATTTAGAAAATATTTATATAGGCCACAAAGCTGAAGCTTGTTTGAAAAAAGAAAATGTTTCCCATTAAGATTTTGTTGTTATAAAAAAATGTTCTAATATACTATCAGACAATCTGCGATGAAATCACTTTAAGAATTGATTTCAAATATAATAGTAAGATCCCAGGACCGCCAGACATACGTCATTTTATCATAGCTGAATTTTTTTCTGTGAATGCACACTAGGGTAGGTATGAACGAATGGATAGTACGAACCTTGAACCCGGGTGCGTTTCGGAGGTATTAAGTGCTAAAAGTGCATAAAATTGATGCAAAATTACGTTATTTTATCAAAGCTGGTTTTTTTATATGTTTTAAGGAAAGTTATGATTAACTTATTTTGAAACTTACCAGACACCTACATGGGTGCACAATGTCAGCCAGACACCATTAAAGGTGCCAACAAAAATCGTGAAATTTCATTATAATATCAAAGCTGAATTTAATATATGTTCTTCGGGAAACTGTATCTAAAATATTTTTTCCTGCTAGCGCAGTTGATTTGTGAAAAAAAATATACAAATTGTTTCTTAAACCAAAATTTAAGCTTTCTGCATCATTTTAATAAGTTTTTCGGTGAGAAAAATTGTCAAAAAATAAGTTTAAAATTTTGACTTTCGTACTTTTTCACTTTTTTGGCCAATGTAGTTAAGGCTAAGTCTGATGAAGACATATCATATTTTGATCTAGGTTATGAATTCTGCCATTCAATAAGCTATCCAGAAAAAGTTATAAATTTACTTAAACTTTTTGAATTGAAAGCAAAAGAAAAGGCTTACAGAATTTATTTTGTATTCACTATTTTAGAGGAATTTCGGTTTAGAATTGGAAATATGTTCTTATTAAAAATCATTTGGACGAGTAGCTCTTTGCCGGGATTTTTTTTTCAAAATTGTTTTTAATGAAAAATAAATTTACAAACTTGCTTTAAGTAGAAACATGACAATCGAATCTTTCAGCTTTGAATTTAATTGTTAACAAAGAGCTACAAAATTGGACAAGTTACAAGTTTTGGTTATTTTTTTCAAAATTGTAAATTATATTTTGCCATTTTTTTTTATTTGGGGACATTTGCAGTGGTGGCTCTTTTTTTGTTTAAATGCTCTTTCTCAAAATCTAGAAAGGTAGCCCTGCACACAACAAACAATTTATTTTATTTTGTTCTTATTTATTTATTTCGACGATATTTTATTTGGATTTTTGAAGCACGATTAAATATATTTCCGCGTTAATTATTTTAGTTTTTTTTTATTCACAAACAGTTTTCAAGACAAATGCAGTGTGCAGACATATTTTGAAGGATTGCGGAAAAAAATGTCTGAAGAACTGCGAAATTTGTTTACTCTCTTACTTACACTTATTAGAATAATAAAATATAAACCTCCCTTTCTTGCACTTCTAGGTCTCCACTGTCAGACAGAAAATGTTGCCCATTTTCCTGTCAAAATATGAAAATGTTGCAAATTTTTTCTATCAACATCAGCTAGCGCGAGCGCCGCCACAGCCCAAATGCCTCGTAAAAAAAAAATGACTCCATGAGATTACTATAAAGTTTATATACAATGATTAGTGCTACTAATTGCATCATACAATTTGTATTTCAAAAAAAATTCGAAAAAATCCTAGTACAAAAGAAATTTACTTTCAGGTTATTCTTGAAATGTTGCTTCAAATTTAAAATTAATAATGCAAATAGAAGCACTGTTAAATATAAAGTTCAGAAATATAAAAATCATATCTATGAGTTAAACCATTTGGATAATTCATCACAGCCCAATCGGCTTTTTATCAGAATTACAATAAAATCTGAAAAAAGGCAATTGGTTTGTGATAAGATTTTAAAACGGTTTGACCCACAGACATGGTTTTTATATTCTTAGATTATGTGTATTTTATAGTGCTACTGATTGCATTATAAGATTTATATTTGAAACAAATTTCGAAAAAAAATCCTAAAACAAAACAAGCCTACTATCAGTTATATTTGAAAACCTAATTTGTTCATACTTTTTTCAGGGTTTTGAACAACCACGAAGAAATTGATGACGTACCAATGATTAATCTTGCTTTCTATGATTTGCATAAACTATTCACTGTCTGGAAAAATGAGGGCTCCCATGTACAAATGCTGATACAATGCATCAAAGAAGCCCGTTGGTCGTAACGAGTTTCCACCTAACTGCGAAATTATGAATCCAACTTCACTTTTGTGCATTGTAAGAAATTTAATAAATTCCCTTAAACAAAAATAAGAAAGAATAATTTGAATAATTTATTAGATGTGCCCTCACTTGACTTATACAGACTGTGGAAATAACGGTGATGCTGCTAACCCCGCTCAAACTGTTAAATTTATTGTTGACGATCGAGAATTTGTTGGTGTAGGTCGGTTTAAAAATATCGACTGTAAGAATGTTGCCATGGCTGTGTGCAACAAGAGTCTCTTTGGTACCAATTTCCAAGCACCAACTGAGGAAGAATGATAAGATGTTGATCTGGAATTCTTAAACTTTCCTGACGTATCTATGCAATATTTGGTAATTGTGCAACAACGTTTAATACGCGGCGGATGTAATTTAATTTAATGACATACAGTAGACGCTCGATATGGTGAAGTAATAAAAACCAGGCCTATTTACTGTTTCGAGATTGTTCACTTTTTCGAGCGGGAGTTTTCTAAGCCTTTATAAAGACGAATTTGATCCAAAATGCACATTTCGTTCGAAGTGAATGTTTTTAATTTTAACTAAGCATTAAACAAGGCTTTCTCTCAGGTTTAAACAAAAAACAGAAACAATTCCTCGGAGCTCTCAAACCATGTAAAATGCTTGCGCGAAATTTTTATACAAAATACGTTTTTTTATAAAATTTTGTGTGTTCACTATAGTGGATAGTTCACTATTTCGAGATCCTCTAAATCGAGCGTCTACTGTATTTCTATCTGCAATAATAGAATATGAAGAAAATTGGAAAAGAAATTCTTCTGTTTAAGTGGAGTGACTGAATATTTATAATTCAAGTTAAAAGTTCAAATGAGCTCAACTATCGTACCTGGGTAAAACGCATGGAGTTAACTCACTTGAACTTTTAACTTGAATTATATTTCTATTTTCGTTAAAATGACGAATTATTTAGTGCAAACATTATTCTTTAAATAGTATTAGTAATTATATAATATTGTTTATTTTGAATGATCAATACGGAATGTCCTTCTACCATTGTAATCGATCGATGTAAACAGCATTTAACATACATAATTAAAGACATTTTTTGCTGCTAAAACAGTAGCTGAAAGTTTTTTTTGTACGAATTTGGGAAATTTAAGTTATTTCTAAAGTATTTAGTAGACTAGTTGCCTTTTTGTATGTGTTATATCTTTTCGCTCGGCCTAGAAGAAACCCAAATTCCGTGTAACACATTCCTTCCGGCTAAAATTTGAAAACTATGCAATGGTTATTTGAACTTATGTTGCACAGGTGATAAAAATTATTGCATATAACTGGGGAAGAGTTGGAGAGAGCTGAAATACATTTCCAGAAACCGTACACGATGGCGCGTAGGAGTAGTGGAGGCCCTATGCCCCGCAAGGGGAAACTCACGGACGTAACAGGTCCGAGGACCTAAGTAGTAAGTAAGTCTATCATCGTAATGACATATTATTATGTTTGATTACTATCTCATTTTTACTTGCGATATAGGTACTATAGGGCAAGTTTTGGATTCGTGCAAAAAAAAAATTTCGAGATAACAATCAAACATGACATTACGATGATAGAGAACACGAAAAAAGTGGGTGGCACAATTCTGTCTGTCTGTCTGTCTGTCTGTCTGTATGTACCTGAACCTACAGCCTAAACCACTGAAGCGATTTTCTTCAAATTTTGAACTTAAGGTTTTTTGTAACTCTCCAGAGGGGAAATTGAAATTTTTTTTTAGCTCAAAAAATAACGGTACTTGCCATACAACCTTAAGGAAAAGCTTATTTATCTCAAGAACGGCTCCAACGATTTTGATAAAAAAAATCAGTGTATTACTGTAGACATGATGTAAATTTCAATAAGAAAAAAAATCACCAAAAACATTTATTAACGGTACCTGCCATATAAGGTTTTTTTTATTTTTGATTTCCATTAACCGCTCATCCGATTTCAATGAAATTTTTTGCACAAAAGCTTTGTTAGAACATAAATAATACTGCATACCAAAATTTTTGAAAAAATAAATTTTGGATTTTTAAAAAAAGATTCAAATTTTTTTTTTTCAAAATTCAATATTTCAAAAACGGATTGATGAATTATTTTGAAATTTCAGTTTTAAATGTATATTAATATATACTCAAAATTGGCATACCAAATTTTTTTTTGAAAAATGTTACAAAAATTTTATATGTAAAAAATTAATTTTTAAGAAAACGGCTCCAACGATTTTTAATCTTTTTTTGCATTTATTCATATTTTTTCAAGTAATCAAATGGCATACTTTTTTTTGAGCTCTAAGTTTTTTATCAGGCTGTTTATACAATTAAAAGAACGATTTAAATGCTTTTTATACTTTTTCTATAATTACTTGAATATTTTTTAAAGTTCTTAAGCCCCACACAACTTGAACATAAGAGCAAATACGTGCGATCCAGTCGTGCATTTTATTTGTTTCACGAATTCAAAGCTTCGCTTATATTACCAATATCGTAAGTAAACAAATTCTTCTTAAGCTATCAGCAAAAAATTTAATTTTAATAAAATTTCATAAGCAAACAGAGATAAAAGCATCCAGTTAACAAATTTTGAATTTCAATTGAAACTCAACTCGAAAAAACATATGGCATTATCATATCAGTGTGAAGGATGCTGTTTCGAATTTCTTTTAATTCAATTTCTGTTGTATACAATCTTTCAGTTTTGTATTCTTGCTCTTATCTACTGTGGTTTTGACTGGCCCAGCTCGGACTGTGAGTGTAATCTGTAAATCATAGAGTACCTATATCAATACATAATATAGGAAATATATATAATATAGGTACGCTATACGCAAACTAAGACAAAATAAAAATAAACAAACAGACATATTCAGAAAAGAAAGAAAGAAAGAAATCTAGGAGGCCTCAGCAATCTGTCTCGTGAACAGGATGGTTCTCAGTCTTAATTTAGACGCACTGCATGGTTCTCAAATCAGTTTTTAATTTAAAAACATGTTAAAAAAAAGTCTTGAAGAACTAGTATCAAAACCTTCATAAGGAAGCTCATATGAAATTCATATATGTATGTTGTAGATGTAAGACGCTTGCATTTGAAAATCATTAGCTATAATTCAATAATTTAAATCCTACTATGTAAGTCTTAATTTAGACGCTTTACGTGGTTCTGAAACCAATTTTTAATTTAAATAACAGAACAAGTAGCAAAACCTTCATAAGGAAGCTCATATGAAATTCATATATGTTGTTGATGTAAAACGCTTGCATTTGAAAACCATTAGCTATAATTCAATAATTTAAATGCTACTAAGTCTTAATTTATACGCCCTACGTGGTTCTCAAACACGTTTTTAATTTAAATAAATATTTAAAAAAAAGTCTTGAAGAACAACTATCAAAACCTACAAAAATACAAACCCATAAGGAAAAGATAGTTTCTAAAAATGTAAACAAAATTTAGGGTTTTACACTCAAATGTTATTGGCCACAACCAATGGGGAAAAATACAATACAAATTTGATAAGATATTAAACTATTGGTGGTGGTTTCAAAAGGCATTTTACTTACATACACTTGAAACATTCATAGATATCTTCGGAATTGAGTAGAATACTCAAGGTTTGTGTTTGTGTCATCTTAAGGGCAATCCGATCACCGACTTCGACGATTCCATGGCCTCACTTCATTTCCAGAAATCAAATCGGCATAAAAGCAAAAGGACGATTAGATAAAAAGAACCTTTGACTTCAAGGCGTTGCTTGAGATCCACACATGGAATGAAAAGTCAAGCGATATTGTTTTCTATTCCACTCACAGAAATTGATTCTGGACTCAAAATAGTCGATGACGCACGATTCTCAATATGTCCACCCCACAAAACGAACTGGAGCTGGTCTAAATTGAATTTAGATTGTTTCGTGGTGCAGCAATTAGAGTTCTCGTAATCATGAAGCTCGTATTTAAAACGAGAAGGTGCTTTGGTATTGTGTTGAAGGTCTTTATTGCTTCCATGCAGTTGTACTACCTAAGTGGACACTTGACACAACACATTCGGCCTCAGACTTATTATCTTTTATCTTTTATTATCAAATACATTCGATTTTGTATAAACATTGTTTGCTAGTGCTATTTGGCAGTAGCTTACACGCAAGTTAAAACACAAACTCCGCGCACAAATTCGAAAGAATTATGCAAAAGTGCATTCAGTTTTTCACGTTATATTGTTTTGTGTGATTTAAGACAAATCTATTTTACAAAATAGTTGCAAATTAAACAAAATTAATTTGGAAAAACCGAAGTAAACGAATAAAATCGAGTCGAGGAATAAATCGAGCTTCACTTGATCAGTCAACTTTTGGCACTTGAAATTTAATTAATTTACTATTGTTGGCCATTTTGTAATTGATTATTACTATTATTTTACTAGTAAAAAATAGAAAATCTCAAAATACCGAGTATTTTGTTGAAATTTGGTTGAAGAATTCAATATTAAAAATTTATAAATTCCACTCACACACAAATTAGAACCGACAACTGTCATTTTGACTTTTAATAATAAAAAAAAAAAAAACGTCACTTTGAGCTAATGACGCCATTCTCACACGTATTAACGGACACGGAATTTAAGAGAGTTTACTCTTAATGTGCTCAGATAAAATTTGCGGATGTTTTAGGCAAGGGGGGTACCGGTCGGTTCTCTAGACTAGATAATATAGGTAGTCTTTGCGCTACACCATAAAGTAGGTATATTATCTAGAGAACCGACTTCAGGGCTTTTTCTCTTTCACCCTTCAAGCTGCACTGAGCGGATTTCCTCCGAACGGCATATGCATGTATTAGCTGTCCAATGCATTTTAAATGGAGCCGCACACCAGCAAAGAAAATTTTATGGATCTTGGCTCAGTTTTGCTCAACGCAAATTCCGATATTCAAAAAAGTTATCCGTTGAATTCAAAAACTGAAAAATATAAGTAGTTTATTGTAAAATGACATTTATTGTGCACTTTTCAATAAAAATTTGTATTAAATAAAGAATTTCGTTGCTTTAAGCATATGAATAAAGTTAAATTTCTGAATATTTCGACTGAAAACAACAAAAAATTGAATCTAATAGTAGAAGCGCACCCTAAGAACCACCCGTAAAGTGAAAATGCGCCTTTACTTCCGCCAAATTCTGTAGCCCAGTTTGACATAAAAAAAAAAAAAAATTGATCATCAATTGCGAATTTTTTTGCGACTAGCAAAGCTGAAAAATTAAATCCCGTGACTAAAGTGATATATTAAACAATAGTTTGAACATTTATATATTAAATATATTTATTAAAAGTGTTAATAAGTTGAATACAAAACAAAAAGTTTAGTTCTATGCGGAAATAATTGGTATATGATAAATAAATTCACTACAAAGTTCTCTCAAAATCGAGTAAGTTTTGTAAGCTTTAGTCATTATTAATTATTATTATTATTATTATTATTATTATACTTGCTAATGCCGATGAATTTTGTGAACATCAGCAAGCTAGGATTTCTTTTAACTCCAATAATTGGTAGGTGGAATGTGTCCTTCAGTTCAGTTGTTAAGTGTGATAAGTGCGTTCTTCATACCTAAGGTCATTGGAAGGGAGCACGAAACTTTCGAAATTCGGGGCTTTCTTGTGAATAACAAATGAGATTCCTTTCAGTTTGCATCCGTTCCATGCTATGCGCTTGGTTCTGCCAGTTTTTAGCACCATCAGACGGGGCACGAATATTAGGTAGTTATATGTTCTTGTAGACCAGGAAAAATAGCACAAATCGTATGGGGAACCTTGAAAAAATTAATTCATGAAATATTAAAATTGGAATAAATTGGAGAATTGCAACCTCTATAACATATCCAAAGTCCCCCAAAATCCCCGCATTGGCTTTTTGTGTAGATGCATTTGAAGACGTGCAGACGTGGAGAATTTGGAGGTTTATCAAACTAAAATATTTGTTTTGGTGCAACCTTGTCATATGATACATGATTTAGGGGCAGTTTTTAACGCTGAATCTAATTAAACCAAATTCAAAATGATACAACTACCCAAACAAAAGTTATAGTCCTTTTTATTTAATGATGACTTTTTTTCAGGTACAACATAGAGCTGTGTAAATCGTTCATTTCAAATGATCGAATCGTTCAAGAATCGATCACCAAAATGATTCGATCATTTCAATCAATCGATCTTTCGATCATTTCCTTGAATTTATTATCGATTCAATTTTCATTTCGATTTCGATGGAATCAAATCTCTCGATTTTAACGAATTCAATTCACTTCTCTTTCACTTCTCGACACGATTTTAAGGCAATTGGGTGACATTTGGATGAAAATGCACCCTTTCTTTCAAAATACAGTTGATCCTCTATCTTCCAAGCCATCAATCTTCAAATTCCATCGACGGATGGCTTAGATGTCGATAGATTAAAAATCCTTTTAGAAATCTGAAATTTTTGACGAATTTTTAGTGCTCCATAAAAAGGTGACTTAAAGGCAATTGTATGATATATGGATCAAAATGTACTTTTTCTATCAAAATATAGTTTGTCTCCTATATTTCAAGCCATCAACTTTCAAATTCTACTGACGGATGTTTACGATGTCGATGGATTAAAAAACCTCTAAAAACACTGAAATTTTTGAATAATTTTCCTGCTCCGGGAAAAGGTGATTTTAAAGCAATTCGGTGACATTTAGATCAAAATACACCTTTTGTGTCAAAATATAGTTCATCCCCTATCTGACAAGCTGTGAAATTCAATTGAAGGATGGCTACGGTCTCGATGGATTAAAAAACATCTTAGATATCATACATTTTTGTAGAGAAAATCGAGATTCATCGAAATGATTGAGATTGAGATTGGGATGGAAAATCGAGAATATTTGAAATGATTGAGATTGGGATTGAAAATCGAGAATCATCGAAATGATTGAGATTGAGATCGATTGAAATAAAAATTTGTGATTTCAATCATCAATACTTTTCGATGATCGGATTAAAAAAATCGAATCGATCCTGATTGACACAGCCCTAGTACAACAGGTAAAATATTACCGAAAACCCTTTGAAAATAAAGGTATGTTAATGAAACTTGGAATAAATGTACCATTTGTCATACGTACTAGGAATCAAGAAAGTCCCTAAGAATATCCATGGCGGATGGGTGTTTTTTTTAAGGGGGAGGGGCAAATGTGGAATGTTGAGCATAACACCCACGAAAAAACTCTTAGACTCATGAAACTTGCCAAAAATATTAAATTGGTCATGGCAACCAAGAATCAAAACAGTCCAAATAAAAATATTTGTTCTGGGGTTTTTTTTATTAAAGAGAGGGAAAATCTGGGAAGAAGTAGGAAGATTCAATTCAATTCAATTCAATTTTTATTGGACAATACAGTAAGGCTTAGTCTTTTATAGTATTTTTATACAGAGTGGTTGAATGAATGAATGAATGAAATATTGCGGTTGTCGCACTGTGACCTTAAGATCTATTGTGCCCCCACCTAAAAACTGGATGAGATTGCTCATCTTACAGTTCTTCCTCCACCTTAATTTCTCTCAGAAATTTGAGTATTTGGAGGACTTTTAGAGAGGAAAGTTCGCCCTCTTCCACCTGGTAGTGTCCCAGGTGTTTTTTCCTTTGATGCATGATTGCGTCACATTTCCCCAATATATGGTCTGGTGTTTCCTCCTGTGCGCAGCAGAATCTGCATGTGGGACTGCTTACTAGACCAAGAATGTTTAAGTGTCTATTTAGTCTGCAGTGGCCAGTTAGGAGACCAGTTATTTTTCTTAGGTTGTTCCTACTTAGGTTGATGCAGTCTTTAAAACGTGTTCGGTTGTAGTTACCAAGCAATAGTTTAGCCTGCCTCAGCTTTGGGAGTTCTTTCCAGTTTTTGGATCTTTTAACCTCCTCTTGTTCTCTTATTTTGTTTTTTATCACATTTTCTCCTATGCCACAATAGGGTTCAGGCCCCATTAAGGGAGTACTTGCCCCTATCTTCGCTAAGGAATCTGCTTCTTCATTTCCCTGGACACCAACGTGACCAGGTACCCAATGAAGTGTGACACTGTTGTTTTTGCCAAGGACATTAAGCCTGTTCACACACTCCCAAACTACCTTCGAGCTGATGGTGTAAGAGCTCAGCGCTTTGAGTGCGGCTTGGCTGTCTGACATAATGGCAATGTTTTGGTTTCGGTCATTTCTTTCGAGATTACGATCTGCGCATTTCGCTATGGCGTGAACTTCCGCCTGGAAGATGCTAGTAGACTGTCCCATCGGTATAGAAAGTTTGGTTCTAGGCCCAAAGATTCCCGCTCCAGTCCCTTCAGTCGTTCTCGATCCATCAGTGTACCACTTGATGGCATTTGTTTTGAGATTGTAGTTTACTGTTTCACCTACCCACTCCTTTTTGCTACTTAGCTCCGTTTGAAAGTTTTTCTCGAAGTTGTATTTTTTAATCATGCCATCTCTTGGAATGTCAATAAGGTCTGTTACCGCTGACTTTGGAATGCAATCTTTAACCCTGAGGCTAATGCACTTGCCAGTACCGGTTCCCTCCTTGGCAAACCTCATGATAGCTCCCTTTGCAGCGCTTGCTATAGCTTCATGTAATGGGGATAGATGAAGGATAACTTCCATTGCTGCCGTAGGGCAAGTTCTCATTGCTCCAGTTATGCATAAGCAAGCGAGCCTTTGTACTTTTTCTAGTGATTTCCTAGTTGTGAGTAATTCGGTTCTTTTGTGCCATGCAACCGCACCATAGGTAATGATAGGTCTTACCATCATGGTGTACATCCACCTAAGGATAGTTGGTTTGCAGCCCCATGATTTGCCTGCTAATCTTTTGCAAATCATGAGGGCTTTTGTGGCTTTCCCGACTACTATTTCTACGTGTTTATTCCATAGGAGTTTACTGTCATCATGCGCATCATGGGAGGTATTGTCAAAAGCACCTTCTATATCAAGGAAGGCAGCTAGTGCTATTTCCTTTGCGTCTAAAGCTTTCTGTAAGGCATTAGTGAGTTCAAACAGAGCGGTTTCTGTAGATCTTCCCGCTCTGTAGGCATGTTGGCGTACATTGAGAGGCCTATCAACTAATACTTCTGATCTTATGAAGTTGTCGACTATTTTTTCCAGAGTTTTCAGTACAAAGGATGTTAGGCTTATCGGCCTGAAAGACTTTGGATGGGTCGTATCTTTTTTCCCTATTTTAGGAATAAAAATTACTTTAGCTCTTCTCCATAGGCTTGGTATATACCCAAGAGCTATACTACTACGAAGTATGCTAATAAGATAAGGCATTAGATGATCCTTACCCTGTTGTAATAGGGCTGGAAATATGCCATCCACACCTGGTGATTTAAAAGGTTGAAAGGTACTAATCGCCCAATCAATCCTTTTGCTTGAGCAGATAGTTGCAGCTAACTTCCAGTCTTCTTTTCTTGGTTTGAGAGGTGTTCTCTCTGCCAAGTTCCCTTCAAGAGGTAGACTGCCTGGAAAGTGCGTGTTAAGCAACAGAGTAGACCTCTGCTCTTCATTTTCCGTGAAGCTTCCATCATTATACCTTAAAGCTAATGATGTGATTGTCTTCTCTTTTGCAAGAGCTTTATGCAATCTTGAAGCAGCAGGGGTTGAGGAAATATTCTCACAGAAGGATGCAAAACTATTCCTCTTGGCTTTTCTTAGCTCCTTATTATATTTTGTAAGTTCTGAGGAATAGTTATGCCACTCTCTGGTTCTTTTTGCCTCATTAAAGAGTTTCCTTACTTGGGATCTTAATTTTGACAGATTTTTGTTCCACCAAAGAGCGTCTTTCTGCCTTGTTTTTGGTTTAAGGGGACAACTGAGTTCATATGCCTCTTGTATGGCCCCACTAAATTCATTTACATTAGATTCCAATTCAAGGTGACTATTTGTCCTGCTAGCTGGGCCTATGTGTTCCAGGTTTGATTTCAGAACAGTTTTGTATAGGTCCCAGTTTGTTCTCTTTGGGTTCCTTCCAGAGGTATTCTCTGTAAGAAGGCCTTCCAATGTGAACACAATAATTCTGTGGTCGGACATGGAGGGCTCTTGGGATACCCTCCAGTCTCGTATAAGACAGCCTACATTCGGAGTTCCAAAAGTTATATCTAGAACTTCTTCTCTCACTCTAGTAATAAAAGTAGGGGTATTCCCCACGTTGAATATTTCTAGATTTTTTACCAACAAAAAGTCTAAAAGGTACTCACCCCTTTGGTTTATGTTGGTGCTACCCCATGTTGTATGGTGGGCATTAGCATCACATCCAACTAAAAGTGGTAGCTTCCTTTGGGTGCAGTAATCAACCAGCCTCTGCACTTCGATTGGTGGAATGTTGGCTTCGTCACCGGCGAAGTAGGCCGCTGCAACCCACAGTACACATATTGAAGGTAATATCATTAGCGTTTTCATTTTTGTTCAGTTCTGCGCATCCATCAAAATCAGTGAAAAATGGCGACTCTACGTGACCCCGACTAGTTAAACATCAAAATTTGTTGTGTGTTATGTGTTCATTTGTTACTTGTTTAAATACAAATACAATTATTTCAAGCTTTTTAGTGTTTATTAACATTTTTTTAGTGTTATTTAAATTATCCTTTTGTGTTTATTTTCTTCGTTGTTGTTGTAATACAGTGGAAGAGGTCACGTAAGGCTGCCATCTTGAATTTCTTTGACAGTTCTCATTTCGGACCACATGCGCAAGATAATACCTTAGATATGTGTACTGTGGCTGCAACCACCATTGTCCTGGTACTGCCCTCGATGTTGATTTGGGCCTGTATCGGGACCAAGTCCCTTGTCATTAAATCTGAAAGACATATAAAAGTTATGTTATTTCTTATTTTAATACAAGTTCTGGGTGAGTCTACTCTCGTGTCCCATACTAATTTAGAGTCGCTACTTGCTAACCCTCTTACCTGACCCCTGTAGGTCCAGGGTTCTTGGATCAGTGCTAACCCTAAGTGGTGGTTAGATTATAATTTAAACTTAAAAATACAAAGTGAAATTAAATTATGTATATAAATGCTTATTCAAATTAATTAATAGCATCTTCGTAACATTATATTTATTTCTTTTTTGCTAACCTATTTTAATAGCACAACAAATTCTTCCCATTCTTCTTAATATTCCTACCTTTCCTCATACTAACTATTAATCTACGAATGCCCATTACAAAAGTGTTTGAATGCTTCAGTTTTGAAGTTTGCAATTTCTCTGATCTGTTTTATTCTTATTGGCAGCGAATTCCAAAGGCGAATGCTATTTACAAAAAATAACCGTGAGGAGTTAAGGTACTTAAAAGTGGGTGTCAATATATTTCCAGTCCTAGAAGAATGGCACAAGCTAATTCTTTCGTAAAGATACAGAGGTGTTTTTGTGTGAATCACTCTGTGCAAGAATATACAGTTCCTATAATTTGTATATTTGGATAGGGTGCAATTTAGAATTTTGGTGCTGTAGGAAGATATGTGGCATAGGCGCCCGGAGGGGGGGGGGGGGGGCAAGGGGGGCAGTTGCCCCCCCTGACTCTGAACAATACCACACAACTAAGAAATTTTTCATTTTTTTCTTTGAATTTTAACAAACACTTTGCCTTCTCTCCATGATTTGCCCCCCCCCCCCTGGCTCTGGATCATACCAAATGTACCTGAAAGTATCCGTAGTTTCAATATTGTTGGAAAATATGGATATTTTCTTTACAGCTTCTTTATTGAGTTGATGGTTTGCCCCCCCCCCCCTGGCATTACCACATTTTTGCATGCATTTTTTTACTATGAATTTTAACAACTACCTACTTGTCAAATAGTTTTACAAATCAAAATAACCTATTCTCATATTGAACTGAATGAAACAGTTCTTCATTCTTTGACACAAATTTAACATTCTATCTATAAAATGCACAACTGGATCACACGTATGTACTTGCTCTTATGTTCAAGACACTGCTGGTTTAAGAAAAGTGTATATAAAAACATGGAAATTATGAGAGAAAAATGTAGAGAAGCATGAAATACGACAATTAAATTGGCTAAAACAACTCTTTTGACAGTTTGAGCTGAAAAAAAAGAATGTCATCTTAATTCTTGATTGAATATGATTGTATCGGAAAACAAATCTAAAATCGTTGGAGCGGGTTTTTAAAAAAATAATTTTTTATACATACACTCCTCGTCAACTGAATACGCACAAACATTTTTGAATATATTTTATCCATTTTTTCCAAACAGTGATGGTTTTTATGCCATCTGTTGATGGTAAAAATTTTCGTAACATATAAATAACAGAATTTCAAAGTTTTATCCAAAAACAACCGTGAGTTTTTCCTTCAACCACTTCCAAAGTGTAACTTATGCAAAGTAGAAGTTTTTTTTTGAGTCAACTGAATAGGTACAAAAATTAAAATTGGTATTGGAATGGAATGAAACAAGTTTTTGTTTAAGTTTAGTAGTGGGTACTTCCACCTTTATTTTTAATTACTTCGTAAATTCGATCCGGCATGGAATCGTATAGCTTTTTAATGTAATTTAACGAAATTTCGCACCACGCTAATTTGATTGCAGAAATTAAGGTTTCTTTGTCTTCGAACTGACGACCACCCCCATAAACTTTGCGTTCTAACCATCCCCAGACATTTTCTATGATGTTTAGATCAGGTGAGTACGGCGGCCATTGAAGCAACTGCACTTGTTGCTCCTCTATCCATGTTTTTATTATGCGCGCTGAGTGAATAGGCGCATTATCATGTTGGTAGGTCCAGTTTATGGGTCCAAAGATGTTAGAAAATTTAGGAAAATTTCTTTCCAAAATTACTTTATACCCAGCTGCTGTCATTCTTGATGTTACAACCTCGAGCTCAACTGTTCCATAATAACTGACTGCTCCCCATATCATGACACCTCCTTCACGACTATGATGGCGCTTTAAAAATCTTTTTTCTTTTCTTAAGTCGTGAAAATAGAAGTTGAACCCATCAGGGCCATCGAAATTAAACTTTTTTTCATCTGAAAAAACCACGTGATACCATTCTTTTTTCCAACTCATGTGAAGTCTTGAAAAATCTAATCGCAAAATTTTCCGTCTCTCGTCAAGTGGTGGTTTTTTCTTAAGTTTCATTCGTTTAAGATGGCTTGAGTTCTTGATTACTCTTAATACTGTTGAGCAACTTGCGTTTACGCCAACTTTTTGTTTTATTTTTGCCACAGAATCAGAAGAATTTGATGCATATCTTAAAATTCTTCGTCTCTCAGCTGCTGTTGTTGCTGTTTTCTTACCTCCCTTCATGTTTTTGCCGTATGCATCTTTATTTTCAAGTAAGAATAAACTACATTAAAACTTCGGCCAACTTTATCAGCTATTGCACGTCCAGTTAGGCATTGGTCTCTAAGTAAATCGATTTTAGCTTTTTCAACACTGTTAAGACACGTAGATCTACCCATTTTTCTTAAAATTTGAAATCAAGAATTAAATTTTACTGAAAACACTAAAATCGTTTATTTAAACTGTCAAGCACTCCAAAAAACTTATAAACAACGAAGAAAATGGCGTTGTACCTATTCAGTTGACTAAAAAAAAACTCCTACTTTGCATATAAAACACTTTGCAAGTGGTTGAAGAAAAACTCACGGTTGTTTTTGGATAATTCTTTCGGAATTATCTGCTTAACATCTTAAGGGAATAGTTAGCATCAACAGATGGCATAATAACCATCACTGTTTGGAAAAAATGGATAAAGTATATTAAAAAATGTTTGTGCGTATTCAGTTGACGAGGAGTGTACATATGTATATAAAATTCTTAAAACATTTTTAAGAGCAAATTTTGGTATGCAAATCTAAAGAATATATTTATGTGTATGTAAAACCAAAATTTGAAAAAAATTGTCAACCCGTTTTTGAGATATCGAATTAAAAAAAAAAATTGAAACTTTTTTAAAAATCCAAAAACTTTTTTGTTGAAAATATTGATATTCAATATCATATTTAATCTTATCTGAAATTTGTATATAAAAAAAATTCATCTTAATCCGTTTATCCGATAGCGAGAAAATTCAAAATAAAAAAATACGTTCTATGACAGGTACTATTAAAAGTTGGTAAGTGCAAAATTTTGTAACTTTTGATTGTAGATCGTACTAATTTTAGTATATGAAAAAAGTTTAATCAAAATCGTAGGAGTCGTTTGAGCAAATAGATATTTTCTATTGCGGTTTTTTAACTTTTGTATGGAAGGAACCGTTATTTTTCAGAAATGTAAAATTTTTTATAAAAATATTTTAGAAAGTACTAAAAAGCTCTTAAATATCGAGTTTCAAAAAAATCGATTATATTGTTTTCAAAATATTTGATTTTCCAAAAAAAAAATTTTGAAACATTTTTTAAAAATCCAAAAAAATATTTTTTCAAAAATGTTGGTACACAAAACTATTTATTAAAAAAAAATAATTGAAAAAATATCAAATAAAGAAGCCAATCCTCAGCTGTCAGTTTGATTTGCCTACAAGCTGAAGCGAACAGCTGGTGTATTAGATTTGCAAAGTATTATTGAAAAGCAGTGACAAAACGCACACATCGAATCAACTCGTCATTCAGCACATCATTCAGCACATGTCTTGTTGTTAGGCGTTTTCCTTTGGAGTTGGGGAAGTACTTTGCTATAGCTTTTTTCAATGGAACACATCAAACTGCTTTCCCATGTAAAATGTATCTACTCGCACATTAGAGCATGTGCAGTTGGTAGTACTAGATTAGGGGTTTCATCTACTCACAAGTAGGTACTTTGCCACCTCCAAAGGAAAACGGCTGTTATTGCAATTCACATCTATTCTTCAACAGGAATTAAAATTACAAATACAACAATGTACACAATTGGAATGTGAAACGTGCGAAGGATTGGCTTCTTTACCTATAAGTTGCTAGCAACTCAGTTACCTCGTGTGAAAGGGGCCTATAGTGCCGGAGAGTTTATTATTTTTTTTTATGGTCGGCTTACACTTAAAACAAAAATATATTTACCTCAGCACTAATTTTAATTTTTTTACCCCGAGGCCACACGGGCAAGTACTTATAGATACTCATTTGTTTACTAACACATACAAACCCAAGCAACTTGCTCATCAACTGTGGTGCGTTCTTTTATGTTACTCTAGTTAACTATGGTTAATGTGTCAAAAAGAAGAGTTGCAATGTCATAGTTAAAAAAGTTACTCTGAGTTACTTTTCGTTTAGGAACGACCAAAGTTAGAAATGGTTGATCTGTCAAACAAAATGGATGAAAAAAAAAATCGAAATGGATTTGGAATTAAAAATCAAGAACAAATTGTGATTCCATGAGATTTATTAGCACTTTGAAAATCCATATTTCTTTCAAATTAAATTTCATTTTACATCATTCAAGCACAAAATGGAATATTTTAGCAAAATGTTTGCAATTATTTGCAATATTTTTTTTCATTCACTACTAGCACAAATTTCTTTATTATAAATCGATCAAATCGCATAAAAAATGTCGCAAAACGTAAAAAAACTATTTCAAAACTCACTATCAACGATTAAAAATATTTATTACAAAAATGAAATCAATTCCAAACCGAACGATCGAGAAGCAAACAAAAAATAAATCAAAATGAAAACATTGTGATTTCAGCTGCTTTTGACAGATTAACCCTTTCAACTCATATCAAGGAGATGAGTTGGAAAAAGTTACTCAAAGTTACTTTTTGACACTTTAACTTTGAATTTAGGAACGACTCAATGACGTCATAGAGTAAAATAAAGTAACTTTTTTGAATTAAAGGAACGATGAAAGTTAACTATAGTTAACAATAGTTAACTATGGTTAGACAAAGAACGTACCACTGGCATGGAACTGCGCTGAGTGAATAGGCGCATTATCATGTTGGTAGGTCCAGTTTATGGGTCCAAAGATGTTAGAAAATTTAGGAAAATTTCTTTCCAAAATTACTTTATACCCAGCTGCTGTCATTCTTGATGTTACAACCTCGAGCTCAACTGTTCCATAATAACTGACTGCTCCCCATATCATGACACCTCCTTCGCGACTATGATGGCGCTTTAAAAATCTTTTTTCTTTTCTTAAGTCGTGAAAATAGAAGTTGAACCCATCAGGGCCATCGAAATTAAACTTTTTTTCATCTGAAAAAACCACGTGATACCATTCTTTTTTCCAACTCATGTGAAGTCTTGAAAAATCTAATCGCAAAATTTTCCGTCTCTCGTCAAGTGGTGGTTTTTTCTTAAGTTTCATTCGTTTAAGATGGCTTGAGTTCTTGATTACTCTTAATACTGTTGAGCAACTTGCGTTTACGCCAACTTTTTGTTTTATTTTTGCCACAGAATCAGAAGAATTTGATGCATATCTTAAAATTCTTCGTCTCTCAGCTGCTGTTGTTGCTGTTTTCTTACCTCCCTTCATGTTTTTGCCGTATGCATCTTTATTTTTCAAGTAAGAATAAACTACATTAAAACTTCGGCCAACTTTATCAGCTATTGCACGTCCAGTTAGGCATTGGTCTCTAAGTAAATCGATTTTAGCTTTTTCAACACTGTTAAGACACGTAGATCTACCCATTTTTCTTAAAATTTGAAATCAAGAATTAAATTTTACTGAAAACACTAAAATCGTTTATTTAAACTGTCAAGCACTCCAAAAAACTTATAAACAACGAAGAAAATGGCGTTGTACCTATTCAGTTGACTAAAAAAAAAACTCCTACTTTGCATATAAAACACTTTGCAAGTGGTTGAAGAAAAACTCACGGTTGTTTTTGGATAATTCTTTCGGAATTATCTGCTTAACATCTTAAGGGAATAGTTAGCATCAACAGATGGCATAATAACCATCACTGTTTGGAAAAAATGGATAAAGTATATTAAAAAATGTTTGTGCGTATTCAGTTGACGAGGAGTGTACATATGTATATAAAATTCTTAAAACATTTTTAAGAGCAAATTTTGGTATGCAAATCTAAAGAATATATTTATGTGTATGTAAAACCAAAATTTGAAAAAAATTGTCAACCCGTTTTTGAGATATCGAATTAAAAAAAAAATTGAAACTTTTTTAAAAATCCAAAAACTTTTTTGTTGAAAATATTGATATTCAATATCCTATTTAATCTTATCTGAAATTTGTATATAAAAAAAATTCATCTTAATCCGTTTATCCGATAGCGAGAAAATTCAAAATAAAAAAATACGTTCTATGACAGGTACTATTAAAAGTTGGTAAGTGCAAAATTTTGTAACTTTTGACTGTAGATCGTACTAATTTTAGTATATGAAAAAAGTTTAATCAAAATCGTAGGAGTCGTTTGAGCAAATAGATATTTTCTATTGCGGTTTTTTAACTTTTGTATGGAAGGAACCGTTATTTTTCAGAAATGTAAAATTTTTTATAAAAATATTTTAGAAAGTACTAAAAAGCTCCTAAATATCGAGTTTCAAAAAAATCGATTAGGTATATTGTTTTCAAAATATTTGATTTTCCAAAAAAAAAATTTTGAAACATTTTTTAAAAATCCAAAAAAATATTTTTTCAAAAATGTTGGTACACAAAACTATTTATTAAAAAAAAATAATTGAAAAAATATCAAATAAAGAAGCCAATCCTCAGCTGTCAGTTTGATTTGCCTACAAGCTGAAGCGAACAGCTGGTGTATTAGATTTGCAAAGTATTATTGAAAAGCAGTGACAAAACGCACACATCGAATCAACTCGTCATTCAGCACATCATTCAGCACATGTCTTGTTGTTAGGCGTTTTCCTTTGGAGTTGGGGAAGTACTTTGCTATAGCTTTTTTCAATGGAACACATCAAACTGCTTTCCCATGTAAAATGTATCTACTCGCACATTAGAGCATGTGCAGTTGGTAGTACTAGATTAGGGGTTTCATCTACTCACAAGTAGGTACTTTGCCACCTCCAAAGGAAAACGGCTGTTATTGCAATTCACATCTATTCTTCAACAGGAATTAAAATTACAAATACAACAATGTACACAATTGGAATGTGAAACGTGCGAAGGATTGGCTTCTTTACCTATAAGTTGCTAGCAACTCAGTTACCTCGTGTGAAAGGGGCCTATAGTGCCGGAGAGTTTATTATTTTTTTTTATGGTCGGCTTACACTTAAAACAAAAATATATTTACCTCAGCACTAATTTTAATTTTTTTACCCCGAGGCCACACGGGCAAGTACTTATAGATACTCATTTGTTTACTAACACATACAAACCCAAGCAACTTGCTCATCAACTGTGGTGCGTTCTTTTATGTTACTCTAGTTAACTATGGTTAATGTGTCAAAAAGAAGAGTTGCAATGTCATAGTTAAAAAAGTTACTCTGAGTTACTTTTCGTTTAGGAACGACCAAAGTTAGAAATGGTTGATCTGTCAAACAAAATGGATGAAAAAAAAAATCGAAATGGATTTGGAATTAAAAATCAAGAACAAATTGTGATTCCATGAGATTTATTAGCACTTTGAAAATCCATATTTCTTTCAAATTAAATTTCATTTTACATCATTCAAGCACAAAATGGAATATTTTAGCAAAATGTTTGCAATTATTTGCAATATTTTTTTTCATTCACTACTAGCACAAATTTCTTTATTATAAATCGATCAAATCGCATAAAAAATGTCGCAAAACGTAAAAAAACTATTTCAAAACTCACTATCAACGATTAAAAATATTTATTACAAAAATGAAATCAATTCCAAACCGAACGATCGAGAAGCAAACAAAAAATAAATCAAAATGAAAACATTGTGATTTCAGCTGCTTTTGACAGATTAACCCTTTCAACTCATATCAAGGAGATGAGTTGGAAAAAGTTACTCAAAGTTACTTTTTGACACTTTAACTTTGAATTTAGGAACGACTCAATGACGTCATAGAGTAAAATAAAGTAACTTTTTTGAATTAAAGGAACGATGAAAGTTAACTATAGTTAACAATAGTTAACTATGGTTAGACAAAGAACGTACCACTGGCATGGAACTTTTGAAGCCAGTAGTGAAGCAAGTTGAGAAGCAAGTTGGGAGACAAGCAAGTGGACTGCAAGTGGAAAGCAAGTGGGAGGCAAGAGAAATGCAAATTACGAATTTGACAAGCAGTGTATGTAGCCAACTTGCTTGCCAGTACTTGCCCGTGTGGCCTCCGCGTAAATGTTCTAGCCAAACGCAAATATGGATGAGTATTAAGGTTATTCATAAACGTAGTAAAGTTGTTAACTGCGTAAATCTGTCAAATTTTCCATACAAGTTTTGACAGATCTTTCTCAAGAAAATGGAAAAGTACCTACTATAACTTCGTTGTTGTGTTGTGTTGAAAGATTTCAATGAAATTGACACAGGTGATGGCTTATACAGAATTAAAAAATAAAAATATTTTTAAAATAGGGTGCTTTAAAAAATATCGTCGTCGTTCAGTCAAAACTCCCTAAGTCCATTTTCATTTATTTTGAGGCATCGGTACTTTTTATGGTTTGTTACTAACCAGAATTTTAAAATGTTTGATTTTGGGAATTTTTTAATTTATAAATAGACCATCATTAGATTAAGAGACCTTTAACAGAACTTACATGTTTAGATGCTAATAAATATATCGTATTGAAGAGAGGGTTCTCGTTTTCGAGAGAAATGGACTTAGGGAGTTTTGATAGAACGACGACGATATCAATTTCGTTGTTCGTTGAGTGATTTCAATAAAATTGACAGGATAGCTGGGACAGAATTATAACAGAAACGAATATTTTCAAAACGGTGTTTCAAAAAATGGCACCATCATCACCATGACATGTGGCAATTTCATTGAAATCACTCAATTCGATTTCATGGAAATCTATCAAGGTCAAAGGATTTTGAAACTTTTTTTTTTAAACTGTCCTTTTTCCTTTTGTAAAATTACATTTTTGTTTCCTATTTTAAATATTCGTGAATGGATCTTCAATAACTCTCGCATTATAAATTCGAAACGAGCCATATTTTATAGATCCATATCCTAACATTTTTGGTTCGATCGTGAAAATTAATTTTGATTTGATCGAATCAAAAATAACACTCCCTTTTGATTTTTTCACGAGTGAACGAATAATATTTTATTGATGAACCTTGCTTTTTATACAAAAATTTCCAAAACAATGCCTGTGTGGCTAAATAAGTGCGGGTCTACTATTAAATATAAAATAATTTTACGCTGGATAACTATTATCAGAACCTCCCAAAGAAGATAGAACGTTATTTTGGATTTTTTCATTATTGACTGAAGGATTTAAGTGAAATTATTTATACAAACTTCCAAAAAGCTCAACTTATATTGCATATTAAAATTTAAAAAAAAAATTTGTATACCCATTTTTTCGAAAATTCGATATGTATCTCAAAATTGGTTTGGTGTCTGCCCCCCCCCCTGGATAAAATCCTGCGGGCGCCTATGATATGTGGTCGTATCTACGTAGACCGTAAACATATCTTGTCATATCATTAAATGCAACATTCAGCTTGTGCTCGGACATAGAATCCAGCTTTGAGCCAAAATCCCGATTCGGTCTAATTGAGGTATATACACAAAGAGGGGCATATGATTTAAGGGTATTTTTTAACGCTGAATTTAATAAAAGCAAAACTAAAATGATACAAGCTCCCTTAGCAAAGTTATGGTCCTTTTCAAACAAAACTCAATTTTCGAAATCGTATTTTCCGTTGAACAGGTGAAAATGAAACCGTCTTAAAAACACTATTAGACCAAAGATATTTGAACGGACTATTTATATTCTTGGTTGCTATAACAAATTTAATATTTTTGGCGAGTTTCATGAGTGTAAGAGTTTTTCCGTGGGTGTTATGGTTAACAATATACACTTGCACCTCCCCCTTAAAAAAACACCCTTCGACCATGGATATTTTTAGGGACTTTCTTGATTCCTAGTAAGTATGACAAATAGTACATTTATTCCAAGTTTCATTAACATACCTTTATTTTCAAAGGGTTTTCGGTAATATTTTACCTGTTGTACCTGAAAAAAAGTCATCATTAAATAAAAAGGACTATAACTTTTGTTTGAGTAGTTGTATCATTTTGAATTTGGTTTCATTAGATTCAGCGTTAAAAACTGCCCTTTAATCATGTATCATATGATAAGGTTGTTCCAAAACAAATATTTTAGTTTGATAAACCTCCAAGTTCCAAAAAGCCAATGCGGGGATTTTGGGGGACTTTGGATATGTTATAGAGGTTGTAATTCTGCGTCGATTCCAATTTTAATTTTTCATGAATTAATTCTTTCAACCTCGGAACCTATTTCTCCTGGCCTATTGGTAGTAACTCCCAAAATATGTATCCTAGAACAATAGTTGATACATTCCTAAATTCAAATTGGAATCAACCTGAAAATGGCGTTTACCAATTTCAATTCCGACCATCGGATCAAAATCTGACTTTTGGTTGGAGTGTAGGTAGGTACATGCAAGTGGAAATGTGAAAAATTGGTATATGTTCTTGGCCGTAACTCCCAAAATATGTATCCTAGGATAATAGTTGATACATTTTTGAATTCAAATTGGAATCAACCTGAAAATGGCGTTTACCAATTTCAATTCCGACCATCGGATCAAAATCTGACTTTTGGTTGGAGTGTAGGTAGGTACATGCAAGAGGATTTTGATCTGATGGTCGGAATTCGAATTGGTAAACCCAATTTTTCAAATTTCCACTTGCATGTACCTACCTACATTCCAACCAAGAGTCAGATTTTGATCCGATGGTCGGAATTCAAATTGGTAAACGCCATTTTCAGGACGATTTAAATTATAATTAGGGGATGTATCAACCATTATCCTTTTAGTGGATATAAGCACAAAATTCGAACTATTGATCAAAGAAGAAGCTGGTGATGGGAGTTTCAAAACAAAATACATATTGCCATATTATAATTTTGTTTTGTTAATCTTTCTCGAAACTTTTGGCTACCCGAGCAAGGCCGGGGCAGTCCAGCTAGTATTTAAATATTTCACCATCTTCTTTTTTGGACGGAATACAAATTTGAATGGTCACTATTTAAACCAAAATATTTGTCAAAAAGGGGTTTCAAAGAAATTCCAGTTTAGAATTTTCGCTATATAAACCTATTATATGCTATTGAATAAACCTTGTCAAAAGGAACAATTACTTTTTATTCAAAATTAAACTGATATGAAATGATAAAGGCCTTGAGTCTCAACTTTATTTTGTCTGATAATGTTTTGAACCTATTCTTGGTTCAAAAAAAGTTACTAGCAATTTGATAAAATATTAAGAAATCTTAAATTTTTCATTTTTTTGGTTAGTTTTTGTCAACTTTTCTTGTTGATTTTTTTAAACCTTTCATTTAGTAGCATTTTTGAATTTTATTTTTATTTAGCATTAAATAAAAATAAAAACCATTGCACGTATTTGTTCCTTTATACCTCTCATTTTCCGGTCTATTCAATAGTCTAGGTATTATAAAACAATACCAATGCTAAAACTGTTATTTTTTTGATTTATTTGTTTTAGAAAAAAACCACAATGAACATGGATACTGACGAAAGTAATATTTGTGAGTATTTTATTTAAAAAAAAAAACAATAGTAAATTCTTTAAAGTTTTAAACTATTAATTATAACCTGAAAACTAACTATTATATAATTTAATTTTATTTTTCCGTTAGTGACCAGAAAATGGCATATTTTTTATGGACCTCAGTCACCGGCATATGACACAACAATACATACAAATAACAGGCCAGCACGATTGCACAATCCACTCCAATACAATCCACAGCAACACAATCTACGCTAACATATAACATGCCAACAAATAGCACTGCAATGTTATCCGTTCCAACACAATCCAGGCCTACATATAACAGAACACGACACAACTGCAAGCCAAAAGAATCCACAACTTCTCATACACCTACCGCGCCAACACGTAGCATTACGACACAGTACACGTCTACATACAACATGGCAACACATACACATAACACGCCAACAGCCCAGCGGGAAAAATTAAAAAATTCATTGAGGAAAAACCTGCTTTTTCTTTGAGGAATGGAAGCTGTACCTGCCACTTTTCAGCTTATTCCTTTGATGAATTTAACATGGGCGTGTCATTGGCGGGAAGCACATGCCACTTTTCCGATGAAAATTCACTAACGAATTCACTACTTCAATGGAAGTTGTTTATTCACCGACCCAGGTGATGAAAAACATGGTGATTGCTTAATCTGTGAATTCACTACATACGGGTATTTAGCTTATTCATCAGTTCAATAATTTCGATGAAAAATCGAATGAAAATTCAGTTATGAAATCACCAGGTTAGTGGTAGTTTCTTTTTCATCAATAAAATCCTCCCATTTGTATTGTTTACTAAATCCCATCGGTAATGCACCCTTTATTTTAAAATGAAAACAAACCAAAATGTTGTTTCCATTTAAAATCAAAAATATTTGGCGTTACGGCAAACGCAATTTCTATTGACTTCAGTTCGTGTTACATGGACTTTTTTAAAGAAAGTCACTGTGAACTGTATCCAACAAAATGAGAATTTATAGTTGCCAAAAAATTATAAACTACTTTGTGCATTACTATTCATCGTTGGAATCATCGATTACAATTCACCATGAGTTTCACTCACATTTGTTTTTTTTTTCTTGTTCTCGCCATGAACACTTTACAAAGCAGATGATTGGATTCAAACAATGAACTGATGATCTTGTACATTACTTTTCCACAACTTTTTCATCACATACTTTTCCCTTTTAAATTCACCGAAATAAAGGGTCGTTTCATAAACACAAAGCAGAAAGTGGAATCAAAGCTACGAACTGCGGAAACTTTGCATTACTCTTCACCTACTAAATCATTGCATGTCGTTTCTCTTATGATTTGGCAAGTGAATTCATTGATCATTTCAGCAATAAATTTCATTGAGGACGATATTTCCCGCTGGGAGAGTCCACGCCAACACAATTCACGCCAACACAATTACAATTCACGCCAACAGAGTTCACACCAACACAATTCACGCCAACAGAGTTCACACAACCACAGTTTACGCCAACCCAATTCACCCCAACACAATACTCATCAACACAATTCACGCCAACACAATTCACACAAACACAATCTACATTAACAGAATCCACACCATCACAACCCATGATACCAGCAAAGAGAATCATATGCGTTCTCAAATGCACCGATTTCGTAACTTTACATAGATGCCCGCAAGATGATGCAAGGTATTGATATATTTGTATTATAAAATAGGTTTCAACTTACAAAATTTATGGCGCCCGACTTTTGCTTATAATAGGTTGGACTGACTATTCTGCATTTAGTTTTATTTAGTGCATAATGCTCCAAACTTGTTTCCGCCACTTTTTTGAAGACTATTGATATAAATCATATACAAAATGGTTGATATTCGCATTTACACAAAGCCTTAAAACTTTTATCTCGAAAATGGCGTGACTTTTAAATATATTTTGACCTAAAATCATTTTTAACAACCTTTCACCTTCGGGAATTATGCACCTAAAAAAGGGTCTATCGAACATATTTCGAACAAAATTTGAGTGCCATAATAAGGCTGGTTACCTTAATATTGTTTGCAATAGAAATTTTACACTAAACCTTTTTTTTAAATAAAAAATCAAAATTTTGAATTTTGTTTGCATATATAGCTCTCGTGATTCCCTACGCATTTCCTTCCACTTGGTTGAAGGTAAAGGATATTAAAATAAGTCCTAGTCATAGTCTATGATAAGTTTAAGTTTTTCGTTTAGTAACCGTCCACTATAAAATTCATTAAACCACGTTTCTCAATAAGCTTTAATTTAAAAATACATTATTATAAATTTAAGAAATAAATAAAAAAAAAATTAGAATAAGCTCGTAATTTCGTAGAATAAGCTCGCAATTAATTTAATATTAAGATAAGCTCGTAATTTCGTAGAATAAGCTCGCAATTAATTTAATATTAAGATAAGTAACGTAACGTCTACCTGGATGGGCTGTGCCAGATTTTGTTGCCCAAGATTCTCCGCCTGTAAGCCACGACGTTCCGGCAGAAGTAAGTGCTAGTTGAAACAGTGCCATATCTTTCGGGACTCAAGAATGCACAACACAAACGTGTTCTTCATTGAGGAACAACACTCCGAAAAAGGTAAACTTGAGAAAAGAAAATTTACAACTAAAAGAAAAAATTATACAAATGCAAACAAATTTTGACGAGACTATTTTGTCTAGGGATTGTGAGCTTTTGTCTCTGAAAAAGGAGATTGAGAAATTAAAAAATCAGATTGAATCCGTGCGTTTAGATTCAGAGAAATTGCCAACCGATATTAAGAATTTAGTGGCTAGTAGTTTAAGGAATTTTGACAGGCCTCCTCAGGGACGTAGGTACTCTATTGAGATTAAGATGTTGGCACTTTCAACTCTCTTTATCTCTCCTGTTGCGCATAGGTTCTTAAAGCCATTATTGGATCTTCCATCCAAAACAACTCTTAGGGACTTTATTTCAACTTGGCCTAAAACACCAGGTAATATAGAATTTAATGTCAAAAGCTTAGTGCTAAAAATGAGTGAGTCAGCTACCAGATATTTATAAATATTGTTCGATTTCAGCTGACGAAATGTCCATAAAAACTCATTTTGACTATAATAGAAAGACAGATTTAGTTGTAGGTTTAGAAGATTTTGCATCTCGCTCAGCTTTCCCTGCAGGTAGTGTGTTAGTTTTAATGGCACAAGGCATTGCCAAGAGATGGAAACATTCTCTGGCCTATTTTTTTTAGGAATAGTTGTCCCCCCTCCATATTACAAAAACTTTTATTCAAGGCTATTAGTACCTTGCAAGACAATAATATATGCCCGGTACAGTTTGTTTGTGATCAGGGCTCGAACTTTAGGGGCTTGGCAAGGGTGCTACACATTAGTCCTGAAAAACCCTATTTCGAAGTGAACACCTCAAAAATATTCCTTTTTTACGATGTTCCACATCTCCTTAAAAGTGCTCGAAACTGCTTGCTTCAAAATGACGTCATTTTTTCCCAGCAAGCGAGAGCAACCTGGAAGGACCTTCTCCATTTGTATGATGTCGATTGTGCAAATGGATATCAATTGTGTCCTAGGTTGACTGAAGCCCATTTGAAGCCAAATAACCTTCAGAAAATGAAAGTGCGTCTTGCTTCGCAGATTTTTAGTAATACTGTAGATAGCGCATTTAAAACGCTTAATAATTTTAATTGTAGAACAGATACGATGCTTAGTACATCAGAATTTCTTTTATTTTTTGGAGATATTTTTGAACTTTTTAATTCCTCTAGTAAAACAGCGCAACAGGAGAAAAAGGTAGGTTTTACTAACAATGATCGACAAAAACAGTTTCTTGTATTTGCCGATTCATTTCTCAGATCCATTCGCGTTATAAGCACTGATCTAGGGGGCAAGGATGTTACCAAAAAGTTTTCCTTCATCAATGGCTGGCTATTAAATATACAGTCATTGCGTTTACTTTGGGAACATCTACATACAGCTGGTTTTGAGTTTTTACTCACTCGGCACTTAAATCAGGATTGTTTGAAAAAAATTTTCGGAAAGATTAGATGCGCTGGTGGAAATAACAGCCGCCCTACCTGTTTACAGTTCCAGAGCGCTTTTCAGAAGATTTGGGGTATTAAATACCTACAAATTGTTAGAGGGGGTAACTGTAGCATAGACGAAGAAGAGAATAGGTTAGTTGATGTTTTTTCGTCAAATAGAAACTTGAGAGGAAATTTAGATTGGTTGCGATGTGAGCAAGAAGTTGATCCCGATAGCATTTCTCAGATTGTACTATCTAACGACATAAGTGGAGACGAATTCATTAACGAAAACAGCTTTGTTTATGTTTTTGGTTGGCTATATCGGAAATGTTATCAAAATCATTCTTGTGAATATCAAATGCCAAAACTGTCAGAGTCCGTCCAGTCCGATAGCTTGTTTTTTTCGCTTCAGAAACAGTACAACGATTGCAACCTTGTTGCTCCGCCCCCTGATTTCGTGCAATACATAAGGCATCTCGACAATGTCTTTGTAGAAAATTTTTCCAGGTTGTGCTATGTTGAAGGAATTGCAGAACATTTCTTCCAAACTCTTCAGGTTGAATCCGCGTATTCTTGCTGCCAAAACGTAGATCCGCATTTCATTTTAAGATTTTTTATTAGGGTAAGAATTCATTTTGTTCTGAAAACAATAAATAGGAGAATTCAGGAAACGAATTTCAGAAACAAAATGCTCACAATAATGCATTTATAAATTTTCACTTTCATCCACTCTTATATTTTGGTGTACATATACTAGCATAGTAGCTTTGAATTTAATTATTTTTTTGTATTTATTTTATTGTTTTTAGTTTTTGAAATTATTCTCATATCAAAAATCTTATATACTGAATACTAATTTTGTTTTCTTCTAGTCTGGTGCAATAGGCCTCCTGGGGAAACCGAACACCTTATCAAAAAATCGGTTAACGCACTAAAAAGCATACCTCATGGGTGGTACGGAAATGCTTTGAAAAAAAAAGGCTTTTATGTTCTTAGATTGCGTATTTAATAGTGCAACTAATTGCATCATACAATTTGTATTTGAAAAAAAAATGTCGAAAAAATCCTAGTACAAAAGAAGTTTACTTTCAGGTTATTCTTGAAATTTTGAATTAATAATGCAAATAGTAGCACTATTTAATATAGAGTTCAAAAACATATAAATCATATCTGTGAGTTAAACCATTCGAAAAATTCGACGTTTTTTTCAGAATTTCAATAAAATCTGAAAAAAGGCAATTGGTTTGTGATGAGATTTTGAAACGGTTTGACCCACAGACATGGTTTTTGTATTTTTAGATTATGTTTTTTATAGTGCTACTAATTGCATTATAAGATTTGTATTTGAAATAAATTTCGAAAAAATCCTAAGACATAAGAAGCCTACTTTCAGTTAAATTTGAAAACCTAATTTTTTCATACTTTTTTCAGGGTTCTGAACAATCACGAAGAAACTGATGACGTACCAATGATTAATCTTGCTTTCTATGCTTTGCATAGACTATTCACTGCCTGGAAAAATGAGGGCTCCTATGTGCAAATGCTGATACAATGCATCAAAGAAGCCCGTTGGTTTGGTCGTAACGAGTTTCCATCTAACTGGGAAATTATGCATCCAGCTACAATGTTGTGCATTGTAAGAAATTTAATAAATCCCCTTAAACAAAAATAAGAAAGAATAATTTGAATAATTTATTAGATGTGCCTCGCTTGACTTATACAGACTGTGGAAATAACGGAGATGCTGCTAACCCCGCTAAAACTGTAAAATTTATTGTAAACGATCGAAAATGACTAATTACAACATTATTCTTTAAATAGTAATAGTAATTATATAATATTGTTTATTTATTTATTTATTATTATTTTTTTATATAACATTGTTTATTTTAACTGATCAATACGGAATGTCCTTCTACAATTGTAATCGATCGATGTAAACAGCATTTAACATAATTAAAGACATTTTGACTGCCAAAAGAGTAGCTGAAATTTTTTTTTTGTACGAAGTTGGGAGATTTAAGTTTTTTTTTAAAGCAAATACAAATCAGTAGAGTAGTTGCCTGTTTTTGTATGTGTAACATAACTATTCGCTTGGCCTAGAAGAAAGTCAAATTCCGTGTAACACATTCCTTCAGGCTAAAAGATAAAAATCGTTAATTTGAAAATATGCAATGGTTATTTGAACTTATGTTGCACAGGTGATAGAAATTATTGCATACAAATTTTGATTGCAATCGGTTAGCCGTTAATTTTTGGTGTTCTCTATCATTGTAATGACATATGTTTGATTACTATCTAATTTTTTGTTTCACGAATTCAAAACTTCCCCTTTATTACTAATATCGCAAGTAAAAAAATTTTTAAGTTATCAGCAAAAATTAATTTTTGTATTTTATTCAAATTTCATAAACAAACAGAGATAAAAGCATCAAATTAACAAATTTTGAATTAGGATAAAACATTAATACAGTCAAAAAATATGACAAGAGTATAACTATAGTCCAGCAGTAACATACTCACGCCATTTGTTGATGGCAACTTCTAGTTTTTCATCGTATTCCGCTGAAACTTTTTTCCTTTCATGCTATTTCATTTGAAACTCGAAAAACATATGGCATTATCATATCAGTGTCAAGAATGCTGTTTCGAATTTCTTGTAATTCAATTTCTGTTGTATACAATCTTTCAGTTTTGTATTCTTGCTCTGAGCTACTGTGGATTTGACTCATCCAGCTCGGACTGTGAGTGAAATCTGTAAATAAAGACAAAATAAAAATAAACAAACAGACATGTTCAGAAAAGAAAGAAAGAAAGAGATCTAGGAGGCCTCAGCAATCTGTCTCGTAAACAGGATGTTTCTCAGTCTTAATTTAGACGCTTTACGTGGTTCTGAAACCAGTTTTTAGTTTAAACAAATATTAAAAAAAATATCTTGAAGAACTAGTATCAAAACCTTCATAAGGAAGCTCATATGAAATTCATATACGTTGTAAATGTAAAACGCTTGCATTTGAAACCCACTAGCTATAATTCAATAATTTAAATGCTACTGTTTGAGCAGACACTGATTGGGATTGGGCACCTCTTTCCTTTAAGCAGATACTGCTTGGTTTGTGCAGCTCTGATGGCGATGGCACGTGTTTTAATATGAAACACAATTCTTGTTTTTAGGTTTAATGTAGGTAGTTCTTTATTATATTATTATTAGGCTTAGTTTAATTTTAAGTTTTACTGAATTTACAATTAGGTTTAATTAGGTATAAATTATCAAACTGCAGGGAAGCTGCCAAAAAAGTTTAAAGTTGCAGAGAAGCTGCCAATTGCCACGAGAGATGAAATTAGAATGATGGCAAGATCAAATGAAAATGGACGGCATATCCGCCGAGGCCGATAAGTCCACGTCGATCACCGCGAAGTTAGGTGCGGTTGAGTATGTATCACTCGGACTGACACAGAGAGGGAGTGATACAAACTCTCACCGTTGGATGGCGTGAGCATTACCGGCCCCCTTGGCATATGTTGCCAAAAAGTTTTAGAAGTCAAATTTACATTGACACAAAATTTAATGTTAATAATTCATTAAGTTATATAATCCGAAGAAAAATTATGAAATTTCAAAAGTTTAGAAGTCAAGTTTACATTGACACAAAATTTAATGTTAATAATTCATTAAGTTATATAATCCAAAGAAAAATTATGAAATTTCAAAAGTTTAGAAGTCAAGTTTACATTGACACAAAATTTAATGTTAATAATTCATTAAGTTATATAATTCAAAGAAAAATTATGAAATTCAAAAGTTATATTGACAATTTATAAAAAACCATAGATATATAATTTAAGAAAATTTAATGATTCAAAAGCTAGATACGAAAATATGGTAGTAGAACAATGTTGTGATTTCATTTTTGTTTTTTTTTTTTTTTTTTTTTGCTTTTTGTTTTTTGTCTTTGATTAGTTATTTGTTTACAAGATAGTTTTATGTGTGCCTCTTAAAAATTAAGAAAGAAAAGTTTATAGATACTTCATCCAAAATAGGAGTTTATAGATACTTCATCTAAAAAAGGAGTTTATAGATACTTCATCTAAAAAAGAAAGTTTAAAGATACTTCATCTAAAAGTGTTATAAAATCTACGGATATTCATTTGTTCCTTGGTTCAGTCATTTATAGGCAAACGACAAAGTTTGACTATAGGTCGAGTAAGCTCACCAAATCGCGTATTGATGGTTGCCACTCGCACTCTACCGTCTGGCCCAGGAAACACTTTAACAATACGTCCCATACACCAATCGGTGGATGGTAGGTTTTCCTTTTTAATTACGACGAAGTCGCCAACTTTAAAATCTTCAGTAGAGTAATGCCATTTTGTTCTTTTATGAAGTTCCTTGATATATTCCTCCTTCCAACGTTTGCTAAATTGATGCTGAAGTGCTTTTAGTTTTTCCCAGCGGTTTATCAGTGAAAGTGATTTTTCTTCTTGAGGTAGTTCAGGAAAGGTAAGAAGTGGACTTCCAGTTAGGAAATGTCCAGGAGTTAATGCTAACAGATCGGTTGGTTCATTTGACAAAGGAGATAAGGGTCGCGAGTTTAAACATGCCTCGATGCGAGCTAACAAGGTTGCAAATTCCTCAAAGGTAAAATGCGTTTGGAGTCCTACTTTTCGGAAATGAGTTTTGAAACTTTTTACCCCGGCTTCCCAAAGGCCACCCATATGTGGGGAACCTGGGGGGATAAAATTCCAACTCAAGCCTTGAACACCGTATTTCGCGAGAGTAATTTCAGGAAGTGACGAAAGGAGCTTTTTGAAGTCTTTTTTTAATATTGTGTCGGCACCAACAAAATTAGTTCCGTGATCTGAGTAAACTGCATGCGGAAGGCCTCTTCTTGCAACAAATCTTGCAAAGGCGGCTAAGAAAACTGTGGAAGAAAGATCACTGGCGGCTTCAAGGTGTATGGCTTTCATTGAAAAACATACGAAAAGACAGGTATATCCTTTTGTCAAACGACAGTTCCTACCAGTGAAGCTTTTGATGGTGAAGGGTCCCGCGAAGTCTATCCCAGTATGGGTAAAAGGAGGAGAAAAATTACAACGCTCATCAGGAAGAGCGGCCATCAATTGCTGGCCTAAACGTTTTTTGTGGATTGCACATTTTGTGCACTTGTGAATGTGGGATTTAACTAGGACTTTAAGTTTCGGTATCCAATAAACCTGTCGAATCATCCGTATCATCAAAGCATTTCCACCATGGAGAGTTAAATCATGAATGAAATCAACTAAAAGTTGTGTAAATTTTGCTCCATAAGGCAAGATGATCGGATGGCGCTCACTGAACAAAAAATTTGCATTTAATAGGCGCCCTTGAACACGTAGAATCTTATTTGAGTCTAGGATAGGATTTAAGGATAAAATAGAACTTTTTGGACTGATATTGCGATTTGCAGATAAAGATTGGAACTCATTGAAGAAAAATGATTGCTGACAAAGCGAAATAAGGCGACGTTGAACGAATTGAATCTCTGGTTGAGTGATACGACCAGAATCATACGCAATAGGTACGAATTTCTTTGGAAATTTTATACGGAGATAGCGGTAAACATAGGAGAGGACTCTTAAGGCCCTTGGTAAGGAAGAAAATCTAGCTTAAATATCGACAGGTGTAGTTACGGTAGTAAAAATTGTGACAGGTTTTACCTCAAGGTCTTCGCATTGTGGTTCAATAGGAAGGCTTGAAGGCCGATGAGATTCCGGTTCGCTCAGCCATGAAGGACCTTTCCACCAAAGATCGCTATCCTTTAAACTCTCTGGAGTAAGACCTCTCGTAGCAAGATCCGCAGGATTATCGCTAGATCTCACATGATTCCAGTTCCGATTGCCTACATTTTCTATAATTTCACTGGTTCGATTTGCGATAAAAGTCTTCCAGGTGCCTGGATGTTTTTTGAGCCATGATAAGACAACAGAAGAGTCAGTCCAGAAAAAGGTTTGCGAGCATTCCACTGGTGTTTGTGGAACATAAGTCTTGACTAGTCTCGAAAGAAGAAGTGCCCCGCAGAGTTCTAACCAAGGTAAGGAAACAGAATTTATTGGAGCAACTTTGGACTTTGCGCAGACTAAGTGCGAGCTTATATCTCCATCAGGGTGCTGGACTCGAACGTAAAGGGAAGCAGCGTATGCCTGCTCAGATGAATCGCAAAAACCATGGAACTGCACCTGCGATGAAGGTGTAAACTCGGTCCATCTGGGTATCTTTATCAACTGGATTTCACTGAAATTTTCCACAAAGGTTTTCCATTTGAAAAAAGGGTTGGACTCGATGAGTTCATCCCACTTCGTTTCTTCTATCCAGATCTTTTGCATAATTTTGGCGGTTACGATAATAGGAGCTAGCCAGCCTGCTGGGTCAAAAAGTTTAGAAATTTCTGAAAAAACTTCGCGTTTGGTAGGGGCAGTAGAAAATTTGAGGGGTTGCGTGGTAAAATAGAAGAAATCTTCTTTGTCGTTCAAGCGAATACCAAGGGTTTTTGTGGTGCTATCAGAATCGCTCTTCAGAAAATTCTCGCTTAAGATATGCTGCGACGGTAGATGATCTAACAAAAAGGAGGAGTTTGAAGTCCATTTGCGGAGAGGGAAGCCTGCTGAATTGAGTGCTTCTATAACCTCGAGTTGGATACTTTTTGCCGTTTGAAGATCATGCGCACCAGCAAGAGGATCATCGACGTAAAAGTCGGATTCAATTACCTTTGCTGCAAGAGGATATGTATACTGAACATCTTTTGAAAGTTGCTTGAGCGTTCTAATAGCTAAGTAAGGCGCACAGTTTACCCCAAATGTTACGGTGAGGAGTTCAAAATCCTCAAAATTTTCTACTGGTGAGGTTCTTTATAGGATACGTTGAAATTTTGTTTGATCAGGGTGTACTAAAATCTGGCGGTACATCTTTTCGATGTCCGCATTAAAGGCATATTTGAAAAATCTCCACTTAATAATAAGTGACGGTAAATCACTTTGGAGAGCAGGTCCGGCATATAAACAGTCATTAAGACTCATACCAGTGGACGTGGGGTTTGAAGCGTTAAATACTACCCGCACTTTGGTAGAGTGGCTCTCTGGCTTGATCACTGCGTGATGAGGTAGGTAGTATGGTATTTTGATATTGTGTCTTTCATTAGGAAGTATTTTACGCATATGGTTAAGCGTAAAGTATTCGGTAAGCACTTGTGAATATTTAGCTTGAAGATCGGAATTCTTTTGAAGGTTACGTTCTGTTCGAAGAAACTGTTGTAGTGCGTTATTTCTCGAGTGCCCTAGATGAGAAGATTCAAATTCAGGTTTGAAAGGGAGACTTACCACATATCTACCATCTGGGAGTCTGTAAGTAGTATTTTCATAGAGGTCTTCACAGAATTTATCTGATTCAGAAACGTAGTATTTTCGGTCAGAAAGTTCTTCCAACTCCCAAAACTTTTTGATTCGGTCGTCGAGGGATTCATTTTCTACAATACGTGAAGTAAATGCTTGAATTGCGTGAGGGATGGGCCCTGAAAGAATCCACCCAAAAACTGTTTGTTGTGCTAAAAGTGATTCCGATATTTGTTTAACTCCGTTGCGGATGATGCTTGGGTAGAGATCTGCTCCGATGAGCAAATCAACCTGAGATGAATTATTGAACGTTGGGTCAGCTAAACAAAGACCATTTAATCATTGGTATCGATCAAAGAAAACGACATGCTAGGTAGATTATTAGAAAGCCTTTTAAAGACTATTGCATTCGCAGAAATTAATTCATTTGGATTTTCATTATTTATTATAGAAATCAGGCATTTTTTGTTTGATCTAGCTGCCTGAGCACCACTTACAGCTAGAATCGAAATGTCTGAGGCTTTAGTAGGTAGGTTTAAACGTTGTTGAGTCGCTTCCGTTACAATAGAAGACTCGGAGCCGGGGTCAATTACAAAAGCCGTAGCGAGTAACACTCTTTGCTGAGCATGAACAAAAAGTTTTGCTGTATTTCATTTGATGTAGTAGATGATGTAATGGACTGTACTTGCGAGGTTGAATTAAAACTTTCGGTATTTGGTTCTGGGGAATTGTGATTTAAATTGAGAAGATGCGAATGCGAAGTACCTGGTTGGCTATCTTGCGGTATAAAAGGTTTAGAATTTGTATTTAAACTGCTAGAATTGGGTTGTGAGGTTTTTGACAAATGAATCAGAGAATGGTGTCGTCGGTTGCATGTGCTGCAGGTATATTTACTAGGACAACTAGTGAGAACATGGTTAATCGCTAAGCAATTAATACACATATTGCTCTTCCTAATAAGGTTTATTCTCTCTAGCACAGGCATTTTTAAGAATTGTGGACATTGACGGATATAATGTTTTCCAGAACGAGCTTTGCATGTAAATTCCTGTACCTTGGTGTGAAAAAGATTCACACGATTTTGATTTCTAGAGTGAGATGTAACTGGTGTTGAAATATTTTGCTTTGAGGTCATTCGAGGTTTATTCGACAAGGTTGGCGAAGAGGTGGTATCAGAAATTGATTCCAATACCTGGAAACGATTGCTTAAACTTGTCCATTTCTTCCCATTTGGGAATTTCTGTTGGTTTTGAAAGCGATTGCTCCCACAAGGCGAGAGTGGTAGGAGGTAATCGATTAGCACAGGCAAAAATAATTGGGTCCCAATTGTCAATGCAAATGCCTTGTGTTTGAAGTGCTGATCTACAATCATTTATACTTCTTTGAAGAGTTCTTATATTCGAAGAATCTTCATCCTTGAAACCAGGGAGATTGAATTAAATTTTAATTTGGTTATTAACCAAAATTCTCTTGTTCTCATACTGCGACCGCAATGCTTCCCATGCCAGATCCAAACTGGCATTCGTCAAGGGAAATTTACGAACTATATTGTGGGCTTCGCCACTAGTTTTTGCTCGCAAATGAAACAGCTTTTCAACGGCTCCTAACTTGGGGTGATTAAAGTAAACAGCTTGAAACATATCACGAAATGAAGGCCAAGACAAATAATCTCCCTTAAATACCTCAGTGTCACAAGGTGGTAGCTTTAAGCATTGAGAAACGAATGATTTTTCCAATATGGTTTCATTTGCCTCACGGGAAGTGGAAAACGGTGTTTTAAACTATTCATTTTTTAACTTAGCTTGAAGTTCCAAAAAGAGCCCTAAGCAGGCTATATAAGTTTCATTAGAGCTTGTGTACTTTTTCTCAATATTCTCAAAATCCTCTGTATCTCCTGTTCCTAACGAGGATCGAATGCATTTCATATAACTTGATTTCGTATCATACCATATACTTTTTAACTCTTCCTTACGAGCTTCCAATGTAGCTAGAGTATGGTTTTTTCTCCGGTACCTCTTTAGCTGCCGCAAAGTATTTTACCAGTTGGTCGGCAGAAAGAATGAAGTTGTCTAACAATGACATTATAAGGTACGGATAATCCAGAAAAGACACTTAGAAAAATAATTTTAAGTTGTCCAAAAAGGAAGAGAGACTGTATGATGAAATTCCGAAATTTAGCTATCCCGATATGTAGTTGGGAAGTGATTGAGATTGCTATTCAGATAAGGCACTGAATTAGCAATGTAGAATTCCGAAAAATGGTAAAACTTTAATTTTGAACTAGGTTAACTCGAACTATCCCGATTGGTAGCTGGGAAGTGAATGAGATTGCTGTTCAGATGTGGCACTGAACTCGCTAGGTAGAATTCCGAAAAATTGTAAAAATTTAATTTTGAATTTTGATAACTCGAACTATCCCGAAAGGTAGCTGGGAAGTGAGTGAGATTGCTGTTCAGATGTGGCACTGAACTCGCAAGGTAGATTTCCAAAAATAATAAAAATTTACTTTTGTGTTTTGATAACTCGAACTATCCCGATAGGTAGCTGGGAAGTGAGTGAGATTGCTGTTCAGATGTGGCACTGAACTAGCAAGATAAATTTCCGAAAAATAATAAAAATTTAATTTTGAATTTAGGTAACTCGAACTATCCCGATAGGTAGCTGGGAAGTGAGTGAGATTGCTGTTCAGATGTGGCACTGAATTAGCAAGGTAGATTTCCGAAAAATAATAAAAACTTAGTTTTGAACTAAGGTAACTCGAACTATCCCGATAGGTAGCTGGGAAGTGAGTTCGATTACTATTCAGATAGGTACTGAAATAGAAAAGTAGAATTCCGAAAAAATAAAACAAAATTTAATTTTGAGCTAAGGTAACTCAAACTATCCCGATAGGTAGCTGGGAAGTGAGTGAGATTGCTGTTCAGATGTGGCACTGAACTAGCAAGGTAGAATTCCGAAAAATAATAAAAATTTAATTTTGAATTTTGATAACTCGAACTATACCGATAGGAATCTGGGAAGTGAGTGAGCTAGCTGTTCAGATGAGGCACTGAACTCGCAAGATAGATTTCCAAAAAATAATAAAAATTTAATTTTGAATTTTGATAACTCGAACTATCCCGATAGGTAGCTGGGAAGTGAGTGAGATAGCTGTTCAGATAAGGCACTGAACTCGGAAGGTGGATTTCCAAAAAATAATAAAAATTTAATTTTGAATTTTGATAACTCGAACTATTCCGATAGGTAGCTGGGAAGTGAGTGAGATCGCTGTTCAGATAAGGCACTGAGCTCGCAAGGTAGATTTCCGAAAAATAATAAAAATTTTAATTTTGAATGTTGATAACTCGAACTATCCCGGTAGGTAGCTGGAAGTGAGTGAGATTGCTGTTGAGATGTGGCACTGAACTAGCAAGATAAATTTCCGAAAAATAATAAAAATTTAATTTTGAACTCAGGTAACTCGAACTATCCCGATAGGTAGCTGGGAAGTGAGTTAGTTTTAAAATGCTACTTTATTTAAAAACTATAGTCAAAATCAACTTGAAACGTTTATTGTCTCCGTAGGTAGCTGAGACGAAATATTTTTTTTTTAACAAAAAAAAGTTGGAAAAATCAACTTAGAAGCGCAAACTATTAGCTGGCAAATATTTCAAGAACTTTTAAACCAAATGATCAACACTCTACGAATCAATTGTGTAAAAATATATTTTCCTAAGAAAACAACAAATATTTCCTACCGTTTCTCCTGCTCCGACAGCAAAGAGGCAGTGGCAACACTTTTATTTTTGCAGCACGTATTAAATTTTAAAGAACACAAAAAAAAGTTCTCGAACCATACAAGGGAGAAATGAAAATCCGTGATTTCGCGTCACACTCAATATGTGAATGTATGTGTGTGTGTATGCGAATTGCGTAGCGTATAAAAAAACTTTAATCTTTCTCTTTTCTTTGGTTTTTTTTTTTTAAAGGGCACGTTTTATAAAGGTAATATTAACATGTATATTTATGCGTATATATAAAATATATAAAAAAAATGAAATCAAACAAAAGCTCTTACCAGTACATTACTCTGTTGAAAAGAAGTTTTAAATTTTAGGATGCTTTGAACAATGACGAGTTGATGGAGATGATGACGATGATGTTCTGCTACTGGTGGTGCCTTCGCTTCTCGTGGCGATCGTCTTTGGATGACGATGACGACGATGAATTTGGTGGTGGCGGTGCTCTAAAAGAAGTTGCGCTTGCCGTAGCACGTGGCTGGTGTTGCTTTATGCGATGGAAAGTGGGTGTGGAATCGCTGATGGCTTTTCCGTAGCACGTTTTTACACAGCAGCACGTTGTACACGGTGTGGCAAGGTTGTGGAGACGTTTTGTCACGGTTGGTACAAATTTAATGGTCGCTGGTTGTAGATCCGGCTCGAAGGACCAATGTTTGAGCAGACACTGATTGGGATTGGGCACCTCTTTCCTTTAAGCAGATACTGCTTGGTTTGTGCAGCTCTGATGGCGATGGCACGTGTTTTAATATGAAACACAATTCTTGTTTTTAGGTTTAATGTAGGTAGTTCTTGATTATATTATTATTAGGCTAAGTTTAATTTTAAGTTTTACTAAATTTACAATTAGGTTTAATTAGGTATAAATTATCAAACTGCAGGGAAGCTGCCAACAAAGTTTAAGTTGCAGAGAAGCTGCCAATTACCACGAGAGATGAAATTAGAATGATGGCAAGATCAAATGAAAATGGACGGCATATCCGCCGAGGCCGATAAGTCCACGTCGATCACCGCGAAGTTAGGTGCGGTTGAGTATGTATCACTCGGACTGACACAGAGATGTACCAGAGGGAGTGATACAAACTCTAACCGTAGGATGGCGTGAACAGCTACTAAGTCTTAATTTAGACGCTCTAAGTGGTTCTGAAACCATTTTTAATTTAAATAAATATTTAAAAAATGTGTTGAAGAACTAGTATCAAAACCTTCATAAGTAAGTTCATATGAAATTCATATAAGTTGTGGATGTAAAACGCTTGCATTTGAAAACCACTTGCTATAATTCAATAATTTAAATGCTAGTAAGTCTTAATTTAAATGGCCTACGTGGTTCTGAAACTAGTTTTTAATTTAAATAAATATATAAAAAAATGTCTTTAAGAACTAGTATCAAAACCTTCATAAGGAAGTTCATATGAAATTCATATAAGTTGTAGATGTAAAACGCTTGCATTTGAAAACCACTAGCTATAATTGTATAATTTAAATGCTACTTAGTCTTAATTTAGAAGCTCTGCGTGGTTCTCAAATCCGTTTTTGATTCAAATAAATATTTAAAAAAAGTCTTGAAGAACAAGTATCAAAACCTTCATAAGGAAACTCATATGAAATTCATATATATTGTAGATGTAAGACGCTTGCATTTGAAAACCACTTGCTATAATTCAATAATTTAAATGCTACTAAGTCTTAATTTAGACACACTACGTGGTTCTGAAACCAGTTTTTAATTCAAACAAATATCTAAATACAAAATTCTTGGACTTTACTTACACTTGAAACATTCATATCTTCGGAATTGAGTAGAATCTTCAAGGTTTGTGTTTTTGTCATCTTAAGGGCAATCCGATCACCGATTCGCACGATTCCATGGCCTCACTTTATTTCCGGAAACATTCCAAACATGCTCCTGTATACGTTTCATGTTCATATACTCTTCGGAGAAATTCAAATCCGTGGTGCTAATGTTCAGGCACTTTGTTCAGGAATTTTGTTTCTGAAATACATACCTGCAAATAGTGGGTTGTGTGACATGATTTTCACCTGGCCGTCAATATGTTCAGATCGAACAGAATATGAGTCCGAATGGTTTTCTGATTCTGGATAACTTCCGACTTCCAAAACGTCCATCTCAACTGTCCCAAGGCGTTTGAAGGCGTTTCTTAAGATCCAACATCGAATGAAAAGTTAAACCATATTCTTTTTTATTCCACTCACAGATTCAATTTCTGGACTCAAAGTAGTGGATGACTGTATTTTGTATTTTGTATTAGATATCTTGCGTGCAGATATCGTGGGTTCACTGGTCAAGTTTTCATACATTTTAAAATTGTGATTAAGTCAGTAATTAAGAGAAAACTTGCCAAGTAAATCCACCAAATTTTAATCAGTAATCATTAAATACCAAATATCTGTCATGATTTGGAATTGCTTTGATATTTCTCTACTTAAGATATTTGATATTGAGCTTTATGAACTTAAAACTTGGCATATATTTTAGATCTCATTACTGTTTTTGGCTGACTTTTTAGGTACAGGTTTCTCGTACATATAAGAACTTGGCTCTTTTTTTAACATTTATGTTTTTGTTGTGATTTCACTCCTTTTTGCAAAGATTAACTTTACCAGGTGAAAATCAAGTCTTAGGTAAGGTACATCGTTCTACAATAATCGGAAGTGCTGCATATAATTTATAAGGATTTTAAAGAATGTGGGTGGATGCCACGCCCCCTGAATGAAAATTCCAATTTTTCAATTTTTTTCTTTCTAAGTACTTGAAGCCCTACAGACCCACCAATTTTTATTGTTCTACAACAATCAGAAGTGCTCCATATAATTTATAAGATTTTTTAACAAAGTGGGTGGATGCCACGCCCCCAGGATAGAAAATAGCATATCTTCGATTTTTTCCTTTGTATGCACCACAAGGTCTACCGTTGTGCGAAATTTCAAGTTTCTACGATGTCTGGAAGTGCTCCATAATTTTGGTGATCTGTCAGTGAGTCAGTGATTCAGTCAGTCAGTTACGGTTTTTGCGATTTTTGAAGTCCTATATCTCGGGAATTACTAATGCTAAAGAGTTGAAATTTGGTGAGCCACCTGTGTTTGATCAGCTCAGCAAATACTGCGAATTTGAAGTTTCTGACTTTATTGGTACTGAAGTTAGAGGGGGGTTGAAAATCGCCTGAGTTTGTTCCTATAAAAAGGGTGTAGTGCCGCGAACTTGGCTGGGCACTACCGTGCCCTTTGATACCTACTCTATGCGCTACACTCTGATCAGCTCCTCGTTTGAAGATTCTTCCACTAATTTTTGATTTTCGGTTTGGCGTCTCCTCAATTCTGATCAGACATTATACCAGACCAAAATTTGTTAGTACGTCTTATAGTGAAGGTTGTAAATTTTTGAAATTCGTCTTCTGGCATTTTGTCACGGAGGCTTGACTATCTTGAAGATATAAGTGTGCACTTTTTGCGTATAGAAAGTAACCGCTGGCATGTTCCCAGTTTCCTGAACACTCAGCTACTATGAAATGCTTGAGAAGTAAGATCATTTTAGAGTATTGCTTCTAAAGTTTAGCAGTCGGTCCTTTATTTTCAGTTTAATTGAGCGCTGCTTCGAATTTCTCCATCCCTTTTTTCACCACGTCGCACAGTGGTTTGGTTTGTATGGGAGAGCGGAAAAAAATCTGTAAAATCTGAACTACTTAACGGATTTGAATGAAATTTGGCACACATGTTTAGATCTATCTTATACATATGTTGTCCAAATTTTGTTAAGAAATAATTATTAGAAACAAAGTTATGGACATTTTTCTAAAATTTGTGCGTTTTGATTGTATGGGAGAGCGGAAAAAAGTCTGTAAAATCTGAACTATTCAACAGATTTTAATGAAATCCGGTACAAATGTTAAAATCTACCTTACACATATGTGGTCAAAATTTTGTTAAGAAAAAATTATTGGAAAAATGTTATTGACATTTTTCTAAAATGTATGGGTTTTTGATGTTGTACTGAAATATATTTTCTTTTTTTAAAATATGAACTTTTTATTTTGAATAAAGAAGAACAAACTATGTTTATATATTATTAACATAAAAACAATAATATTAAGAACATAAATAAAACATTTGCAATAAATTAATAAATAATATAAAAAAGTAGAAACAGCTATTTTACTGTGCTAAAATGAGGTTTCTAGCATCTGCACTCATTGGTAGTATTTTCCTTTTTTGCCTGTGGCCTCAATCCTGTTATTAGTGGATCTGAGGATATGAGGATACGATGCATCACATCTTCATTCGTCGCAATACGGCTGCATTTTCTCGAATTAAAACTGCGATAGATTTTATAGTCCTTATTTCGGTATTCTTGGGCTTCCTCGGAGAGTGATCCAACAGGAAATGCACAATTTTTTTATGATTTCTTCTCCATCATGTCCTTCGTCCTTAAGGGCATGTCTCAATACTTCATATTGATGCTTCGACAATTCTGCTTGCATAAATAATGCAAGAGCCTTATCTGGGCGAAAATGTGATGAAGAAAAGCTTTCTGATGTTGCTGCATAGTTTATCTCTTCTTGAGTAAATAAATTTCTAATTTGGTCTCTCTTATACCTTTTAGCTCGAACACAGCATTATTCAAAAATCTTTCGTGTTCTTCCACGACCATCAGTTCAGGTTTCAAGCAGTACATTTTCGGTGAATTCTACTTCCAAGACTCCTTCCAGCCAATCCTTGTATATTTCTTTTCGAAACAAAAATTTTGTCTACAAAGTGCGGTCCACCGGTTTGAAAATTGAGAAAAAAAACGTTTCTGTACTTCTGACATCACAGTTTCTATTTGCTCAGAAGTTAAGTTGGGGTATAGTCTTTCAAAATATGGTCGCATATTTTTTACTTTGCGATCATTAATCATAAGTTCGGAATACAAAACCGAATATATAATTATATATTATTATATATATGTATATTATAATTTTTCTTACACACCTTGCACAAATGGACAATCAGTCAATAATGACTTACTTTGTTTTTAATCCTTTATATATGTATATAGTTTTAAGTAAGAACTTAAGCATTCTTATGGGGCATTACCTACTAATCCTTTAAAGTCTTACAAAATTGTGCAATACACAACAAAGACAAAGCAATAAAACTTTAAACAACAATAAAAATTATTAGTTTTTCGACTTATGCCGGAAACGGAACAGGTAGAGAGAAACTCATGTACAAAAAAAAAATTTTTTTTTGTTTTTACCTGCCCCTACTTTTTGCGTGAAATCAAGAGATTATCCCTAATCCTTTTGTTTTATTCTTTATTAAGCTCTATCATATAATTCTAATTATCATAAAATAATAAAATTGTTAACATAATTTTCCCAAGAAAATTGAGTTGAAAGTTGAAAAATTTTCCAGGTAGAAATAAATTGTTTTTCAAAAAGTCGAATTTTGCAGACCCTGGTAAAGGTATGAATTTTATTTTATTTTTAAAATAAAGGTACGAGTTTTTTCTAAAAATAGAGGGTTTAAACAGCTCGTTTTGATAATTAGAACCGAAGAAATTATAACTACTTGATAAACACCACCCTCTAAACCGAGTTTTTTGAAAACCGATTCAGTAAGACGAATTTGAGCATAACTTCCAGATTAGCAGGCATTAGCAGCTGATTTTTTGTATGTTGTTATTTGAAGGTATGGAGCACACATTGGTATACTTCACTACGTGTAGGCAAGTGTAGCTAAAATTGAAACTCAAAAAGTTTTCATTAAAACCATTTTTTGTTAGTACCAATATCGGACGCTTCTTATAGAAGGTTTATTTTATAATTCATCATTTTTTTTTTTTTTAGATAACCAAGAATAGACCAACAAAATGATATATAAATGTTCAGAATTTAATTTAAGGAACTTCGGTAAGAGACATCTAAAAATTTGTTGAAAATACGGTTCGCGACTTGAATAAATTTTTCTTTGACTTTGAGGGCTTGTAAATATGTATATAAAATATATATATAAAAAATACTCTGAAATCATATGCTCCGGATATATAAAAGTAATTAGACATAAAACTTAAAAGACTACTCATTACTTTCTGAAATAGATTTTTTTCCGCTCTCAAACCACTGTGCGTCGTTTTCTTTGGCTGAGAGAACAAAAGATCGATTCAAGTCGATTTAAAAATTTTACACCTCATTTCGTTCTCTATCACTTATGTAACTCAATAGTTTCCATTATGCGCTTGGCTAGTGATAAATGAACAAGGAAATGACCTCGAACTGCTCTTGAGTACGCATGGCCTGAGATAATCCTATCAACGCTATTTTCAGCGTAAATGATTTTTAAAGCATCCTCAAGTCCACTGACACCCATAATGTATCCAGTAGCACATAGAAAGGAAATTATCACGTGGAATCCTCCAAGCCGAACGATGATGGAACCCATATCTGATGAAGGGTCAGCGCTTGAAACAATGTCCCGTGCTTTCCAAAACAGTGGCTGATCAAATGTGACGATAAAAGATTTGCGATTCGTAGCTTTGCTTCTCGCAAGAGCAGAGTTGAGTGTCGTGTATATTGTGCCGCAGTTAGAAGACGGAGCATTAATGAATGGAAGAAATATGATCTTCGACTTATCGAAGGTTCTATTGGCAGTAGTTTCTTCCTCAGGATAGTATGTACAAGTATGGAATATGGAAGGTTAATTCCATCAAGACCAAAACCACCCGAAGGCAAGCAATAGGCTCCGATAGAAAGGTACATAAATATACTTGTATTTTTCAATGCTCCCAAGTTAAAAGATAAAAATGCATTGGAAGAGCAGCCCAGAGCCAGCCAGGGGGTGGCAAGTGCCCCTCTCACCCCCAACTTGCGAACGTCTATGCCAAATGTCAACACAATCTAATTTAATTTCATTTCTGCTTTAATTTTTCTTCCGAAAGTGAAAATGTAGGAGTTATTTAGTAAAACGTTATGTTTTGCTTAATCCAAGATGGTGGCTTTTCCGGAAAAATTACTCCTAGGCTCCTTATAACCCCCTTCAACAAATTGTGAAAGAAAAGTGCACGATAAAATTTTTTCCATTTCAGGCAAATTTGTTGTATAGAGACTGGACTCAAAGCGAATGCAATCCTCTGAAGGCTCTACAAAAAAACATTTTTGAAGCAAAACTTTTCGGTTTTAGCGTGACATCTAAAAACTTGGCATGCCTAGCCAATCATAATAAATTAGCACATTGTTTTTTTTGTATCAATTTTGTGATGAAGTCGTAGATCGTTATTTCCGTGGCGGTCGCAAAGAACCAGGTAAGTCAAACTCTTAAAAAATTTAGGATGTTGGGGTTTATATTTAGTATCATTCACAAAACCTTACTAATGTGGAAAAAAAGTGTTCATTATGTATATTCAGATGCACTGGGAAAGTATTACACAAGGGTAAATTTTGTTAAATATTTATTTAAGAATTAAGATCAGGTAGGTATCTCTCCACTTACCTGGTTCTTCACGACCGCCACGGACTTATGCCCAGTTGCACCAAAATTCACTAAAAGCGGTTTTTGCTAAAATGGAGTTAAAATTTATCGGACTGACAAATTTATTTGGGTTGCACCGATCTCTTTCGCGCATTTTTTAGCTTAAATGCAGTTCATGAACCACCCCTGGATTTTATCATATGTTTATTAAACTGAACGAACAAATTTAACCAGTGCAAGTGAGATACCATTAAGGAAAATGTGAATACACAATAAACAGAAACAAGGTATTCTCATTAGATACAGCCAATGCGCCATCTTGGTGTTTTTATTATTATGTAACAACATGCAACAATCATCACATCAACATTTTATATTATTTTGCCATCATTTAACTTTTTTCATTCTTTTCTTTTTGTATTCAATTTAAATTAATTTCATTCATTTATTTTCATTTAATTATTTAATCATCTTTAAACTTTAAAATTATTCTTAAATTATTAAAATTTTATAAAAATTAATTCTCTTAAAAAACTTTCCAAACATACTGTAAATATTTCTTTCTTACTACACTGTATTTATCTTTTGTATGAAAACAATTTGTTTTTTTAAATATTCAGTAGGCTTTGCATTCTATACAAATAATTTTAAATTCTAAACAATGTATTATATGAAAGTTCAAGCAGGCTAGAGTATAAAAGGCCACGATTAATAAATACAAAGTCACTTCTTGTTATGATTGCTTCCTGTTCACTTCGACGGTACACTACTGCCTTTTGAACCTTAAGCCTTTATAATAAGATAAACAAGAATTAATATTTGCCTTGTTCCCATTGACGGAGTTATTTCGCCTCTTTGGTTTGAACCAATTTTTTAAACTTTGCGATTTTCTTATTTTTTTTGTTTCATCGCCCATTCAGCGGGTTACTGCGTTATTTCGCATTTCCTGCGGTGGAGGATAAAGCAAAATATTGCCACTGCTTGTGCTTTTACTAAGCAATATACATATACACGACTATCGACCAATAAAATTTTGTAAAAAATTCAAAATTAAACCAAAGCGTTTCACTTTCCTTCTGGGGAAAATTTGAAGAAGTTGGAAACCCTCACACCCTGCTCAGAGCACAAACAAGTGTAGACATTTACACCTGTTATATTGGCGCCCAACGTGGGGCCCGATTCTTCAACAAAAAACCACAGACGGTTAAAGAGGCGCATAAAGCTTCACCAAAACAAAACAAACAAATAAAAATGGTGACTTTTACAGACGTGCAATTAAAAAGATTCATCCAATCTATGCAAACTAAGAACGTGCGCATAGGCAGTTTCAGCAACTGTACTGCCCGATTTAGAGGAGAAAGAGATCCAGAGATTCTAGAGGCGTTCATTTCTACAATCAATGTCTTTAAAGATATAGAACGTGTTGAGGACGATGCTGCCATCAAAAGTTTTCCACTTCTACTTATGGACAATGCTGTTAACTGGTGGCATGGAATAAAATCAGAGGCAAAAACGTGGCCAGATGTTCTAACTCTTTTACGTAATGCGTATGCCCCCGCTAAGCCTGCATATCGCATCTATATGGAGATTTTCGAACAGAAGCAGAAGCCAGAACCAACCGATGACTTTATTTGTGCCAAGAGGGCATTACTGGCAAAGCTCCCGGAAGTTCTAAAAGAAACCATGATGTTGGACTTGGTTTATGGATTGCTAAGCATCCATATCAGAGACGGTGTTCCTCGCGATACTATTACCTCTTTCCAAGATTTATTGGTAAAAGCAAGAGCAATCGAACTTTCTCGAGCGGAAAAGAGCCTTAATAATGCTGTTGAGAAAGCAAAACGCGACACGGAAAAAACAACGCTGCACATTTTGCAAACATTTAGGCCATTCTATTTCTGATTGCCGCAAGAAAGAAAAACAAAATGCTCCCGTTGTATCTACAGAACCTAAAATACATTGCTACAAGTGCAAAGCACCAGGATTTATCCGATCGAATTGTCCAACTTGCAAGGATTTACCAAAAGGACCTACCACGGTATCCTTCAACTGTTTGAGAACGACAATTAGTACAGATCTGCCAACAGTTTCGATATCCTCACATGGTGAAAAGGGAATTGCATACTTAGATACCGCAGCCCGTACAAGCGTTGCCGGCAGAGAGTTATTTTTACATCTGTTACGAAATGGCACCAAATTTAAGACAATCGAAACAACGGTTACACTAGCTGATGGACATTCGCTACAGCAAGATGTCCTTATGGCTGATACAAGTATCATCTTTGGAAATAGACTTAGACCTATAAGATTTATAGCGTTACCTAAAGCTACGGATAATCGAACACTTATTGGTATCGATTTCTTGGAGCAAAATGGTGTGATAATGGACCTTGGACAGAGAATTTGGTATTTTGCCGACCAAAAAGAAAAACCTTTTGAGTTCTATGATACGTCCCACACCAAGCTTGCAACAAACAAATCAAAAACTCCTCGTTATGAAAACACAGCATCCTTCTTTCCGTATGTGCCATTTAAACCAATTTCACCACTTGCTAAAACTCCAACATTTCAACCATCTCCACATATCCAAACGTCTTCACCTGCAAAGAAAAACAAGGAGAGCAACTCTGCGTTCTTGACTTGGTTCGATCCCAATCCAGCTCCAGCATTATTCAAAACACCAAAAAGGTTGAAGAAAAGTGAAGCAAATAACGACTATTCACCAAATTTCATTCAAAACATTTTCGCTGATTCTATTAGAACAACTGACGTAACTCCTGATCGGAAGAAAATCAACAATGATACTCTATTTCCTGATCTTGTTCATTCAACTATGGATTTTGAAATGGATACCAGATTTTATTCCAATCAATTCCATCGATTTTGACCTAAGAGGAGATGAAGCCATCGGAGCAGTTTTGGTCCAGGGGGAGAAGACAGATGAGCACCCAGTTGAGTACGCTTCAAGACTCCTTACTGCAGCTGAACGTAATTACTCGACAACTGAACGCGAAGCAGCTTATCTCACGTTTGGTCGAGAGCTCAGAACCATTGACGATGTTAACCATGATCTAAGGAACATCATAGAATCAGAGAATTTTATACCGCAAATTACTCCTAAACTTCTCCAGCTAGCTACAACTCTCCAAAAAGCTAGAGAAACAGTAGAAAAAACACAAGACCACAACAAAATATACTCTGACAAAAAAACGACGACCGACACCTACTTTTCAAGTAGGAGAACAAGTATTAATAACGTCCCATGTTCTCAGCAATACCAGTAAAAACATATCCGCTAAGTTCGTCCCAAAGAGAGATGGACCTTATACAATTATTAACCAGCTTGGAGCAGCAACCTTCCAAGTTGCTTCAAGAGATGACCTTTCCATTCCACTGGGCACATACCATGTTTCGTCCCTCACGAAATATAAACCCACTGACGACACCGATGTTCAACCAGTTCGAGCCCTACGAAGACGAGGTAGACCTAAAAATCAATCTACTTCTGTCGCATCGCCGAGACGACTTCAGCGCCATAGGGGGAGAATGTAACAACATGCAACAATCATCACATCAACATTTTATATTATTTTGCCATCATTTAACTTTTTTCATTCTTTTCTTTTTGTATTCAATTTAAATTAATTTCATTCATTTATTTTCATTTAATTATTTAATCATCTTTAAACTTTAAAATTATTCTTAAATTATTAAAATTTTATAAAAATTAATTCTCTTAAAAAACTTTCCAAACATACTGTAAATATTTCTTTCTTACTACACTGTATTTATCTTTTGTATGAAAACAATTTGTTTTTTTAAATATTCAGTAGGCTTTGCATTCTATACAAATAATTTTAAATTCTAAACAATGTATTATATGAAAGTTCAAGCAGGCTAGAGTATAAAAGGCCACGATTAATAAATACAAAGTCACTTCTTGTTATGATTGCTTCCTGTTCACTTCGACGGTACACTACTGCCTTTTGAACCTTAAGCCTTTATAATTAGATAAACAAGAATTAAATATTTGCCTTGTTCCCATTGACGGAGTTATTTCGCCTCTTTGGTTTGAACCAATTTTTTAAACTTTGCGATTTTCTTATTTTTTTTGTTTCATCGCCCATTCAGCGGGTTACTGCGTTATTTCGCATTTCCTGCGGTGGAGGATAAAGCAAAATATTGCCACTGCTTGTGCTTTTACTAAGCAATATACATATACACGACTATCGACCAATAAAATTTTGTAAAAAATTCAAAATTAAACCAAAGCGTTTCACTTTCCTTCTGGGGAAAATTTGAAGAAGTTGGAAACCCTCACACCTGCTCAGAGCACAAACAAGTGTAGACATTTACACCTGTTATAATTATTTATTATTTCTTTTTTTTTAATTAAACGAAGCAATAAATATTTAAAAGAGGTCGGTGCAACTGGCCATTAGTTTCCTAATTTAGATTCCTATTTAAGCCAAGCTTTATTACTCACTATCAAATTAAATCAAATAAGTGCACAGCATAATTATTTTATAAAAACAGGCCTCTTCAAAGGAAATTCTGGCTAAACAAAAACTAAATCACTCTTACCATCAGCTCTTGCTTTTTCTTTAAGCATTCGCGCCATTGCCAAACTTATTCTTTCTTTAAGTATGAAAAAAAAGACTAAAGTATATTTAAGAAACACTCGAGATAAGATTTTCATGAACTAAATTACTGACGAAAAAAAAATCTAAAATCAATTTGGGTCCTTCGTGCATCAGAATTTCAATTTTGGAAAAAGCGCTAAACTGCAGATAGGAAGGTTTCTTAACTCATTCCTCCTTTGGCCGCAACCGCTAAAGTGAAGTTTGTTGTATATTTTTATATGAATTACATATATTGTAAACCAGTTGCTAAGTTTTTTTTTTGTATAAGATATCTTCAATTGAAGCTTACCACAATTAAAGAACGTTGCCAACCCCTTTAATTTGAGATACAGGGCTGCCGTTTTAGTCGTTATTTTCTTTTAAAAATGAGCAAATCATAAAAAATTAAGACGGAAAAACAACTAAACTCATACAAAATGCAATAAGTAACTATACATTTAATGTGAAAAAACAACTAAAGCCAAGCTAAGTCCTTTAGTCTGGGAGCCGACCGTAAGATTACCTATCTCATCGGCAAGGTTATCTGGTCCCAATGCAATGGTTAGAAAATGCACTTTTCAGGTTGCATTTTCCACTAAATGTGCCAACAATCTGTATAAGCAACTTCTATAAATGGGATATCAAATGAAAGGTAAGGCTGTTGTTTATACGATAACAATGGTCAGACAAAACTTTTTTGGCTGTTGCCACGAGTCCAACCACTTTTCTAAAATTAAGGATTCCGTGCATCCTTGGGTGAAAATGAAAAAAAAAGTGGTTAATGCCACTTTCTTAGCTATCTGATATGATTTTACTCATTTTTCCCTAATGTAAAACGCAGTGTTAAAAAAAGAGCTTTTTTTTTAAATGGTCGGACTGGTCACCACAGCCAAAAACAGTCTGCCTAACCATTGCAATCCTGTAGAGGACAGCCTTACCTTTCATTTGTTAACCCATTTATAGAAGTTGCTTATATTATTGGTACATTTAGCGAAAAATGCAACCTGAAAAGTGCATTTTCTAACCATTGTGACCAGAAAAAGCTTTTCCGACCAGTAGTTTTGTAAATTTTTTCACTACAGTTATCGGTTGGCATTCAATTTTTGCGTGGCCGCGATGAGATAGGTAATCCTACGGTCGGTTCCCGGACTATTATTTCTTGTTGTAAATCCTACAAGAAAATTAACTTAAGTCAACTTTACATAGTAAATATCGGTTTTTTTTTTGTTGTTTTTTCCTCAATCTCAACTGAAAAAGTGACTTAAGCTGTTAAGTTTTTTTGAAATTGTGGCCACATTTTTTAAGATAGAAAGCTGAAAAAAAATTGAGTACCTACGCATCAAAACCGATTTTAGCGATTTTAGTTTGTGACCACAGAGATATTGGCGCAAAATTTAAAAATCCTACTATTATTAGGGTTAAGGTAAAGTATTTAATTACATTTCTGCAATTTTAAACACTTTTTATTGTTTTGCTAACTATAATGCTAAAACCATTTTGTATTAGGACAAGGAAACTCATTTTTATTTTAAATAAATTTTCATAGATTCTTTTGGTGGTGGTGTCTAACCCAGGAGATTCTAGTGGTGGGTCTGTAACTGGGACAAAAGAAATTTTTTTTCCTGCTTTATTAACTTTTTCATAGAAATCTTTTAGTAATGGGTCTGATGGAGTAGGTTCTGGAGATGATTATGGGACTTGAACAAAGGAACACCTTTTTTCTGAGAGTGAGTCTACTTCCCCCGTCAGACACTACTCCATTAGACCCACCACAAAAAAAATATAAAAAGTTATTAAAAAAAAGGAAGTTCTTTTCTTATCACAGTTCCAGGCCCACCTCTAGAACCTCCTCCGTCATACTCTTTTTCATCAGACCGATCACCAAAAAAATCTATTAAATAGTAATAAAAACAAAATAGTGTTCTGTTTGCCTACTTCCAGACCCACCTCCAGAATCTCCTCCATCAAATATTAATCCATCGGACACACCAGTAAACAAATTCTATGAAAAAGTGTGACTTCATGTCTTCAAATTACCACAAAAATATTTTCAATAATACCTAGATAAATACAAAAAAAAAGTAAATCATCGTGTCGCCCATCATTTTTATTTTGCCCCACGACCGACGACGGCGACGCACAGTGGTAAAAACGACCAATCTAGGTGGACATTGCTCATAACTTCTAAATAAAAAGTCGAAATCACCTGAAAATTTGTATCGTATTAAAATTCTTCATACCACTTGTGTAAGCTATGGTGTGGCACTTATGCGATGCTACAAATTGCCTGTTGCGACGGTCACAGTGGTTGGTTTCCTTGCGACCACATCGCACACTTACCAAAAATGCATGTTTGGTATCATTTGTAATGTTTTTAGGTATACGCTTAATCGAATGAAACTAATATCAGAGTACTAGAATTAATCCTTATGTACATATCGTCGGTTCAAAGGTAAAACTCACTAACTAACATTTGACACTTTTGAAGGAAATTAGACTGAAACATACTTTTTGAAGCTGAAAATTCAATTTCCGAAAATTTTTAAATAAAGTTCCCGGGTATACCTTTCAATGTCCTTATAAAAAACGTGCAAAATGGGGCTTTTTGCATTCAAAAAATGCATTTCATTCTCATTTTCTTGAGCATTTTTTTCTGCACTTAGTGAGTTTTACCTTTGAACCGACGATATATGAACTCTACATTTTTTGGGGGAACGGTTCAATGACAAAAATCGAATAAAAACGAATATTTTCTTAATTTTAAAATTGATTATTTTTTTTTTTGTTATTTTTTTTTTATTTTTATTTTTTATAATTAAGTATTGCATTTATTTTTATATTGTTTGCTTATACAATTATATGTGTATCTTTAAATTAAAAAAAAGGCAGGAAACAAATTTAGGTACCAATTCATGTTTCTATTTTTCCATTTCTAGGACTTCAGAAAAGTTACTTGTTCCTCTATCAGATTCAGCTAAAAAAATCGTAAAAGCATACGTCTATTTTTATCTATAACTTTTTTATTTTCAATTTTATCGTAAAAAGTATATTGACATAAATTGTAGAAAATTTTATTTTCTATAAAAAAAGTTAAATTTTTTTTGTTTAAAACTAACGGTTTTCAAGATATCGTGGAAACTCTTTTTCGTCCCTTTTTTTCACGATGATGGGCGATTGGTGGGGTTTTCAACCCCGAAAATCTGGTTTTATACTCACACTGAACTGCCCTACACATCAAAAGAAAAAAACTTTGTACAACCCGAAAAACGATGTCAAAATACCATTTCAATGGACTAAAACATCACTTTTGAACGGGGACGTTTTCCTGAACAAAATTAGATATCTATGCCCTATTGGTCTGTATGGGTGTGATTTTTTACTTTATGTATTTTGTAGATGCTCTTCTTTCAGGCCATGCTTACCGGAAGGCGGAGAAACATGGAGAAAAAAAGTTATATCATTTCAAAAACTAAGTTTAGTGAAAAATTTAAGCGCTACTTCTCGTTAGTCTGTACCATATAATTTAATGCCTTTCCGAATGAGGTTACGGCTAAATTTATTGTACTAACCATTAATAAGAATATCGAAAAGTCAAAAATTGAATACCTTACTTTTGAAAACTAGCAGAACAATATTTAACATGGTCTAATTTTGTACAGAACTGCGAACCACCTGATGTTTTACAAAGAGTGACATATTTGAACACGTACATCACATCAAACGGAATTCTCAATGCAGTTTCTGTCTAGTCAACCATTTCTGGTTATAATATAAAGTCCATTCGCCGATCAGTTGACATGAATTTTCGTCCTAATGTCCAGCTAGATTGGCCGTTTTTACCACTGTGCGACGTTCACAAAAGCAAAACTTTGCTCTTTATCCTTATTTCTTGATCCTAAAAACCAGTAGCGTAGCTACCTTGGTATCATCCGTATCAATGATACGGGGCCCCGAGATATAGCCCCAACGATACAGAGGACTCCATGTGTGTAAGAAATTTTTCATTGAGATGAATACAACACGCAATGTGGATTATATTTTCAAAATGTACTTATGTATTTCTTTTGCATGTGTCTTTTCGATATTTTTCCTACTTATTTCCTATGTAGTCTAGTCAAATGGTGTTCAAAAGGGACCTGAAGTGGAAAGTTCTGGTGTAATTATTTTTAGTGGCTCCCTTTATGTTTTTGGGGTCGCTGAAAACGAATCTGAAGTTGTCCAACAAAATTTTTCACGGCAAATATGAGAATTCGTCAAAAAACGTCAAAAATTTCGACATTTTTTGTCTTTTTTCCTTATTGCTCAAAAATTATTTTTCTTTTGTAAAAAGCGCTTATGCAAAAATAAAAAGAATGAGATTACCTACAATCTATGCTTATATCATTTTTTTTTTAGACTTATGGTTTCTGCGGAAACAGTCGTTGAAAAACAGCCAAAAATCCGTCATTTTTAAAAAATTGCATAAACGATTTTTGTTTGGATTGTTTTCTTCATTACATGAAAAGTAGGCCATGAGTTATTATGTTATTCGCATTTTCTAATTGTAGTTGTCTAAAATTATTATATTGCAGTGGTTAAGTGTCTAAGTTTCAGTATTCCAAACAGTCAAAATGTCAATTCAAAAGTGTCATATAACATCGACAAACTCATAAAGGTTCAAAGAACAGCTAGTGTTGGTACCACAGGGGCTCTTCGATCTTGCCCAACGGATGCCTTAAGCGTTTTTCTGCACCTTCTACCACTTGATCTACACATAAAATTTCTAGTATCTTGCAGTGCCTTAAGACTTAAAGAATCAAATTCTTGGGTTGCTAAACCTCTTATGGTCACAGCAATATCACAAATTCGATTCCCATCGATATATTTTCGACTCCCACTGACTACCGCGCTCCTACAATGAGCCTCAGTAAAGATTTTAAAGCCTTATTCCCATCCAGAGGGGACGGGGATGATGACGCCGCCGTGACGAGAGACTTCGACACAACTATCTATACTGATGGCTCAAAGATGGAGTGCGGTGTTGGCTCAGGAGTCTTCTCTGAGTCTCTCAACATCTTTATGTCATTTCGGCTACCGAATTTTGCAAGTGTATCCGTTTCAAGCTGAAATACTGAAAATTAGGTAGGCGTGCAGGATAATTAAAGCAGATCCAAACCAAAATCGTAATACAGGCATTCTTACAGACAGTCAGGCGGCTGTGAAAGCCATTGATTCGATTACATCATCCTCTAAATTGGTCCAACAATGCCGAGATGAGCTCGAAATTCTAATTATTAACCTCAAGGTCACTCTTATCTGGGCTCCTGGTCACAGTGGCATTGAGGGATATGAACGGGCAGATGAACTAGCCAGGCAAGGATCAGCCCATTATAATCTCACTTGCGGAAAGAGTCAATATTCCCCTTTGGGTTGTGAAGGGCAATATATAATATATCCAATCGTAGGTGGAGCAGTTTAACCAACTGCAAAATATCCAGAACGATCTGGCCCACCTTTAATAAATCCCGAACAATTGATCTCATATGTAGGTCGTAGCAACCTGCACTGGTCACTGGTCAATTGGAGAACATGCGGCGAGGCTGGGTATTCCTTACAATACTCACTGTCGCAGCTGTGGAGACCAGCAAGAAAAGGAAACAGTCCTTCATTTTCTCTGTAAATTTCCAGCTCTAGCCAGAATGAGAGCACAATCGTTTGGAATGGCTTTTTTTGACGACCTAAACGAACTTTTCGAAATGAAGATCAAAGACTTTGTCTCTTTTCAAAACGCCACGAAATGGATCTGAGACGAAAATCGGTTGCGTGTTCTATTGTCTTTTGTAATGACTCACAAGGTACCTCAACCATACTTCACAGCCGTCCTATTTCAAAGCAAGGAACGCTGGTTTCTTGGGATCATCTCTCCAACCCGCACTGGAGGAAATCTCACATCCAACCCAGGGAACGGGATACGGGACACCTGAGGAATAAGCCGCTCAGAGAATAAACCCGCAAATCCTCACTTTAATCTGTTTTCATACACAGGTCACACGAGTTATGGTATCAAAACGGCGCAATCTAGTGTTGATTGGGCAAAGAGCGAGTGTTACGCTCTTGGCACCATTTCTACCTACCTATGGTGCAGTGAAAGTGGTGAATGAAAAAGCAATTGAAACGCTCCTTCAAGCCAGTAAGAAGAGAAAGGCGCCAGTTGTAGCTATCATTGAAACTCATCATTGAAAATTTTAATGATTGATTTTGAGACGTTTAGGAGGCAAAATCAGTTATTATTTTGATGGAAAAATAAAGCTTTAGATTAAGTTAATATTTTTTGCAAAAAAAATTATTTAAATAGGCCCAACTTTCTACATAAAAAGACTTTTCTTATTTCAATGATTGAACTACCTTGCCAATGATCATTGAAAATTCAAAAGTCGATTTTTGTCGAAATTTGGGACTATTTGAAATTTTTTTTTTGACTAGAAATATTAATTAAGTCTTGAGCTTCAATTGACCATCAAAATAATGAATGATTTTGCTTTCTAAACGTCTCAAAATCAATCATTAAAGTTTTCAATGATGAGTTTCAATGATAGCTGTAACTGGCACCAAAAGACGGAAAGGGAGCTGCTTTGGCAGGTAAGAAATTAGTGGAAGTGCATACAACCTGACAAAAAAGGTATATAAATGATAGAATGATATCTGCTCACCTGAAGAAAGCTGGTAAACCATCAAGCACTCCGCTAAAATTGCGATCATGTTAAATTCATGCTCCACTGAAGAGTTTTCATTCAGAACACTTTGATTTGTCAGTGGGTACGTATTCATGATGATTACTCGAGGATCGAGGTCGCAACAATGTTTATCTCCAGGTGAACGTAATTTGGTACATCTGGTGACAAAAATTGAAATAAAAGATACAGTTTTGATTCAAAATAGCTTTTTATGGCCTTTAGTCCTACAAATTGACGTTTGATCCGGCTTACTCACTTGGACTCAGCAGTGACTGTGAATGGACATTTTGACTGTTTGGAATACTGAAACTTAGACACTTAACCACTGCAATATAATACTTTTAGACAACTACAATTAGAAAAGATGAATAACATAATAACTCATGGCCTACTTTTCATGTAATGAAGAAAACAATACAAACAAAAATCGTTTATGCAATTTTTTAAAAATGACGGATTTTTGGCTGTTTTTCGACGACTGTTTCCGCAGAAACCATAAGTCTAACAAAAAAATGATATAGGAATAGATTGTAGGTAATCTCATTGTCTTTATTTTTGCATAAGCGCTTTTTGCAAAAGAAAAATAATTTTTGAGCAATAAGGAAAAAAGACAAAAAATATCGAAATTTTTGACGTTTTTTGACGAATTCTCATATTTGCCGTAAAAAATTTTGTTGGACAACTTCAGATTCGTGTTCAGCGACCCTAAAAACATAAAGGGAGCCCCTAAAAATAATTACACCAGAACTTTCCACTTCAAACTACCATTTGACCTGACTATATGTATCTATCTTCATCCTACCAACTAAAGTAGACGCAACTGTAACATGCTTTGTTTTTCTATCGGAACACGTGCCAGAAGCCCAGGAAAATTAGAAGAAAATATGGCAAAACTAGGAAAAAATTCTTAAAAAACTGAATTTAGATGTGTAGCTTCGTTTTAACGTATTAAGCATTCAATACAAATTTCCTACTCTTATGTCGTTTTCCATTGGTTTCACTCAAGAAGACACTCATTCTGAATCCAATGGAACAGTGCTTGGTACTTCTACTCAATTTTGAAGTTTTGTCTCTGTATTAGTTAATCATTAAATAGAAACTTTTTGCTGGCACACAAAAAGTGAAATTAAAAACAATAGTGTATCCACCGCTTACTTACAAATAATAATTTATCTTTTTGTTGTATTAAATTTTATTGAATTCAGTGTTTTCGAGTGCACAATTAATTCGAATGGGATGAACAAAAAATATGAAGTTGCACTGCAGTTTGTTTTGACGTTTGAGTTTGAATGCATTAGTGCTTCTGAGTGTCTTCTGAATTCAAATCAAGAATCAATTTTCTCTCCTCAGAATCGTCAGAAGAGTATTTTTTGTGCCAATGAAACGGTTTCAGACGCGTTCCGGACGATTCTGGACGCTTCCGAACCAGGCGCGGATCCAGGATTTCGTTCAGGGGGGGGGCAATTCTTGTGAATTTCCAAAATCTTGATGAGGTCTACAGAAAATTTGTGTACACTTCATACCACTCTACACGCCTGGTCACACAAAGCAATGTGAGTTGATGATGAGTTTGAAATTTGAGGAAAGCGATAAAGTCTTTCATAACTGCCACAGTTCTCGAACAGAGGACTTTGAACTTTGTTAAATGAGGTTTTGCAGTTTGTAGCTAAAGCATGGTGTCTTTACAGCTCGGAAAAGATAACGGAACAGTGGTATGTTCCTATTCAGACACATGACGTTAGAAATCGAGCGGAATATCCAGCCTCTTCTTTAGCTGGAAACCTAACCTAGCCTTGCAAGTAAAAGGCCGTTTTCGAGAACGTCATCAGCGTCAAAAATGCATTTTGCAGAATGTTCTCAAACGCAAACTGCAAAAGTCTTCTGTTCGAAAAGGCAAATACAAGTTATAGGCGCCAGTTAAAGCTATGTATCATTGAAAATTTTAATGATAGATTCTGAGACTTTTAAGAAATAACATCATTTATTATTTTGATAGGCAAATAAAGGTTAGCACTTAGTTAATATTTCTAACCAAAAAAATTTTTTAAATTGGCCCAACTTTCCACATAAAAACACTTTTCTTATTTCAATGATTGAACAACCTTACCAATAATGATCATTAAGAAATTAAAAGTCATTTTTTGTAGAAAGTTCGGCATATTTGAAATTTAATTTTTGCGTTGATAAAAAAGATTTTGTGCAAGCAAAGCCATTGCATTAATTTGAAAATTGCTGTATTTCAGCTAAACTAAAATTATAGATCAAAACCGAGATGAATCGTATCGTTTGCTCAGATGCCTTTGTCCGTCCATCGATACAAAACCAAACTTTCTGCCATTGAAATAAAACACAGTTATTATAGTGAAACATACAAAGAAAGCACCACTCTTTATTAAACCTTTCCTTCCGACCTTCTCGATTGTGACTAACTTTCGTTATACATTTCACTAACAATAAACTTAGCCTTCGTTAGTTTTAATATAAATGTTTCATTTAAGCCCAAAATATCGACTACAGAGTTGCCAGAGTCATGCAGTTCGATACAATAGCAATATTCGCGTCGAAAAATGGCAATCATTTGACAATCGAATTGACAAAACAACTATCCTTTCCTTAGGTATAAAAGTTCCATCCAACTTCTCTTCCGCAGTGACTGCTGTAGTCGCTTCCTGGTTTTTCTCCAATCTTCTTCGTTGAATTCGCACTCTTCGCCAGTTTAATAAACTGGAACACGGAAATTCCTAAAACACATCCATAAAAGTGATGAAATCCTCACATCAAAAACGTATCTTATGGATAAAACAGATGTGCAGCATGTCTGCACGCATCGCTGCGTACAGCGCCTGACTCGAACCACATGTACATACTCTTAAGGTGCGTATCCATATCAGACAAAAAGGCGACAAGCAGCTCTGAAGAAGTTCTCGAGAGTAAAACTCGAAAGTGGACACAGATACATTCATGAAATAAGCTCACAAGAGGGGAAGACAGATATCCGAGAGTCGCTCTCGAGAGTTTTTTAGTGAAAGTACTCCCTCAATGGAAAAGTATATTTTAATATCTATGTATCACAAAAAGAACTCTATCACCCATTTAGTATGAAAGTTTTTGGTATTTCTCAATAACTTTTATACAAAAATGTAGTTTATTATTTTAACTTTAATTTGATATCTTTATCCTGTAGATCCGAGCATTTGAAGCTAAATTTGAAATTTTTGAAGGTAGTTACTCGTAAATCGACGATTTTAATTTTTTGGAAATAAAAATCAACTTCAATTTGAAAATTTAGATAAGTGCCCCTGTCGCCTCTCCCGTTACATTGTACATAGTATAAAAAATCAGTAAAAAATCTGTTGAGTAGGATTGGAGGTGAAGCAATAACTTTTTAAAACACTATTTTTCAAATTGTAAATTTTTTCATTCAAAGCATATTGAAAATTGAAAACAAACTTGATTTGGGATTCAACCTGGTCTCTAGTATGAAATAAATTGACTTTTCTCACAAAATGTCATACAGTAATGTAGCCTGACATTTTTATCTTTTAATTAAAGACCTTGGCGCAAAATTATAGTGAAGTTAACACGATACTAAAACAACTTTAGTGTAACACTCGGTGAAAATGCCGTTTTCTTAAATTATAGACCATGTCAAACCAACTTTATGTTTAAGCAGTTGCATTAAAATTAAAATCACCAAAGTCTGATTTTGATTTTTTAGTATCTATCACACTAGACTAGCTCAAATGACGTCTGTCGCGCGAACTGTCATTGATTTAGGAGCGTTCAACTTTAATTTGCTAAGAAGATTGTCTTAGCGCGACACTAACTAAAGCATGTGTCTATAATTCAAGATAAGTTAGAGAACTGCATTAAAGTCAAACAATTGTTAACTAGTGTCACGCTAAGGCCCTTGAAATAGGCTGTCTATAATTTTGCGCCCTTAACTTTGAAGATCGAGATCTAAAACCGAAGTTATAAGCTTTTCACTCAGTCGATTTGAAGACGCTATTTGTGCATACCGGAACTTTTCTTAATTTAACCTGGTCAGCCAGCGGCCAACGAACAACCATTTATCGCTGCAACTCTGCGCTGCCAAGGAAAAATTTATAAACGTATAACGAAATAACCTTTTTTTGATTAAATTTTATTAAATTAATATATTATGCTTCGTTCGTTCTTGCCCAGGGGGGGGCAATTGCACCCATTGCCCCCCCCCTGTATCCGCGCCTGTTCCGAACCGGACGTCCAATGGAAAACAGCATAAGTTTGGACTGCCGAAAGCAGTGTTATTATCTTTTTTGTGTACAATTTATTAGCTAAAATTTATTTTTTTTGAAAAAATAAATGGTTGTTAGGATATTTATAAAAACTATGCTATGTCCTTTTAGCGTACAAATAAAATGCAGCCAGTGAACCGCCATAACTGTTTGAGACTAAAGCTCAGATTAGACGGTCAACACTTGGCGTTTTTCTTTTTTGGCTCTGAGCAAAGCTCTGAGCAGAGGCTGAGCGATCAGAGTAGAGCTCCGAGCAGATTATAATCAGATTCCTCAGATTGAATTATGAAATGCACTTGAGCACTGAACTGTCATTTCATACGGGTTTTTGGATTACGTGAAATTTCTTGCAGCTTTTTACAATTTGCTATCAAAACACATAAGAAAAAAAAAACAGAATTAATGATATTTGTTCCTAAATAAACACAAAATAATTTGTTTACCTGAAGTTGACGGGTGACTGTTTAGGGAATCCATTTTTAATTTTGTGTTTTGTTTTGTCTGTAAAATCACTAAATAAAATTAGTTAAGTTGGCTTCGCTCGATCCGCTCGATCATTTTACCCTGAGCTAATTGAGCAAGCTCTGAGCTAGCTCAGATGGAATATAGAAACACTCTTTTTAGGCTCTGATATGTCTGAGCTAAAAAAGAAACATAGATTTTTCGTTTGACAGTTTCGTAATCTGCTCTGAGTTAAAAAAGAAAAACGCCAATTAATAGTCAACGCATTGACTCCTTGACGTTACCAGAAACATCGTTAATATATTGTCAACGTAGGCTGAGTCAACCAACTCATGAAATGTTGAAGATCACACGAATGATGCCACTTGGTTAATGTTTTCCTAAAATGCGTTGACGTGTTGACCAATCAACGCGATTGGTGCTCTTTGGTGTCAACGAATTGGCACGTGAAACGATGAGGATTACACTCCTTGGACGCATCCAAACACTATGATCGTTGACACGGCGGCGTTGACAAGAGTAAAATTCAATAATTTTTAACGTTGATGATCACACGACATTGGCTGTACTTGTAGTGTTATCGAACAATACAATGTGGCTGGATGAAAAAAACACTAAAAAATCAAAAAAAAAATTGATATAAAGGCAACTGCATGACATTTGGATCAAAATATACCTTTGTCGTGAAAATATAGTTCGTTTTCCATCTATGAAGCCATCAACTGTCAAATTCCATCAAGGGATGGCTACAATGTCGATGGATTAAAAAACCTCTTAAGATCAGAAATTTTTAGAGTTTGTTTACTGCTTCGGAAAAAGGTGATTTGAGGGCAATCGGATGACATTTGGATCGAAATATACTTTTGATGTCAAAATGTAGTTCGCCCCCATCTGGCAAGCTATATTAACTGTCGATGTATTAGAAATCCTCAAAAAGACAATTCTGCTATGTCAACATAAGAATAGAGTCAACGCGTTGGTGAACGTGCAACGAAAATACACAAATTTGTGTCAACGATAGTGTCAAAGCAGCCATCAAAACTTCAGACGATCACACGGCAAGTCAACTTTGGAACAAAATTTGACGTCTCTTTAAAGTCAGAGAGTCAACGCGTTGACCATTTGCGTTGACCGTCTAGTCGTAGCTTAACGTATGTAAAGTTCCTTGATTATACATTTAAAATAAGTTGATGTAAGTTTATTTTGCACATATATTGCCACTGTCAGGAAAAAGAGGACCTCTAAGAAATTTCTGATACGGGGCCCTGAAGTGTTTGCTACGCCACTACGAAAAAACCTAAGATTGGATACAAAATTCATTGTTCTACGACAAAAATTACCAAGTTTAAAGAATTTTTTTCTGATTTTCGTGGGATATTAGCCGTCATTTTGAAAAAGATGACTTCCGATGCGCTGATTTATTTTGGTTAACTATTTTTATCATGAAGACGACACCTGATCGGAGGACCCGAGAACCATCAAAAAAACTTTTGCTGGAATTTTGTTCGTTTGGATATAGAATTTGTATATTAAAAAACTTCCTGCAATAATGAATAGAAATTCGACCCTTGTTGAATTTAGTTCATTGTAGTTCTTTTTGATCAAAAAACTCCTGCAAGATATACTGGACTTCATAAAAATTTGCTTATGATATGACAAAGGCTCTTATATCTAGTTTTTGATGAGAGTCCGTGTGAGATCGCCTGGACGAAATGCCTATTTGTATGAACTAAAGGCTGTTTAAACCTTTTTGGAATCAGATATTGTTACTGTAAAGAAATACGTATCTAATCTACATATATGTATGTATAGTATTATTAAAAAAACACATTAATAAATCAACTAAACTAAAATTAAATTAAATGAAAACTATCCGGAGGCTTGCATTAGGCAAAGAATACACATGTAAGATTTACCTACCACTTATGTTAGTCTTATATTAGCAACTTACAAGAGGCTTTACAATAAAGATGAACTTACAGTAAAAAATACTTTCGTTAGTTTGAAAACTCATCAATGCCGTTTGAGTAAGCTGTGAGACCTCCATAAGTTTGAAAAAAAAAAACGTATTTCTACCTGTAAGTTTTTCTTTCAACTTACAGCTTACGTAAGTTGATAAATTTACTGTAAGTCACTAATAAAGCTGTTTACACTTACTAAAGTAAAACTTACATGCGTAACCTTGGCCTTAGATAACCACAGATAAAATTATTGAAACAAGTGCCATTTAATTCATATCAATTAAACATTTAAGCACGACGGCGACGACGTACTCCTACATTTATATCCCTATCAAGCCCCACACATTTAAATTCAAGAGAAATAATGCAACTCTGGACAATGAAACAATCAATTGTGTGAAAATTTGTTTATATAGATAATATGTGCTTACTTACATATGTAGGTACCTATTAAAATTCAAGATATTTTTAATACTGCTCTTTAAGACCTTTCAACGTTTTTCTATAGTTTTCTAATGCTCTGTTAACAAAACTTAAGACATTATTGTTTGCCAAGTTGATATTATTGTGTTATGTGTATAAGCTTTTTGATAAAAATTGAATTTAAGATCATATAAATAACATGGAAACTTTTGTTAAAATTTAACAGTTGTATTCGAATCATGGACACCATTTGTTTAATTTGTATAGCAGCAGTTTTACTACCAACTGGTATTTTAGCCTGTAAGGCTCCTGATGTAGTTGAAACGAACAAAGATTGGTGGCAAACTGCACAGTTTTACCAAATATATCCCCGATCTTTCATGGACTCCAATGGCGATGGAATTGGGGACATAAACGGAATTGCCTCAAAATTGGAATACCTTCAAGAAATCGGCGTAACAGCAGCTTGGCTTTCTCCAATTTTCAAATCACCTATGGTTGATTTTGGTTATGATATCTCCAGTTTTTATGAGATTCAGACCGAATATGGAACAATCGCTGATTTGAAAAATCTCATAGCCAAGGCGAAGTCTCTTGGCGTAAAAATAATTTTGGACTTCGTTCCGAACCATGCGAGTACTGAAAGCGAATGGTTCAAAAAATCTGTGAATCGTGAGAAAGGTTTTGAAGACTTTTTTGTTTGGCACGATGGCTATGAGAACCCTAACGGAGGAAAACGACTTCCACCAAGCAATTGGGTAAGAAAATGAACCTACTAAAGTCGTCATTAACAAAAAGAAAATATTTTAATGCTTTAATAGCTTCAAGCGTTCAGAGGATCCGCGTGGGAATGGAATGACAAGAGAAAACAATTCTATCTCCATCAATTTGCAGTTCAGCAGGCTGATTTAAACTATCGCAACCCATTGGTTGTGGAAGAAATGAAACGTGTCCTTCGGTTTTGGTTAGATGTTGGTGTTGCTGGTTTTAGAATTGACGCCGTTCCAAATCTATTTGAAGCCCTTCCTAATAGTGCAGGACGTTACCCTGACGAGCCACTCAGTGGAACCACTAATGATAAGGATAATAGTGAATATTTGAACCACATTTATACACAGAACCAACCTGAAACTCTTGACATGGTATATCAGTGGCGGACAGTAATGGATGACTATCAGCGAATTAACGGTGGGGATACGAGAGTCTTGTTGATTGAAACTTACTCACCAGCTTGGTTTACAATGCCATTGTATGGGACTTCCACTCAAAAGGGTGCACATTTACCGTTTAATTTTAATTTTATAACCATGTTGCACAAAGGATTTAAAGCAACAGATCTGGAAAAGACTATTGCTGCTTGGTTAGACAAAATGCCTGCAGGCAAAACTGCAAATTGGGTGGTAAGGTCTTTCTTTGTTAAGGTTCGACGTGTAAGGTGTCAACATATTTTTTTTCAAGACTGGAAACCACGATCAAAGGCGTGCAGCAAGTCGATATGGAATTCAGATGGCTGATACTATGAATATGCTTGTTATGATGCTTCCAGGAGCAAGTATTACATATCAGGTATGATAATTTAAAACAGCTTGAGTCAATTTTTGAAATGTTTCAGTACGAGCAAAACAAGTTTGGCATATTTTTAAAATTGACTATTCAATTTATTAAAAAAAAGTACTGGAGCCAGGTAAATGAAATTTATTTTCAGAATATATAGTGGCAATACCCAGTTTATCCTATCTTCTATCTTTGTTGTTGTTAAAAGCCTTTTAATTGAACTGCTAAAAACCTTTTTAAGGGACTTATGGCCGATTTCACGAAAGGCTTTTAATGTTTTTTGGTTTCAACAAATGCTTTTATATTTAGGAAGATTTTAAATGCCTTCGTAAACTAAAAGCTCGTTTTCATGAAAGGCTTTTAATTATTTTAAAGCCATTAAGCCTTTAAATTATGTTTTTTGGTTTCACCAAATGGTTTTATATTTAAGAAGTTTTTAAATGCCCTTGTAATCTAAAAGCTCGTTTTTTTTTTGTTAACTCATTCCAGTCAACAACAGGTGATATTTTGCTGTCAGAATAATTGTCCCTCATCCATAATGCTTTTTTACTTTTTCTTATACACTTCGCATGTGCGAGGGAAACAACCTCTTTTTTTGAATCCATGGATGTGAGCAAAGTCAGTCAAATTAAAATATCCCTAAAATATCCCTTTTCTACATTGGTGAAACTGAAAGATTTTAAATGTGATGAAATTTAGAAGGAGTTTATATAAAAGTTATTTCAGTGTTTGTTTATGAAATTGGCCATTAAGCTATTTTAAAAAAATGCTATGCAAATGAACATATCTATGTATAGTAGTTTATGTGACATAAGATGTTTTAACAATTTCTTTGGTAGATAACATTTTTGAGACTTAAGTCAAGTTAAACTTCTTCAAAAATATTGAAACAAAAGTTTTGAACAACTTAGGTATGTTGACCTACGCGATGAATATGTATCAAATTAAAGTGTCATAATAGCTTATGTCACGACTTAAGCTCTTTCAAAAAAATACATTCCTTATAAGATTTGAAAGATTTTTGGTCAATGTAGACACAAGCTGTTATACAATAGCAATTTTTGTCCAAGAAAACTTAAGCTATTATGTTTTTATTAAATAAAATGTTTTATATTTTACGTAGAGGAATGAGACCTGGACTTAAAAAAAGTTCAACAAACTGTGCATTTTCCAAGCAATGAATTCTCCACTTTTTGAGCAAGCAATTTGATATTGTTTCCTTAGTATTTGATGGCAAAAATGATAGTAATATTTCGAATAATTAATTAATCAGATGTCTGTTTGCTGTGAATTTATTATTAAAAAATGATTTTTAGTGAATAGTTGTGTTAATGTTTGTGTGTATTAATATTGATATTAGGGTGAAGAACTTGGAATGATTGACGGTGAAATATCTTGGGCAGATACTGTTGATCCAGCTGCGTGCAACTCTAACCCAAATATCTATGAGCAATTTACTAGAGATCCTTCACGAACACCTTTTCAATGGAACAGTAGCAAAAATTCAGGATTTTCTACTGCCGACAAAACATGGCTTCCACTTGCTGCAGGCTACGAAACTACAAATGTGGAAGAAGAAAAAAAATCACCTAGAAGTCATTTGAGTATTTACAAAGCTTTAGTAAGCCTTCGAAGGGAAAGTAAATTACTTCAAAACGGAAATTATAGATTCAAAGCACTCAATGAGGATGTATTTATATTAGAAAGGTAAAGTATACAAATCTGTGCGTAGTTGTTTTATAATAATTACCTATTTTGTTTTATTAGATCGCTTACCAGTGGGGAAAAATTGGTATTCTTAGCTAATATCAGTAGCTCGCCATCTACAATCAATATTAGAGATTATGATACTACTTTACCGGTCTCTGTAAAGGCTTCAATCATAAATTCGTACTCAACAAAAAGCGAAGGGTAAGTTTACATTAATTTGTTTTATGGCGCCAGTTATAGCTATAATTGAATCTCATCATTGAAAATTTTGTTCTTCAATTTTGAGGTATTTAGAAAGCAAAATCAATGATTATTTTGATGGAGAAAAATGCTCAAGACTTAATTAATAATTTAATAATAATAAAAATAATAATAATAACTACATACTAATTAAAAAAAGCAAAAACCAAGCCCATCTGCTTCGTTTTATCTTGAAGCATAGTAGGGTTTCCAGATGATATAAAGTAATAAGACAACTGAAAACATCCTCCGTTTCAGCGCATAAATCGAGGAGGGTTTATGAACACGATTTTATGGTTTATCGCAAAAAACCCTCCTCGAGAACAGCGCAAAAATCGAGTAGGGTTTATGTGTACATTTGGATATTTTCCTACAAAAAGCCCTCCTCGCCGACAGCGAAACGTGTGCGCTATGCCGTAGGAGCAATTCATAATTCAAAACCTCCTCGATGACAGCGAAAACGTGCGTTGCTTCATGGGATCAATTCATAATACGCGTAGAGGACAATCAAAGCTAAGTTTTTATTTTATACCCTATTTATAGAAGTTGCTTATGTTATTGGTACATACAGATGTACACTCAGCCAAAAATGCTACCTGGAGAGTGCATTTTCTTACCATAGCCATATTAAAGCTTGTCCGACACCCGACCAGTAGTTTTGTACAATGTGTGGACTAATATAGTCAGTTGGAATTGGTATCCTGTTTTTGAGCAGCAGCAATGAGATAGGGGTTCTTTCGGTTGCTTCCGAGACATGAGCGCCCACTGGATTTCTTAATTTCTGACAGAGGAGACAGATTGTAATATAATATTGAATAAGCAATATTTAATGAGGGAGAAAAAGTGTTACAATAGCCCTCCTAAAATTAATAGTATTCCAGTTTAGTCCCCTGAAATGGTTTTATTCCAACCTATAATCTCTGAACTAACAAATCGTGCATTTGAAAACGAATATAAAAGCAGCGAATGCTTCATACTGTCCATTTATAATAAGTACCTACAAAATGCCTTGCAATAATAATAGATTTGTCTCAAAAATTTATTCTCACTTAAAATACTTAATCACAGAATTTCAGACTTATAAAATGTAAATTTCTTGTACTTAAATAAATTTTGAAAATAACGTCATGTGATATAAACTAAAATATTACTAAATTATTTTCTTTTTTTTCTATAGTGTTATCCTACAAGCCGGAAAAATAGAGCTCAGCCCATATGAAGCCTTAGTTTTAATAAAATCCTAATCAACACCCGCCGAAACTCATCATGGCTTATACTAACTTTATACACATATTTATGTATGTATTTATGTATATTAATTACTAAAAACTTGAAGAATTGAACATTTTTAATTAATGGAATTGGTAATCAATTATTTATTTTTTTATCAATTGCTTATCAGCTTAAAACATTATTTGTTAACTTGAAAATAAAAACCTTCACCTAATCAAACGTTTAAATCATTATGAAATGGATACGATAGTGTAAGGTGAAAAACTTTTTGCGGCTCGGCTACTTGAAAGTACTTAAACAAGATAGCACACAAGTATTTGTGTAACCTCTTGTTATCGTTTATTCGTAACTATGAAATAGAAATTATATTTTTTTGTCCTTATGTTCGTGTATATTTTACTATCTTAGTTTTGTCAGAAATTATTTAATTTTTGATTAAGTTTCTATTAAGACAAGCTTCTATTAAGAGCGGAGAGTACCTAGAAGTGACAACTGGTCATTTGGGTGGCAATTCTTGAGCTGTTAGTTTTGAAAATGTAATTGCCAAGATGCCAAATAGTATCTGTCGGAGAGCTTTGTTAGAATATCTCATTATTATCTTCCAAGACTACATACAAGTTTGCTTCAGCTATTAATATAAATGGGACCCATCGGATAAATTAAAATAGGCCCATGAGGATGGGACTCTCATTTTTCATTAAAACCAAAGGACACTTAAAAAAAATATTAAAGGAAACAAAAACCAAAACAAAATAAAAAAACTCATAGAAGCAAAATAATAACATTAAAATTAATACAAAATAACATAACCAGTGGCGTAGCTAGGATATTTGCTACCCAGGGCAAAACAATAACCTGCCGCCTGAAAATATTTTTGTATACATATTTGCCTTCGTTCAGAAATAGTGAAGTTCATAATTGTTCATTGTTTCATCAGTACTCGAAAGCAAAACTGAGAAATTGCACCCTTCTTTTGAAAAAACTACTGCTTAGGTTTTATTTATAGCCCAGTCGGAATAGCAAAAAAATGAGCTGAAATGCAAAAAAATTTTTTTTTAATCGTTAGAGGGGTTCATTCAGGGACGTGCCGTGGTGATTTCAGTTAGGTGTGCGCTAACTTATTTTGCAATGAAAATACATTTTTTTAAGCTTTGCACACAGTACCAGCCAAAGCAAGCCTGTTTTCGGACACTTAGGCGCTGCGAAAAACAAGCAGATACTTTAAACAACAATTCCAAGCGGTTACAAGACTTTTTCACTATTAGTTTATTGAAAAAAGTAATCACGGTCAGCAAAAGTACAACAGTGCAACAGCGCCAATGAGAATAGGTTACTACGAAGCCAATGCTTCAACTTATAGTTTGTTTTGTAAAAAAATTAAGGACCTTGAAACAGTAATTCAATTATTAGAGGAGGAGTAATTTTTCCTTTAATAAAATCAAAAAATAAGATAATGTTCTAAGCCTCTTTAATAATTGTTTTGTCAGTAGTATTTTGTTTTAAATAATTCTAAACATTTTGGGCCAATAAATAATTCTGCGTGTTAAATGTTGGCTACTTTAATTTATTGAAAACGAAAAATTAATACATTCATCTGCGAAGGTGTTAACCATGCTATATTATTCCTTGAAAAAAGCATAAAATTTATTGAAAACAAAAATCAAGTGTTAAAAGTCTAAATAAGTTTCAATATACATATTTTTAAAGCAATTATGGTATTTTTCACTTTATTTGCTATTTTGTTTTTTTTTTATAATTATAAAAAAAATTTATATTAATTTTTTTATATATACAAAATTATAGATCAAAAAATCTGTAGACTTCACCTTCTTTCTAATTTTTGATCAAAATTCCCAAACAAAGGAATTTTTGTCATGATCCCCCAGCACTGTAATGTGAATATCACCATCCATCAGCACTGGCGCAAAGCAACGAAAATGAAACAGATACAGAATTTTCTACAGCGAAGTGCAGAATGAAGGACCGTGGTGCGCTCGATGAAGTTGAACACCTTGCTTTGTAAATTTCTATGAGGAAGAATAAACTTTGCGTTGTTTTTTTTAATGTTTGTATGTGGATTTGCTTTACCTCGGTGCGCTTAGTTAAGAAAACACCATGATGGGTGAATTTTTCGTTTCTTTGAGAGGAAATGAATTTGCGTCGAGCTGCCGAATAAAGAACGAATCAGCGTTGCCGCGAAGAAAAAAGCAGTGAGGGCCTTTTCGAAATTTTATGGTGGCCATTTGACAAGAGCTGGGGCCAAATATTTTACAAAAAAAACCTTCATTAAAAAATAACTCATTATTTAATATTTTTATTTATCGTTATTATTTAATTAATTAATGCATTAAATTAAATGCACGACGTACTTGCTCTTATGTTCAAGACACTGCGGGTTTAAGAAAATTGTATATAAAAACATGGAAATTATGAGAGAAAAATGTAGAAAAACATGAAATTAGCTAAAACAACTCCTTTGACAGTTTGAGGTGGAAAAAAAGAATGCCATCTTAATTCTTGATTGAATATGATAGTATGAAAAAAAATTAAAATCGTTGGAGCGGTTTTAAAAAAAAAAAAAAAATTTATATATAAAATTCTTAAAACATTTTTGAGGACAAATTTTGGTATGCAAATCTTACGTATATATTTATGTGTATATACAAAAAAAATTAAAAAAAAATCGTTAACCGTTTTTAAGATATCGAATTTTCAAAAAAAAATTTAAAGTTTTTTAAAAATTCAAAAACTGTTTTTTGAAAATTTTTGATATGTAATGAATTTCATCTGAAATTTATCTAAATCCGAGAAAATTCAAAATAAAAATTTTCTAAGACAGGTACTATTAATAGTTGCTAAGTGTAAAATTTTATAATTTTTGGTAGTAGATCGTACTAATTTTAGTATATGAAAAAAGTTTAATCAAAATCGTAGGAGTCGTTTTTGAAAAAAAAAATAATTTCCTTGGCGGTTTTTTAACTTTTGTATGGAAGGTACCGTTATTTTATTTTATATTTTAGAGAGTATCTACTAAAAAACTCTTAAGTATCGAGTTTCAAAAAAATCGATCATGCCGTTTTCGAAACATTTGATTTTCAAAAAAAAAATTGAAACTTTTCTTAAAAATCCAAAAAATATTTTTTTTCAAAAATTTTGGCACACAATACAAATTATATTTTTTTAAAGCTTCCAACTAAGCCCACCTTTCACTAGCGTCATAATCATGATCTTACCTATTTTTTCTAAGCAGTTTTGTAGCTCTATAGCCATTATATTATATCAAAAAATAAGAAATGGCTATGGTTAATATTTGATTTTGTACAACTTTTTAACTATCACTAACACTATAATTATGTTAAAGCTTCTGAAATTAACATTTGGGGGCCATTTCTAATAGGCCCGGGCCAAGGGCCAAAGTATAAAATAGGGGGCCAAAAGGCCCAATCGGGCACTTTGTGGCAACGCTGGAACGAATGTGCGCTGGATGAAGTTGAACACCAAGTCATATACATAGATTAATAAGGGTAGGTATAGGTATAGGAGAAAAAGCTTCGTGTGGGTTTTGTTGTGGATTTTTTTATGTGTGAATTTGCTTTGCCTTGGTGCGCTGAATTTTGAGAACACCTTCTCTACATGGTGTTTCATTTTGTTTACTTTCACTGGGTGGAATGATTTTATTTTGAATTGGGTGTGTCCATACTTTTGTTTGGGATATTGATACAGGCAAAATATTAAAAAAGACAAATGCGTATGTTAAGATTTTGGTAGGGTGTGCGGAGAACACCTGCGCACCTTCGAATAAACGTCACTGGGTTCATTAAGAGCCTAAAAGAAAGTTTTCGTCGAAAAATATCAATCGTAGACAAAAACAGATTATGACCAAAGTTGTAGATAATAAAATTTTGAACAACTTTTGTTAAATACATTTTTACTCGAAAGTTGAAATTAGGCGAGTTCTTTCACAAAAACCGATTTTCTTTGAAAACAAGATGGCGGCCAACCTAAAAGGGGTGGGTGGTCGAAAACTTGATTTCAAACTCCTTATGTCATCCTCTTCTAATGAGTCGAAAAAAATAAATAACTTTTTTTTTACTTGAAAAATGTTTATTATGCGTTTTGAACGAGAAAAAAATTTAAAATAGGTTTTTTTTTTTATTTAGTCGAAAAATATCAATCGTAGACAAAAAAAAGATTATGTCCAAAGTAGATAATTATATTTTGAACAACTTTTGTTAAGTACCTACATTTTTGCTCAAAAGTTGAAAATAGGCGAGTTATTTCACAAAAACCGATTTTCGTTAAATTCAAGATGGTGGCTAACGCAAATGGAGCTAGGAAGTCGAAAATAAAAAAAACCCTATCTAATTTTTTGCATTTAAAATGCTATTCCGATTGGGCTATTATTTTTATTCATTTAAACATAGTTTACAGTTCCGGCGAAAAAAAATCAAAATTTTCAAAACGATTTTCCACCTATTCTGTGCACCGAGTTTAATAATATTCAAGACGAAACACGTTTGCCTTGGCCTAGGCCACCCATTGAGTCAGTAATTTACCCTTAATTATTAAACTTTAGGCCTAAAAATGGAAAATAATTATTCTTGGATGCGAAAATTTGCATGCAAATAATGCCTTGAGGTGAATATATTTTTTTTTTTTTTTGAACTGTAAACCGACCATCCGAAAAAAAATATTTTATTCACCACACTTTTTTCGCATGTAAAACAATTGCCGGTCCATTGTTTTGCATGACATTCCATGCAAGCAATGGTTTTTTTTGGCATGAAACTGTAAACCAATCATGCAAACAATTGATTTTGCATTTCACCTTAATTATTTTTGACATGCGAGAATATTTGTATAGATTTTTTTTTTGCGCACGGGAACTGTAAACTAGGCTTTAAAAAAAAGAAAACAAATCTTCTGCAAAAAAAATTTTGAGCCTACAGCATTTTTTTTTTACAAATTTACCGCGAAAAATACTCTGAGAAGTGCGACCGCAAAGCACAAGGCATTAAAATTATTTGTACTGTCTCAAATTTTAGAAAACAAATACACCCATTTTCCAAGATTTTTTTAAAACTTTCCAAGAGCCTTGTTTTACAATATGCTCAAAATTATTTCTTGTAGGAAAGATATCTTGGGATAGGTAAAATGGAGATATTAGGTATAATCAGTTATCAAACCTAAATTTGATTTCTATGTATTTTAAAGATTTTTGATTTGAGAAAATTTTAAATTTTAAAAAATATTGGCGAACGTGATTTTCCAAGATTTTTTTTAAACTTTCCAAGAGCCTTGTTTTACAATATGCTCAAAATTATTTCTTGTAGGAAAGATATCTTGGGATAGGTAAAACGGAGATATTAGGTATAATCAGTTATCAAACCTAAATTTGATTTCTATGTATTTTAAAGATTTTTGATTTGAGAAAATTTTAAATTTTAAAAAATATTGGCGAACGTGATTTCCAAAAAAAAATGGTCAATTAGTCTTGCTTCAAGCTATTTTTTAAGTGTTTGCATGATTTCAAATGAATTGACAGAAGTCGTTCTGTTTAACTCAAGAAGTAATGTTGCTTCTTGAAATAGGACTCCTATGATCTTAGAAATAATGGTACGTTTCTACCAGCTTTGGTTGTTCACCGGTTTTAAACATAAGTATCTTAAAAGATTCTGGGCAATCATCAATTTGGGAAAAGTACTATATAATTGCTTCCTAACCATTTAAAAAGTCCTGAACAGCAGGAAGCAAAGATTACAAACGGGTTGTAATATGACTTAAAATTCGCAATCAACGAAATCATAAACTTTCTTTAATCCAGTCCTCCTTTTTTCTGATACTGAAAAAAAGGAATATATTTTTAAAATAATGTTTTCAACATCTATTGACAATGTGTCGAGTGAATCCTTAAGACAGTTGTGTATTACATCATGAGTATGAAAATTAGCATTAATAATATTTTTATTAACTTTTTGAAGGGTCAGTGAACAAAGAATTGTTATTGCCAAAGCTTGAGTTAGTGTAATCTGCACTAAAGGACGACACTTACTGAAAAGACTATCAAAATAATCCTTGACCATTCTACACAAACCAGCTCGTATACGCAAAACAATTATTAACTTCCCATTGGAAGTTATTCTAATATCTTCACGTTTCGAGCATCCTAGAATTTAAATCCATCATTTTAAGAGAGATATCTGTGTTTGTACGTTCTAACATTCCCTCACTTTTTTTCGTTCACTATAGCTCAAGAACGAATAAAGATATCGGCTTCGGAAAATTTTTATTTTATAGATACTAATGTCGTTACGCGCAGAAAGGGCTTTCAAAAAATTCAATAAGCGATTTTTTTACCATAGCAATTTAAAAAAAAAAAAAAAACGTTAAATTTCATAACTTTTGAATATCTCGAGAAAAAACGACGCCATCGACTTCAGGTTAATTTTATTCTACGCATATTGATGAATTAAAGAATTGCTAAAAACATTAAAACAGACAGTTTTTTTAATAAAAAAAAATGCAGAAAATTGCTAAAAAAAAGTTTTTTAGCTCGAATATCTTAAGAATAACAGAGCGAGTGGCTTTTGAGTCAAGAGAGGAAGAACTCCGTCGAGGTAAGTATTTTTTTATTTACAACTGTAGGTATACGTTGAAATATTTCCACACGGCACAGCAATGTGGCGCACGGTCAAGATTATCGAAAATATGTGCATTGAATGTAGACCCGACGGAAAATGACATGAAAATGAAAAAGACTGTAATGTAAAATTTACAAAACTGATTTTTAATAGGTAAGTAAGCTCCTTCCTTCCACTTTGAAAGAACAACAAGTAGATCGTATCTACTATTTGTTATTTGCTATTTTTCTGTTACCAAAAACAACCAAATTATTTGTTCACATTGGAATCTGGTTTTGAGGAAAACACATGTTTTAATTTTCAAACTAATTTTATAAATTGTCATGATTTGAGACATTACATTTAATGTTTTGCTTCCACCAAGTAAGTTAATCACAATATGAGGTAACATTAAAGCATACTTGGAAATGAAAAAACAAATATTATTTTGTTCAACTGAAGTGTTTTTCAAATATACATTAAGACTCGCGTGTCGTTCGGTATTCTTTTGAGTGGGACAAATGCTTGTATTCAAGGTTAAGTATATTAACTTTAATTACTTTCTATAAGAATGCGAAAAGCTGTAATGGAAACTCAGTTCCGTTTATTCACGAACATGGATACCATTCGTTTATTTTTTGTCGCTGTATTTTGTCTGCCTGGATGCACTCTAGCTTGTCAAATTCGTCAAGATGTCGAACAAGCAAAGGATTGGTGGCAAACGGCACAGTTTTATCAAATCTATCCCCGTTCATTTATGGATTCCAATGGCGATGGAATTGGTGACTTAAACGGAATTACCTCAAAGTTGGAATACCTTAAGGATATAGGCATAACAGCAGCTTGGCTCTCTCCAATCTTTAAATCACCGATGTTCGATTTTGGTTATGATATTTCGAGTTTCTATGAAATTCAGACCGAATACGGGACAATCGATGATTTTAAGAACCTTATAGCTAAGGCCGACACACTGGGGCTCAAAATTATCTTAGATTTTGTTCCCAACCATGCAAGTACTGAAGGTGAATGGTTTAAAAAATCGGTAAAACGGGAAAAGGACTTTGAAGATTTTTTTGTTTGGCACGATGGCTATGAAAATCCAAATGGAGGAAAACGACTTCCACCAAGCAATTGGGTAAGTGTAGATAAAGTTTCATTGGACAAGAACCAATAAATTATGATAAATGTTTGGCATTTAGCTTCAAGCATTCAGAGGCTCTGCATGGGAATGGAACGAAGAGCGAAATCAATTCTACCTGCATCAATATACAGTCCAGCAGGCTGATTTGAATTATCGAAATCCTTTAGTTGTTGAACAAATGAAACGTGTACTTCGATTTTGGTTAGACCTTGGTGTGGCTGGATTCAGGATTGATGCAGTTCCAATGCTTTTTGAAGCCTTGCCTGATAGTAATGGCCGTTATCTTGACGAGCCACTTAGTGGAATCACAGATGACAGAGAAAATTCAGACTTTTTAAAGCACATCTACACCCAGGACCAACCGGAAACCCTGGATATGGTATATCAGTGGCGTACTGTTATGGATGATTATCAGCGAATCCATGGTGGTGATACACGAGTTTTACTTATTGAAACTTATTCACCACCTTCTTTTACAATGAAAATTTATGGAAACCAGAACCAAAAAGGCGCACAGTTACCGTTTAACTTCAATTTGATAACAATGTTGAATAAAGGATTTTCAGCCTCTGATCTTTCAAGAAGCATTGCTGCTTGGTGGGATAATATGCCCGCTGGACAAACAGCCAATTGGGTGGTAAGTTGGCTCATGTATACTTAATGCTTGAAAACATACACGCTAACAAATATGAAATCCTGTTTTTTACAGATTGGTAATCATGATAAAAGACGAGCATCTAGTCGCTATGGAGACGATTTGATTGACACTATGAACATGTTGGTTATGATGTTACCTGGAGCAAGTGTAACCTATCAGGTAAAACATAAACTGTTTCTTAATTTTTATATAATAGTCCAGTCAATTTGTGCTCAAAAAGGGTCTTTGCGAGCAAATTGTGGGATAGTTTTGATTTGTGTTCCCACTTTTATGTTTTCCGGGGTCAGGCGCGGATCCAGGATTTCGTTCAGGGGGGGGGGGGGGGGGCAGTTTCGGGAGTCTCCAAAATCTTGATTAGGTCTATAGAAAATTCGAACTCACTTCATACCGCTCTACACGCCTGGTCACACAAAGCAATGTGAATTGATGAGTTCGAAATTTGAAGAAAACAATTAACACTTTCATAACTGCCACAGTGTCTCGAACAGCGGGTACTTTGAACTTTGTGAAATGAAGTTTTGCAGTTTGTAGCTATAGCATGGTGTCTTTACAGCGTTTTTAGTTCCATCTGGATATGCGTAGCTCCACAAATATACTGGAACATTCAGCCTCTTCTTCAGCTGGGACAACCCAACCTAACTTTGCCAGTAAAAGGCCGTTTTCGAGAACGTCATCAGCGTCAAAAATGCATTTTGCAGAATGTTCCCAAACGCAAACTGCAAAATTCTTCTGTTCAAAAAGGCAAACTCAAGTTTTACTGCATAAGCATTGTGTTCGATAATGCAGTTTGCTAAAGTCACATGTTCGAAAACATCATGCTTGGTGCAATTCTGGAGTAAAAAACTCGAATTGGCAACAAAAATATTGAGAAGCCGGAGATCGTGTTCATAAAGGTCAAATGCGTTTGTAAGAAAAATGAAGAACGTTGATAATGACGATTTTGTGCAAACAAAACCTTTGCATTAATTTGACTATGGCTGTTTTTAAGCTAAACTAAAATTATAGATCACAACCGAGATTTCAGATGCCTTCGTCCATCGATACAAAACCAAACTTTCCTACATTGAAATAAAACACTAGGATTAAAGTGGAAAATACAAAGAAAAAAACACTCTTTATTAAACCTTTCCGTCTGACCTTCTCGGTCCAGCCCTTGATTGTGACAAACTTTCGTAATACATTTCATTTACAATATACTAAAAAAAATAAATTGGGTGGCGCAACAGCTCATGGAGAACCAGGGACTAGTGACTTACAACTCACAACCATTCCTGTGTGCGTGTTTGAGAACGAGATGAGAAGCACTTTTTCATGACAAGTATACTCTTGGAGGATTTGTCAGTTCCTCGCAAGAGGCAGTACCTCGAATAAAACATTTCTGTTTTTAGGTGGCACGGCTGGGAATTGAACCCACACCTTCGGCATGACAGTCCTATAATATACAATACAATATACTAAGCCTTCGTTAAGTTTTAATATAAATGTTTCATATAAGCTCTAAACATCGACTCCAGAATTGCCAGACTCATGTAGTTCGATACAATAGCAATACTAGCGTCGAAAAATGACGATCATTTGACAATCGAATTGACGTTAACTTGCTGTTTTCAAAAACGGCCAAAAACAACTATCTTTAGGTGTAAAAATTCCATCCAACTTCTTTTCGGGAGTGACTGCTGTAATCGTTTCCTGGTTTCTCTCCAATCTTCTTCGTTGGATTCGTTCACTGCGCCAGTTTTATAATATGGAACACGGAAGTTCCCAAAACGCATCCACAAAAGTGACAAAATCCTTAGGAATACTTTCATACATCAGAAACATATTTTCTTATGGCTAAAAAAGATATGCAGCAAATCTACACGCATCGCTGTGTACAGCAACGAACTCGAAACACATGTGCATACTCTTAATGTGCTTATCCATTTCAGAGTAAAAAGACGGCGAGCAGCCCTGAAGAAGTTCTCGAGAGTAAAACTCGAAAGTGAACACAGACACAGGCATGATATAAGCACCAGAGGGGAAGACAGATATTCGAGAGTCGCTCTCGAGAGTTTTCAAGTGAAAGTACTCCCTCAATGGAAACGCACATTTAAATATTTTGCATACAAAGAATACAATCGCTCTTTTAGTATGAAAATTGTTTGTATTTCTCAATAATTTTTACTGTAGATCCAAGCATTTGAAACAAAGTAAGAAATTTTTGAAGCTAATTAAATCGACGTACTTATCTTAAAGATTAATTTTTAGATAAGTGCCTCTCCCTTTACATTTAACTATAAAAACCACTAACAAATTTGTAGAGGAGGGTCGGAGGTGGAGCAATAACTTTTTAAGACATTATTTTTCAAATTGTGAAATATTTTATTCACAGCTTTTTGAAAAGTGAAAATCAAATCGATTTGGGATTCAATCTGCTCCCTAGTATGAAATAAGTTGACTATTCTCATAAAATGTTTAACAGTAATGCCTGACATTGTTCTTTTAATTTAAAACCTGAACTTTGAACATCAAACATATTAAACCGAAATTATAAGCTTTCCACTCATTCGATTTGAAGAAGGCTATTTGTGCATAGCGGAACTTTTCTTCACTGGATCTGGTTAGCCAGCGCAAGCGGTCAACGCACAACCACTCATTGCTGCAACGCTTCGCTGCCAAGAAAAAAATTTGTATAAACGTATAACGAAAAAACCTTTTTTTGATTACATATTATTAAATTCATATTTTATGATTCGTTTGTTCTTGCCTTGTATCTGCGCCTGTCCGGGGTGCTGAATCCGAATCTGATGTTTGCCAACAAAATTTCGTGACGCAACATGGGAAAAAACGCAAAAAATCATACAAAAATGCATTTCTTGGGAGTTTTTCACTAATGGCTCGAAAACTACCAGCTATTCGAAAGTTACATCAAAGTACCATTGAAAGTATAAACAATTTTCAATAAATCTCTATTCAAGGTGAGTGTTTACGATTTCGGCGCGGCGATTTCGGTTGACATCGCGCCACCCCACGCTGGGTCGCCCCGCTCCGTGACACCGTCCGCCGCAGCCGCCGCCGCCGTCCCGCTCCGCGATACCACCGTCGCCGCCACGCGCCGCCCGCCGCCGTGCCCCCCTACGCCACCGCTGTTGTGCTCTACAAACTTTAAAAGCGAACGAAAAGTCTTTATCATTTCAAATCGCGAGTGCCAAATTTTACTGTGATTTATTGACCAAAGGCCTTTAAACATTTTAAAAATAAAAAGCTCAATTGCCCTCTTTAGCCACTAATTTTCATGGTAGATATTTTAAAAATTCATTGAAATGCGTATAGTTATATGAATCGATTTAACACTTCAGCATATCGTATGCAAATTTAATTGAATCGCTGGGAAGCAATGGCAGGGCTAAAAATTTTTGAGTATGGAAGAAAGGCCAGAATTTTTACCGGGGCTTTTCCTTTTTGCATTATGGTAAACAGCCAGAATTTTTTGAGACCTTTTTTCCTTTTTTACTTGCGATTATAGGTACTATGAGGCAAGTTTTGGATTCGTGAAAAAAAAAAAATTGAGATAACAATCAAACATGATATTACGATGATAGAGAACACCAAAAAAGTGGGTGGCACAATTCTGTCTGTCTGTTCGTCTACAGCCTAAACGCCTTGATCGATTTTGTTCAAACTTGGTACATAGTGGTTTTTGGTGATTATGCCCACACATTTTTTTCATTTTTTTTTAGAACCAAAAATAACGGTACCTGCCATACAATTTTTTTTTAACAATTTTACATAACCGTATTTTTTCTCAAAAACGGCCCGACAACTTTTCTTAAAAAAAATTCAGTAAATTTATTTTAGTAAAGGCTTCTTTGGGTGGAAAACTATTTTTCAAAAATGGTTATTAATGGTACTCCCCAAAGAACCATTTTTTTTTAATTTTTGATTTTCTTCAAAACGATACGACTGATTTCAATTATTTTTTTTATACAGAAGCTTCCAAAAAATATAAACAGTTTTGCGTACCAAAATTTTTGAAAAAATATTTCAATTTTTTTTTTCTTAAATCAAATATTTCGAAAACGACATGATCGAGTTTTTTGAAACTCGATATTTAAGAGTTTTGCAGTATTCTCTATAATATTTTTAGAAAAAAATTTACATTTATGAAAAAATAGCGGTACCTTCCATACAAAAGTTAAAAAAACCACAAAGGAAAATATTTGTTTGCTAAAAAACGACTCCTACGGTTTTGATTAAACTTTTTTAATATACTAAAAATAGTACGATCTACTACCAAAATTTATAAAATTTCACACTTAGCAATTATTAATAGCACCTGTCATGGAACGTATTTTTTTATTTTGAATTTTCTCGTTTTTGGCTAAGCGGATTAAAATGATTTTTTTATATACATATTTCGGATAAGATTAAATAATATTGCATTTCAAAATTTTCAAAAAAAAAAGTTTTTGGATTTTTAAAAAATGTTTCAATTTTTTTTTTGAAAATTCGATATCTCAAAAACGGGTTGACATTTTTTTTCAAATTTTGTTTTTATATACACATAAATATAAACTTAAGATTTGCATACCAAAATTTGTTTTTAAAAATGTTATAAGAATTTTATGTATACAAAATTAATTTTTTAAGAAACCGCTCCAACGATTTAAATTTTTTTTTTCCTATACAATCATATTCAATCAAGAATAAAGATGGCATTCTTTTTTTCCACCTCAAACTGTCAAAAGAGTTGTTTAAGCCAATTTCAATGTCGTATTTCATGCTTCTCTTCATTTTGCTCTCATAGTTTTCATGTTTTTATATACAATTTTCTTAAACCCGCAGTGTCTTGAACATAAGAGCAAGTACGTGCGAACCAGTCGTGCAATGGGTCAAGTGAGTAAGCCGGATGAAACGCCAATTTGTCAAACGCCAATTCGTCAAAGTTAGGAAATAAACACTCCATTAATATTCGTTTTGTATGTTTTTATTTGTATGTTAAAATAGTGTATTAATATTTGGTAGCATATCCTTTGTTTGCCAAAACTCTAGCTAAACGCCTTTGGCATGTTTGTCACATTTTTTTTTTGTGTAATCCGGGGATATTTGTTGCCATTCTTGCTACAGTTTCACTTTCAGGGCACTAATGGATGAAACAGGGCTCTCTCGCAAACATCGGCCCAGTTTATCCCATAGGTTTTCTTTGCGGTTGAAGTCAGGAGATTGTGCAGGTGTTGCTATGACTTTTGGGCAGTTGTAAAGAAGCCATTGTTGGGCTTTATGTTTCTTGATAAAACTTGAAGGACCGATAAGTTTTTCTCTTAGAATCTTCAAATAATGTCCTTTTTTCATGATCCCATCAATGAACACCAAATTGCCCACACCTTGGCCGATATGCAACCACACGCTATACCATGACCTCCCCCATGCTTGGTTGTCGGCTTCAAATTTTTGTTTTTAAGCTCTTCATTCCTTTTTCGCCACACCATGACCCTGGCATCGGATCCAAAAAGATTAAATTCGCTTTCATCGGCAAAAATACCATCGTCTCACCATGCTGGATCCTTTTGTTGGTATTGCGTCCTAACGTCCAATTTACAACGAGCTGGGCGCCAAACGGGTTTATCGATTTTCTTCAAATTTGAAACAGGTAGTTATGAACATGTTGATTGTCAAATTACATACATATGTACCAAATTTGAAGGAAATCAGTGCACCCGTTTAGGCTCTAGCTCGATGGTAAGTGGAAGTAAGGGGCCGGTTATAGCGATCAGTAAAACACATCAGTAAAATGTTGAAACGAAAGGAGTTCGAAATTTTTTCCTGATGGGTGTTTATAGCGAACAGTAAAATTGTGTCAGTAAAACTAGTGTCTTCTTCTTCTTTCTATTTTTACTGGATGTCAATGCATCAGTAATTTTTTTTCGTATGTACTGAAACAGTAAAAAATTGGAACACAAACAGGCGGAACGAATTGTTTTATTTTGAGTGACAGGACAATCAGCTGATACGTAAAATGAGTTTTCGTCAGTAAAATCAAATAAATGGTTTTTCTCAAAAAATACAATTCCCAATCAAGTTTTTCTTTTAAAATAAATTATTTTATAACATTCGTCATCGATTTGCATATAGTTTTTGTTTCAAATAGCATTTAAACATATTAAATATTGCAAAAGAAAATGTTTACTGATGCATTTTACTGGTCGCTATAACTGGCCCCTAAGGATGCAAATTTTAAAATGGAGTTATCATGTTTCAGTGTCGACGGGTTTTTGTTTTGCGTGGTTTCCCCAGGAGTTCTAATCCACAAGTCCTTTTAGATTTACGGTTAATTCTTCGTCATCGCCATTGCCATCCTCAGAAAAAATCCTCGTTGAATTTCTTCTCTCCTCTTGGAAAGTTTGGTGTTGGTCAAGAACATTTTCGTCAACTTCCAGCTCGTCTTCATCCAAACTGACACAAACTTGGAGCACGTTCTCACAGTCCTCCCCTTCACAGTTTTTACAAATTGCGAAGCAATGGAGTCCAGCTTTGCGGCAACCACAGGCTCCTCCACATCCAGTTTTGCAGGCATAGGAGACTAATTTCATTAATGACTGTGGTGCAGGGTCTTTGGTTGTGGGAACTGGAACCAAACCAAGCAAAGCATCCTTTTTCCATCCCCATTCCTCCGCGTCAAGTCTTATATAATGGCACAATTGGACTTGGTGATATGTCCGAAGAACATATTGCGCAGCAGCAGCCTCTGTTGGAGGTAGTGCTGCGAGATTTTTCACCAATTTTGGCCAGGGTGTCTTGTGATGCATTTCATTCCTTGAAAATATACAGTGAAGAGAGGAGATGATATTTCTTTCAAGCACCGCACATGACTTTGTTTTTCCCACGTTGAAGGGAGCGGACGTGCGTCGTCGCGTTGCGTTGTATCACAGCCGCTAATAGCATGGAGGAACAAAATGTGATTCCTGACAGATTCGCTGTTAATGAATTTGTTCGGGGAGAATATTTGTTGAGGTACTTTTCGTCTGGCTTGTTTTTTCATGTAAACGTTTGCTACATTTTTTGGAAGTAAGCCAGTTAGAATTACCAGCAGATCAACGTCTTCACCAATGATAAAAAACAGCCTAGGAAGAAGCAGCTCTTCTGATGGCCTCCGTCAATATGACGGTGTTCGCATCTTCAATACATGTCTCCACATGTACCATATTTTCCCTTAAATATGACGAAAGAATTTCGATGAACTTGGATCTGTTGTTATCGCTGGCGAGAAACTTTTCTTGGTTGGCTGGAATGGCAGTGTTTGTCGAAAACAATGTCATTGAATGATTTTTAATAGCCCGCCTCAACCGTTCACACGTCTTTGTATTCCAGTTGGGGGGTCTTCTGGGTATCCATCAAAAACAACAACAAGGTCGTCAGCAAATTGTCTGCGTAAATAATGCAGGTATTTTCCACAGATTTACTGGATTGATGAGTTTTCGTACCATACGACTTTCCTCGAAAGCCAGCCACCATCAACAATTTCGGCGTATTTATTAGGAACGATGAAGTTTCGTAAGGGTAAGAAAGCTTTGTATAAAGCTGCCTTCTCTGCTCCTTGTATTCACATGTTGCTCTGATGTTGCGTAAGAAATGTTGCAAAATTCGGAAACTTTTAAGAAAATATCAATGAATGCAATTTTCCCAGCAGTCCATTTGTTTTGGTTTTGTTCCATGAGCCCTCGTTCAGGAGTGAGGCCGCAAAGTTCCTTAATTCTTTAATTAGCATACATTCAATTGCACGATCAGGATAAAAGCCATTCCCATAATTTGTTTGTGAATCACATCGGAAAGCATTTTCAAACTGTTTGAATTTCTCAGCGGTCATGATTGTTGGAAGACGAACCATGTTTTGTAGATAGTTACGAGCGCGTTTTGCATATAAATAATGCCCGCTAGTATAAAAAAATGGAAGCCTTTGGGCAATTGTGTATAGATGAAGACTCAAGTTACCCTTGCGTTCAGCTTCAATAAATCGTTTCATCAATGTCATCATTCGTATATACTGAATCCAGAGTTGTGCAGTCGCACCATTCTCGGTTAATTTACTCAGCTTTTCCTCAAATTTCTTCAACATGCTTCGGAAGTCCTGCGTTTCAGAAGCTGAATACACAGTTTGCCGGCTAATGTCGATCAAGTACAGTTCGATTTTGTCTCGTTCCACATCCGTAAACTGGATGGAGTGCATAACTAATCTAGAATGCGCCTTTCCTGATAGAATCCTATCAATTGTTAGGGTACCTAGAATACAATAATTGAAGAGCGTCTCTCAAACCACTGCCTGCCATTATGTAGCCGATAGCACCTCAAAATGGCATTAGCATGTGAAATCCACCTAGTTGCACAATCACTCTACTCAAATCGAAAGATGAGCCTGCTGCTGCAACTATGTCACTGGCCTTCCAAAATAAAGGTTGATCAAATGCTATGAAACAAAATTCTTGACTAGATTTTTTCGATTCTTGTACCGCGAGATAGAGTGACGTGCTTATAGTACTATATTCTGAAGGAGCTTCGTTATTGAAGGGGAGGAGAATAACTTTTGTCTTCTCGTAGTTATTGCCTTCATAAGCTTTTTTCCATGAAACCAATTCAGCCAGGAATTCTTGAAACGATTACCCACTTTGGGTATAACCATACAAAATCTCCAATAGTTGGTAAAATTTGGCCTGAAACACGTCGAATCGTTTGAAGATCGAGAACCTCCTGCGTTCGAAGACCCGAATTCTTTTCATTTTCATATTCAATTATGTCAACGGAAATCCCAGAACGACCATCAACTGATTCACGCGTTGGTTTTTCAGTAAATCTTATGGGACGTGCCGGTTCAATGGCTTCACATGGAGTAACACACTTAATACCGCCCATAGCATGAAAAGTATTGTGACCATCCAGTGTATTAGTGTTGAAGTCCGCGTTGTCGAATACAAATTGACAAAAACCTGAACTTGATATTTTGCGCTCTTCACTGTTTACCAAAGAGCCTCATATTTTTGTATTTTCCTTATAAGAAGCGGAAACTCCCAAGGAATTAAGAAAATGTATTACAATCTTCGAACAGATTTTTTTGTACATAAAACCCACCGACAGACATTTTTAAAGATGAAAAAAAGAATCGGGGGTGAACTGCAGAGATGATCATGTGAGCAATTACGGTACAGTAGTGTTTCCACGTATCAAGTGATCCTTTTTTTCTATAATGATAAGCTCTTCGAGAATATTTTCAAAGCTTCTGGTATAAGCATTACAAATTCAACGTTATGTAAAAAGTCATCGGAAGGAAAGTACGTGGCTGTGTCGTAGGGAAGGAACGTATTTTGTACATTGCCCAGTTCATGGAAATTCTTAAGATTTTTTCTTTGGTTTTTGCTATGTAGCTTTCAGGATTCAAGTTTTTTTAGAGCTTTTGAGAGCAAATATTTCAACCTCAGAGAAATAGGAGTTGACACTAACTTGGTGTTCTTGTCTGTTTTCATGTTTTGACTATAAATATTAAATATTATATTAGCAGTTAGTAAACCTATTAAAATCGTGAAATTTGCGGCAGCTTTTAATACGCACTACGTTACGTCGCGTCGACCCTATAAGAGCTTTAAAATAAGGAAAGCTTATTGAAATCCATTATGGTCAGAGTGAAAGGCAAATATCTTATCTTCCCTGTACTGCAAATATAAATTGAACAGAGTATAGCAATGTCAATTTAAGTTTAATACCTTGTCTGTGTTGAACTATTTAAAATATGTTATGGGGTGTTCCTTATTTTGAGAAGCCTTGGAATATAATTTTTACTTGCGATTATAGTTACTATAAGGCAAGTTTTGGATTCGTGCAAAAAAAATTTTTGAGATAACAATCAAACATGATATTACGATGATAGAGAACACCAAAAAAGTGGGTGGCACAATTCTGTCTGTCTGTTCGTCTACAGCCTAAACGGCTTGATCGATTTTGTTCAACCTTGGTACATAGTAGTTTTTGGTGATTATGCCCACACGTTTTTTTTAGAACCAAAAATAACGGGACCTGCCATACAATTTTTTTTAACAATTTTACATAACCATATTTTTCTCAAAAACGACTCGACAACTTTTCTTAAAAAAAATTCAGTAAATTTATTTTAGTAAAGGCTTCCTTTGGGTGGAAAACCATTTTTCAAAAATGGTTATTAATGGTACCTCCCAAAGAACCATTTTTTTAATTTTTTATTTTCTTCAAAATGATACGACCGATTTCAATTATTTTTTTTATAAAGAAGCTTCCAAAGAATATAAACAGTTTTGCGTAGCAAAATTTTTGAAAAAATTATTTTTTGGATTTTTAAAAAATGTTTCAATTTTTTTTTTGAAAATCAAATATTTCGAAAACGACATGATCCATTTTTTTGAAACTCGACATTTAAGAGTCGAGTCGAGAGAAACTCTGACCATAATTCACGTTCCCAGTTTTCGTTGATCGGAAAAATTCCGTGGGAAGTTTTATTCACGATAGATAGTTTGAAATCTAGCATAGTGAAATTTGAGATTATGGCACACTGCCTGATTGACATAGTGATGTTAAAAAAATCATTTTGAATCACAGTTCCCATTTGTACGGAGCATTAAGATTTAAATATATGGTGCTCTGGGAAAAAAAAATCGGGGATCGAGCTTGACTTCGGACTAGAAAGAGTATCAAAACCGGAGCCTAAGACCACATTTTGCACAACTGCACTTGTTGTCATAGTCGCCATCTTGTTTTTAACGGCAATTTGGTTTTTCGCAAATAATTTTCGAATAATTTTTTTTTCTCTAGAAAAAAAAAGAAAAGCTTCTTGCTAATTTAATTGTCTACAAAATATGTTAAACAACTTTAAAACAACAAAGTTACAGTACCTACCCACAGTAAAAAAAAACACTATTATAATTTAATTCGGTGGTGCTTGGGAGAAACTGCATTCTAAAATTTGCGACTTTACGTCCACTTTACATCGAGCTAGACGCCAAACGGGTTTATCGATTTCCTTCAAATTTTAAGTAGGTAGTTATGAACATGTTGATTGCCAAATTATGTTCCAAATTTGAAGGAAATCAGTGCACCCGTTTAGACTCTAGCTCGATGTAAAGTAGAAGGAAATACGCAAATTTTAAAATGAAGTTATCATGTTTCAGTGTCGGCGCGTCCTTTTAGATATACAGACCAATTTTTCTCTTTTAGAAGGGGCCATTTCAGTTAAATTTTGTCATCGCCATGGCCATCCTCAGAAAAAATCCTCGTTGAAGTTCTTCTCTCCTCTTGGAAAGTTTGGTGTTGGTCAAGTACATTTTCGTCAACTTCCAGCTCTTCTTCATCCAAATCGACACAAACGTGCAGCACGTTCTCACAATCCTTTCCTTCGCAGTTTTTACAAATTGCGAAGCAATGGAGTCCAGCTTTGCGGCAACCACAGGCTCCTCCACATCCAGTTTTGCATGCAAAGGAGACTTATTTCATTAATGACTGTGGTGTAGGGTCTTTGGTTGTGGGAACTGGAACCAAACCAAGCAAAGTATCCTTTTTCCATCCCCATTCCTCCGCGTCAAGCCTTATATTATGCCACAATTGGACTTGGTGATATGTCCAAAGAACATGTTGTGCGGCAATAGCCTGTATTGGAGTTAGTGCTGCGAGATTTGGTGTTTTTTTGGTTGCGGATTTCAAGAAACATTTAGGACGATATAAATTTAAGGACTCTTCAACAGCAGGGTTACCTCCGTATAACGCAATAATAATAAATTGTTCACCAATTTTTGCCACGGTGTCTTGTGATGCATTTCATTCCTTGAAATTATTCAGTGAAGAGTGGAGATGAATATTTCTTTCATGCACCGCACATGAATTTGTTTTTCTCACGTTGAATGGAGCGGACGTCGCGTCGTATCACAGCCGCTAATAGCATGGAGGAACAAAATGTGATTCCTGACAGATTCGCTGTGATTGAATTTGTTTGTTCAACGTCTTCACCAAGGATAAAAATAGCCTGGAAGAAAGCAGCTATTCTGATGAGTTTTCGTGCCATATGACTTTCTTCGAAGCCAGCCACCATCAACAATTTCAACGTATTTATTAGGAACGATGAAGTTTCGTAAGGGTAGAAAGCTTTGTATAAAGCTGCCTTCCCTCCCTTTCTCATGCCCTCTTCTGTTAATAGAGATAATGGATAAGGTGCCAGTTCATAAGGAAGAAAATGCTCCAAGTCACTGTCAAATTTTTTTGCAATGCACATTCGATGAAAAAGGTTGACCAAAACATCCTTTGAATTCACTTTAATAGTGTTTTTAACAGCTGATAGTGGCATAACTTTGTCGGTTCTTTTGAAGGAGAGAGAATCGAAAGTTTGTCCGATAATTGCTGACATACAACTAGAGCCTAGTTCTTGGGCATTGTGGTAATTGATATTTTCTTGGCTAACGAGTCCCGTATTTATGGCGTATAATTTCGTCGATATCGGAAAAGGATTTCGACCTCAAAACCATACATCTAATTTCTCGACGTCAGAATTGCCTCGAAAAATTCAGCTGCTTCTTGTATCCACATGTTGCTCTGATGTTGCGTAAGAAATGTTGCAAAATTCGGAAACTTTTAAGCAAATGTCTATGAATGCAGTTTGCGCAGCAGTCCACTTGTTTCGGTTTTGTTCCGTGAGCCCTCGTCTATGAGTGAGGCCGCAAAGTTCCTTTAATTCTTTAATTAGCATACATTCAATTGCACGATCAGGATAAAAGCCATTCCAAAATTTGTCTGTGAATCGCATGTGAAAGCATTTTCAAACTGTTTGAATTCCTCAAGATGAAGACTCAAGTAACCCGTGTTCAGCTTCAATAAATGGTTTCATCAATGTCACCATTCGAACATATTGAATCCAGAGTTGTGCAGTCGGACCATTCTCGGTTAATTTATTCAGCTTTTCCTCAAATTTCTTCAACATGATGTGGAAGTCCCGCGTTTCAGAAGCTGAAAACACAGTTCACTGGCCAATGTCGATCAAGTACAGTTCGATTTTGTTTCGTTCCGCATCCGTAAACTGTTTGGAGTGCATAACTGCTCTAGAATACGCCTTTCCTGATAGAATCCTACCAATTATTTGGGTAGCATACAATAATTGAAGAGCGTCTCTCAAACCACTGCCTGCCATTATGTAGCCGATAGCACCTCAAAATGACATGAGCATGTGAAATCCACCTAGTTGCACAATCACTCTACTCAGGTGGGAAGACGAGTCTGCTGTTGCATCTATGTCACTGGCCTTCCAATACAAGGGTTATTCTTGATTGGATTTTTTTCGATTCTTGTACCGCGAGATAGAGTGACGTGTTTATATTACTATATCTGAAGGAGCTTCGTGCTTCGTTAGTCAAGGGGCGGAAAATTACTTTTATCTTCTCGTAGTTAGTGCCTTCATAAGCTTTTTACATGAAACCATTCCAGCCAGGAGTTCTTGAAACGATTGCACACTTTGCGTATAACCATAAAAAATCTCCAATAGTTGGTAAAATTTGGCCTGAAACACGCCGAATCGTTTGAAGATCGAGAACCTCCTGCGTTCGAAGACCCGAATTCTTTTCCTTTTCATATTCAATTATTTCAATGGAAATCCCAGAACGACCATCAACTGATTCACGCGTTGGTTTTTCAGTAAATCTTATGGCACGTGCCGTTCAATGGCTTCACATGGAGTAACACACTTAATACCGCCCATAGCATGAAAAGTATTGTGACCATCCAGTGTATTAGTGTTGAAGTCCGCGTTGTCGAATACAAATTGACAAAAACCTGAACTTGATATTTTGCGCTCTTCACTGTTTACCAAAAGAGCCTCATATTTTTGTATTTCCTTATAAGAAGCGGAAACTCCCAAGGAATTAAGAAAATGTATTACAATCTTCGAACAGATTTTTTTGTACATAAAACCACCGACAGACATTTTTAAAGATGAAAAAAAGAATCGGGGGTGAACTGCAGAGATGATCATGTGAGCAATTACGGTACAGTAGTGTTTCCACGTATCAAGTGATCCTTTTTTTCTATAATGATAAGCTCTTCGAGGAATATTTTCAAAGCTTCTGGTATAAGCATTACAAATTCAACGTTATGTAAAAAGTCATCGGAAGGAAAGTACGTGGCTGTGTCGTAGGGAAGGGAACGTATTTTGTACATTGCCCAGTTCATGGAAATTCTTAAGATTTTTTCTTTGGTTTTTGCTATGTAGCTTTCAGGATTCAAGTTTTTTTAGAGCTTTTGAGAGCAAATATTTCAACCTCAGAGAAATAGGAGTTGACACTAACTTGGTGTTCTTGTCTGTTTTCATGTTTTGACTATAAATATTAAATATTATATTAGCAGTTAGTAAACCTATTAAAATCGTGAAATTTGCGGCAGCTTTTAATACGCACTACGTTACGTCGCGTCGACCCTATAAGAGCTTTAAAATAAGGAAAGCTTATTGAAATCCATTATGGTCAGAGTGAAAGGCAAATATCTTATCTTCCCTGTACTGCAAATATAAATTGAACAGAGTATAGCAATGTCAATTTAAGTTTAATACCTTGTCTGTGTTGAACTATTTAAAATATGTTATGGGGTGTTCCTTATTTTGAGAAGCCTTGGAATATAATTTTTACTTGCGATTATAGGTACTATAAGGCAAGTTTTGGATTCGTGCAAAAAAAAATTTTTGAGATAACAATCAAACATGATATTACGATGATAGAGAACACCAAAAAAGTGGGTGGCACAATTCTGTCTGTCTGTCTGTCTGTCTGTCTGTTCGTCTACAGCCTAAACAGCTTGATCGATTTTGTTCAAACTTGGTACATAGTAGTTTTTGGTGATTATGCCCACACGTTTTTTTTTCATTTTTTTTTAGAACCAAAAATAACGGGACCTGCCATACAATTTTTTTTAACAATTTTACATAACCATATTTTTCTCAAAAACGGCTCGACAACTTTTCTTAAAAAAAATTCAGTAAATTTATTTTAGTAGAGGCTTCCTTTGGGTGGAAAACCATTTTTCAAAAATGGTTATTAATGGTACCTCCCAAAGAACCATTTTTTTTAATTTTTTATTTTCTTCAAAACGATACGACCGATTTCAATTATTTTTTTTTATAAAGAAGCTTCCAAAGAATATAAACAGTTTTGCGTACCAAAATTTTTGAAAAAATTATTTTTTGGATTTTTAAAAAATGTTTCAATTTTTTTTTTTTGAAAATCAAATATTTCGAAAACGACATGATCGATTTTTTGAAACTCGACATTTAAGAGTTTTTCAGTATTTTCTACAATATTTTTAGAAAAAAATTACATTTATGAAAAAATAACGGTACCTTCCATACAAAAGTTAAAAAACCACAAAGGAAAATATTTTTTTGCTTAAAAACGACTACTACGATTTTGATTAAACTTTTTTGATATACTAAAAATAGTACGATCTACTACAAAAAATTATAAAATTTCACACTTAGCAATTATTAATAGTTCCTGTCATGGAAGATTTTTTTTTATTTTGAATTTTCTATATACAAATTTCAGATAAGATTAAATAATATTGCATTTCAAAATTTTCAAAAAAAAAAGTTTTTGGATTTTTAAAAAATGTTTCAATTTTTTTTTTTGAAAATTCGATATCTCAAAAACGGGTTGACAATTTTTTTAAAATTTTGGTTTTATATGCACATAAATATAAACTTAAGATATGCATACCAAAATTTGTTCTTACAAATATTTTAAGAATTTTATATACACAAAATTATTTTTTTAAAAAACCGCTCCAACGATTTTAATTTTTTTTCCCATACAATCATATTCCATCATGAATTAAGATGGCGTTCTTTTTTTTCCACCTCAAACTGTCAAAAGAGTTGTTTTAGCCGTTTTCAATGTCGTATTTCATGCTTCTCTTCATTTTTCTCTCATAGTTTCCATGTTTTTATATACAATTTTCTTAAACCCGCAGTTTCTCGAACATAAGAGCAAGTACGTGCGACCCAGTCGTGCATTTTATTTTTTTGTATGCATTGACATCTCAAAACAGGGTTGGGGTCAAAATACTGTATGGGTCATAATACTGTATTTAAAATACTGTATCTCAAAATACTGTATTTCAAAATACTGTATGTACAAAATACTGTATGATCAAAATACTGTAAGTCAAAATTCTGGTTGGTCAAAATTCTGCATCTCAAAATTCTGTATCTCAAAATTCTGTATTTGAAAATGCTGTAAATAGGCTGAAAAATAAATATCGTTTTGATAATGTAAAAAAGTGCGCACTTTTTTACATTATCAAAACGATTTTTATTTTTCAGCCTATTTACAGCATTTTCAAATACAGAATTTTGAGATACAGAATTTTGAGATGCAGAATTTTGACCAACCAGAATTTTGACTTACAGTATTTTGATCATACAGTATTTTGTACATACAGTATTTTGAAATACAGTATTTTGAGATACAGTATTTTAAATACAGTATTATGACCCATACAGTATTTTGACCCCAACCCTGTTTTGAAATGTCAATGCATACAAAAAAAATCGTTTTGATAATGTAAAAAAGTGCGCACTTTTTTACATTATCAAAACGATTTTTATTTTTCAGCCTATTTACAGCATTTTCAAATACAGAATTTTGAGATACAGAATTTTGAGATGCAGAATTTTGACCAACCAGAATTTTGAAATACAGAATTTTGACTTACAGTATTTTGATCATACAGTATTTTGTACATACAGTATTTTGAAATACAGTATTTTGAGATACAGTATTTTAAATACAGTATTATGACCCATACAGTATTTTGACCCCAACCCTGTTTTGAGATGTCAATGCATACAAAAAAATAAAATGCACGACTGGGTCGCACGTACTTGCTCTTATGTTCGAGAAACTGCGGGTTTAAGAAAATTGTATATAAAAACATGGAAACTATGAGAGAAAAATGAAGAGAAGCATGAAATACGACATTGAAAACGGCTAAAACAACTCTTTTGACAGTTTGAGGTGGAAAAAAAAGAATGCCATCTTAATTCATGATGGAATATGATTGTATGGGAAAAAAAATTAAAATCGTTGGAGCGGTTTTTTAAAAAAATAATTTTGTGTATATAAAATTCTTAAAATATTTGTAAGAACAAATTTTGGTATGCATATCTTAAGTTTATATTTATGTGCATATAAAACCAAAATTTGAAAAAAATTGTCAACCCGTTTTTGAGATATCGAATTTTCAAAAAAAAAAATTGAAACATTTTTTAAAAATCCAAAAACTTTTTTTTTTGAAAATTTTGAAATGCAATATTATTTAATCTTATCTGAAATTTGTATATAGAAAATTCAAAATAAAAAAAAATCTTCCATGACAGGAACTATTAATAATTGCTAAGTGTGAAATTTTATAATTTTTTGTAGTAGATCGTACTATTTTTAGTATATCAAAAAAGTTTAATCAAAATCGTAGTAGTCGTTTTTAAGCAAAAAAATATTTTCCTTTGTGGTTTTTTAACTTTTGTATGGAAGGTACCGTTATTTTTTCATAAATGTAATTTTTTTCTAAAAATATTGTAGAAAATACTGAAAAACTCTTAAATGTCGAGTTTCAAAAAAATCGATCATGTCGTTTTCGAAATATTTGATTTTCAAAAAAAAAAATTTGAAACATTTTTTAAAAATCCAAAAAATAATTTTTTCAAAAATTTTGGTACGCAAAACTGTTTATATTCTTTGGAAGCTTCTTTATAAAAAAAAATAATTGAAATCGGTCGTATCGTTTTGAAGAAAATAAAAAAATTAAAAAAATGGTTCTTTGAGAGGTACCATTAATAACCATTTTTGAAAAATGGTTTTCCACCCAAAGGAAGCCTTTACTAAAATAAATTTACTGAATTTTTTTTAAGAAAAGTTGTCGAGCCGTTTTTGAGAAAAATATGGTTATGTAAAATTGTTAAAAAAAATTGTATGGCAGGTCCCGTTATTTTTGGTTCTAAAAAAAAAATGAAAAAAAAAACGTGTGGGCATAATCACCAAAAACTACTATGTACCAAGTTTGAACAAAATCGATCAAGCTGTTTAGGCTGTAGACGAACAGACAGACAGACAGACAGACAGACAGACAGAATTGTGCCACCCACTTTTTTGGTGTTCTCTATCATCGTAATATCATGTTTGATTGTTATCTCAAAAAATTTTTTTTGCACGAATCCAAAACTTGCCTTATAGTACCTATAATCGCAAGTAAAAATTATATTCCAAGGCTTCTCAAAATAAGGAACACCCCATAACATATTTTAAATAGTTCAACACAGGACCATACATCTGTATGGTTTTCAGGTCGAAATCCTTTTCTGATATCGACCAAATTATACGCCATAAATACGGGACTCGTTAGCCAAGAAAATATCAATTACCACAATGACCAAGAACTAGGCTCTAGTTGTATGTCAGCAATTATCGGACAAACTTTCGATTCTCTCTCCTTCAAAAGAACTGACAAAGTTATGCCACTATCAGCTGTTAAAAACACTATTAAAGTGAATTCAAAGGATGTTTTGGTCAACCTTTTTCATCGAATGTGCATTGCAAAAAATTTTGACAGTGACTTGGAGCATTTTCTTCCTTATGAACTGGCACCTTATCCATTATCTCTATTAACAGAAGAGGGCATGAGAAAGGGAGGGAAGGCAGCTTTATACAAAGCTTTCTACCCTTACGAAACTTCATCGTTCCTAATAAATACGTTGAAACTGTTGATGGTGGCTGGCTTCGAAGAAAGTCATATGGCACGAAAACTCATCAGAATAGCTGCTTTCTTCCAGGCTGTTTTTATCCTTGGTGAAGACGTTGAACAAACAAATTCATTCACAGCGAATCTGTCAGGAATCACATTTTGTTCCTCCATGCTATTAGCGGCTGTGATACGACGCGACGTCCGCTCCATTCAACGTGAGAAAAATAAATTCATGTGCGGTGCATGAAAGAAATATTCATCTCCACTCTTCACTGAATAATTTCAAGGAATGAAATGCATCACAAGACACCGTGGCAAAAATTGGTGAACAATTTATTATTATTGCGTTATACGGAGGTAACCCTGCTGTTGAAGAGTCCTTAAATTTATATCGTCCTAAATGTTTCTTGAAATCCGCAACCAAAAAAACACCAAATCTCGCAGCACTAACTCCAATACAGGCTATTGCCGCACAACATGTTCTTTGGACATATCACCAAGTCCAATTGTGGCATAATAAAAGACTTGACGCGGAGGAATGGGGATGGAAAAAGGATACTTTGCTTGGTTTGGTTCCAGTTCCCACAACCAAAGACCCTACACCACAGTCATTAATGAAATAAGTCTCCTTTGCATGCAAAACTGGATGTGGAGGAGCCTGTGGTTGCCGCAAAGCTGGACTCCATTGCTTCGCAATTTGTAAAAACTGCGAAGGAAAGGATTGTGAGAACGTGCTGCACGTTTGTGTCGATTTGGATGAAGAAGAGCTGGAAGTTGACGAAAATGTACTTGACCAACACCAAACTTTCCAAGAGGAGAGAAGAACTTCAACGAGGATTTTTTCTGAGGATGGCCATGGCGATGACGAAAATTTAACTGAAATGGCCCCTTCTAAAAGAGAAAAATAGGTCTGTATATCTAAAAGGACGCGCCGACACTGAAACATGATAACTCCATTTTAAAATTTGCGTATTTCCTTCCACTTTACATCGAGCTAGAGTCTAAACGGGTGCACTGATTTCCTTCAAATTTGGAACATAATTTGGCAATCAACATGTTCATAACTACCTACTTAAAATTTGAAGGAAATCGATAAACCCGTTTGGCGTCTAGCTCGATGTAAAGTGGACGTAAAGTCGCAAATTTTAGAATGCAGTTTCTCCCAAGCACCACCGAATTAAATTATAATAGTGTTTTTTTTTACTGTGGGTAGGTACTGTAACTTTGTTGTTTTAAAGTTGTTTAACATATTTTGTAGACAATTAAATTAGCAAGAAGCTTTTCTTTTTTTTTCTAGAGAAAAAAAAATTATTCGAAAATTATTTGCGAACAACCAAATTGCCGTTAAAAACAAGATGGCGACTATGACAACAAGTGCAGTTGTGCAAAATGTGGTCTTAGGCTCCGGTTTTGATACTCTTTCTAGTCCGAAGTCAAGCTCGATCCCCGATTTTTTTTCCCAGAGCACCATATATTTAAATCTTAATGCTCCGTACAAATGGGAACTGTGATTCAAAATGATTTTTTTAACATCACTATGTCAATCATGCAGTGTGCCATAATCTCAAATTTCACTATGCTAGATTTCAAACTATCTATCGTGAATAGATACTGTAAATAGGCTGAAAATAGGCTGAAAAATAAAAATCGTTTTGATAATGTAAAAAAGTGCGCACTTTTTTACATTATCAAAACGATTTTTATTTTTCAGCCTATTTACAGCATTTTCAAATAAAGAATTTTGAAAACAGAATATTTTTTTTTTAAGAATATATAGTAATAATTTTTCGTAAGCATAAAACTCTGACTAACATTTATTAAAACAAAAACAAGATAAATGCTATCTCTATCTTGTTCTTATTTTCTCTCTCTCACTTTCTTCTTCTTAATTGTTTGTATCTCTCTCACATTTTTACATGAATTGTTTTGATCATAATCAACAATTCCATAAACAATTGCAAAAGCGCAAGTGGAAAGAGTTATAAATGGTGAACATATTCGTAAAAAGAATAAAACTGTTCTTAAAAATAAAAAAAATGCACAAATAATGAGAAAGATTAATGATTTAAACCAAATTGGTTACTTTAAAAGAATAGCAAAAAATCTAGGTTTATATACATATTTTGCTTATACATAATCGTAAGTTTATTTCTTTGGTTATCATTAATGTACAAGGAATTTTGTGATTTCGATTTGTTTTGTTGTAATTTTTCGTTACTTTGTTTTTGGTAATGCATTTCTGCATACAATACATATATAGTTACTTAAATAATATTGCCTATTATCTATTTACTTATTTATGACTTATTAATGCATGTATTCTGGTTTTACATTTGTTTGGATTTTCAAGAAATGATATACATAACTACATATTCATAAATCGAGCTCTGCTTTTTGTTTATTTTTTTTTTATAATGGAAGTTTAAGAACGGATTTATGCAAAACTAATTTTTTTTTTAGATACAGAATTTTCAGATACAGTATTTTTTGCTCATACAGCATTTTGAGATGAATAATTTTGAGATACAGTATTATGAGATACAGTATTTTGATCATACAGTATTTTGTACATACAGTATTTTGAAATACAGTATTTTGAAAAACAGAATTTTAACCATACAGTATTATGACCATACAGTATCATACAGTATCATACAGAATTTTGACCATACAGGATTTTTAAATACAGCATTTCGACCGGCTCCCCTCAAAACATGCTCCAATTTTTTTTTTAAACCAAGGTAACACGTGTCGCACTGAGCTTAAATTTGACGCTCCTGTGAGAGTTAGGGCATATTGAAATCCTTTTTCAGCTTCAAAAATAACGGTAAATACTATACACCCGTTAAGAAAAAGTTATTTTTCTACAAAACAGCTCAAACAATTTCGATAAACATTTCCGAAAATGTTTTTATAATTACTTGAATATTTTTAAAAGTTCTTAATTTCCAAGAAACTTGAATTTTTTCAGCAAGCACGTGCGACCCAGTCGTGCCTCTTATTTTTTTCCAAGCAATTCTGTCAGTCAAACTTTTTATATCCCCCGGTTTTGGTTGGTTTTCAGGAAAAATCAAATTCAAATTTTCAAACTCATTGGCGCACGTGTTAATACAATTCGATTACCCTCTAATTTTTGTTTACACATTTTTAATGTAGAAGAACAAAAAAAATGGTGCTAAGTAAGAAAAAACAGTTTTTTTTTCCTCCATACAAATAAGGACCACCCTTACCCACGTTTTCAATAGTTAAAAATTAGTCTAAAAGAACGTAGAAAATTGTAATGTCTGTCGTAGGTACATATGCAATAAATCTAACTTTCCTTATCTTTTTGAACAAAATCAAATGTGCAGGGTGAAGAGCTCGGTATGCCCGATGGATACATATCATGGCAAGACTCTGTTGATCCAGCTGCTTGTAACTCAAACAAGGATATATATGAGGAATTTACTAGAGATCCAGCCAGAACACCATTCCAATGGAGCAGTGGAAAAAATGCTGGATTCTCATCGGCGCAAAAAACTTGGCTTCCAGTTGCGGCGGGTTATGAAACCATAAATGTTGAAGCAGAAAGTAATACTCCAAAAAGCCATTTGAACATTTACAAGGCTTTGATTCAAGAGAGAAAAAATAGAAAGCTTTTACAATCTGGTGATTTGAAATTTAGGGCAGTCAATGAAAGAATTTTCATATTAGAAAGGTAAGTATATCACAAATACTGTAGTTATATGTATATGAAAATATATGTACGTATAAACAAATGATATTTTTGTTTTCAGGTCATTCAAAACCGGTGAAAAACTAATTTTCATAGCCAATGTTAGTGGTCAACCATCTACTGTCAATTTGGAAGAATTTGATTCAACATTTAGAGAAAATGTCAAAACGTTGATCGTGAATATAAAATCAACAAAAAATCAAGGGTTAAAAAATAAGGAAGGTTATTCAAAAAGATGAACTAATTTTTGTATCCTTTCAGATCTGTTTTTCAAGCAAGAAATCTGGAATTAGGCCCATATGAAGCATTAGTCGTCGAAAGGGCTTGAAAGCTTACACATTTTTGCGCGCGCTTATAATAAGATCAACACTTTGTTAGAATTGAACGATTATTATATTGTAAAAATTTTAATTTAAGCTAAGCAAGAAGCCTATATAAATGAAATGATGGCTAAAATAAAATAAAAGGTACAAATGGGTTGGTACGAACTCAATCTTAACAAATTTCTACGTGAGCGTCATACTTTTCGAGTTGTAGAAACTGAGTAAGATCAAAGATTCTCGAGTTAATCTCCAGATGATTCCTAAAACGAAAGAGAGTTCCAGTCATCCCTAATCCTTTCCCATCCATTCCTGATGACCCTCGTCGGAACGGGGAAAAGCTGTTCAACGAGCTTTCCGCCACGCCGCGCCGGCCCACAGTGGAAAATGGTAGAACAACAGCTTATCATAAATGCTTTTTACTAATGTCGCTAATAATATTTCATTTCAATTTTATTTTAAAGCTTAATAGTCAATCTTTACTATAGTGCAAGATTTTTTTCAAAAATCATTTAAAGAGAAATTTTTGGAAGCCCTCATTTTTATTGTTTTTGTGGATGTACAATTCAAGGCCGTTCGATTCATCAATTATGAAGCTTATTTTCTATCTAGTTTATGAGAATAGTTATAAAGTATTATACATTTCTGAAAAGCTCATTTAATGTAGATTTTATAACAATATTACGTTTTTCATTATTTGATTCATTTTACGAGTAATAAATTTTAGTTTAAAATAAGAGCAAAAAAAAATATTCTTCTAGTTCACCCAGACTTTTGGTAGTCACCCACGTCTCCCCACGCCTTACATTTAATTTTTATTTGTAGCTTAGATTTTCATAGTAAATATATATAAAAATTAGGTGCGAAAACGTGCGATCTCCGAAGTTATCGGGAAAATAGTAATAAAAGCCAGAAAAGAAAAAACCGCAATTTAAGCCTGTGCGATACTGAATTTGGTGTTCGACCAAATTAAGAGTCAAATAAACTCTTTGTGGTCATCTTTAATTAACAAAATTGGAAGAGAAGTACAAGTGAAGTACGATCTTTATCTTATAATGATAGATGGAAAAGTAACTCAGGCATTAACTGATAATCCTTCTGGGTCTACTTGTACGATATGTGGAGCTACTCTACGGCAAATGAACGAGCTTGCAGAATTATGTAAAACCACTTAATCAAATTTACATCTACTCCAGAATAGGTTGCATTGTAAATAGAATCTTCTAGCAGTATTACCATCATTTGTATAACCACTTACTTGTCTTGGTTTGTCGATAATAATCAAACCCAGCTGCTCACGAAAACGTTTTTGTACCAAAGTCTTCTTCTCTCCCTTTAGCCATTTCTTTTCTTCACTTGTGGCTGAGCTGACCATGTTTGCAAAGACAGGTTGGAGGAAATATGTAATATTATTTCCATGCAACGAATCCAAGCATGTAAAGTAGACAGTCCATATTGATACGCGTTTTCGTTTTCAGGTCTAGCAGAAACTTAAATCTTGCAGTTCCAGCGCAGCGTGTGTAATTGTTATTTCAATAGCAGAAGATGGTGGGTAGTAAGTCTGTGTAATTTCATGCAGTTTGTGATAAGGAGGGAACATAGAACAGTTTCGTTCATTGGTCAACTTCATTAAGTACAAATATTGTGCGTTGGTTAAATCCAAATCAACAAAAACGCTTAATGCTTCCCCACCCGGTAGCATATTTTCTTGGCTTGCATTTTCCGATTTGTTTTGTAAAGAAGCTCGATCTTATTTGTATTTATGCCAGTGATTTCAGTAGAGTAGCTTACATTGTAGACAAATCTTCTAGCAATATTACCATCATTGGTATTACCAGTTATTTCTTTTGGTTTGTCGAAGATCAAACCTAGCTGCTCACGATAACGTTTGTGTAAAGGTCTCTCTCCCTTTAACGTTTAACCATTTCTTTCCTTAACTTGTGGGTGACCATAACCATGCTTGGAAAGACAGGTTGTAGGAAATATGTGATATTATTTCCATACTAAATGAATCCAGACATCTATGGTGGACAGTATCCATATTGATATGTGAATATACATTTTCATTGCTTGTTTTAAATTAAAGATGAAGGGCCCTAAAAAATTAATTCCCCAAAGCCTATAAAAGTTTGTAGAATAAGTACTTAGGTATTAAAATTTTCAAAATTAACCTTTAATTTGGTATGTCGTCATAATTTGCCGAAATATTAATGATCAAGGACAAAAGTATCTGTTATTATCAAAAGTCGGATATCTCATGTACAACAACAAAAAGTTAATTTTGGCTGAATAAACAAGTTATCCGACCAAATTTTCCAAGAAGACACTCTTAAAAAAAATGAAAAAAAAAACAGAAAATGTTAGTCTCCTGTAGAATTCTTTCTCTTTCATCTCAGATATAGATCTCCAAGAAACTGGAAAAATTAAATGAAAAAAAATGTTCCCTTAATTTTGTTGACTATAGATAAAATATTCCATAAAAACAACTGTTAATTTTTTTGATTTCATTGTTAAAAACAAACAGTTCTAAAAATATCTTTAATAAGCAGGTAAATAATTTGTGTATATTATGTGTTTTTTAATATTTTAAGTTATTTTCATAGATACCCTCTTGAAAATTTGATTTTTATTATATTTTTAAAATGTTTATTATTAATATTATTTCTATAAAAAGTATTTCCTCAAAAACATCAAATACTACTTCTAATTAGTGCAAAATTTCAACGGCTCTATCTTTTACTAAAAAAAAAAGTTATCGATTTTTGGTCCGAAACAGACCTTTATTTTCCACTGTGCGGCCGCACACTGGGCTCAAAAGCAAATCTAATGGGTCAAAAATACAAATCTTTGTAAACGAGTGGTGCGTGTGTCCTAATCTTATTTCAACACCTAAATAGCCTAGCAAGTGCCAAATAAAGAGAATAGTAATGTCAAGGTTATGTGGACAATTAATTATTTTTTCAAAGGCAACAAAGACACAGGAATAATGATGAAATGATATCTCAATGCCCGTTCTTGGACTAAATTATGGTTTGAACATAGTTAAAACTATATCATCCAATATTATTTTGACCTCTGAGATGTTTGCCACTGACAATTTTTCACTTTTTAGCCGAACAATTTAATCCATTGTCGTCAAATAATCTGTAAGATATTCATCATATCATCGTGTCCTGTAACCCCGGCTGGGGCATAGGGCGTCAACAAAACGTCTCCATCCCTCACGGTCTGCTGCAAGGTACTTAAGCTGTGGCCACGTCTTTCTCTGGGATTCTGCTTCCGCTAAGACAGTTGATTTCCATGTTGTTCTTGGTCTTCCAACCCGCCGTGCACCCTGAGGATTCCATTCAAAGGACTGCTTTGCAATTTCATCGTTTGGTTTCCTCAGTGTGTGACCAATCCAACGCCATTTACGCTTTCTTATGTCGACGTCCAGCCGCTCTTGACTTGTCCTGCGCCACAATTCCTCATTTGATATTATTTGTGGCCAGCGAATCTTTAGGATGTGGCGAAGACAGCGATTCACAAAAGCCTGCAATTTCTTCGAAATGGTAGACGTGACTTTCCAGGTTTCACAAGCATATAACAGCACGGATTTGACATTGGATTCGAAGAATCTCAACTTAGTGCGTAAGGAGATTTGACTGGATTTCCAAATTGGGGACAGAGTACCGAAGGCAGCACGAGCTTTATTTATTCTACTTTTAACGTCCAGATCCGTAAATTTAATTTAACTACCTTGTAAGATATTATGTTTAATTTTTCCAAACAGGCAAAAACGGGCAGATGAAAAATAAAAATATGCTATCTATAATAATCCTGGAACTCAATTTTAATTAAATCTTTTTTTTACAGATTTGTACAGAAAAAGTTGCCGCCTGTTTGTTTTATCTATTTGTTTTTACTAATAAAGAAAATACCCCGGTTCTTAAGCTAAAACACCGTAAATCGTAAACAAATAAAATTACTAACCTTCTTAAATATAGTCCATTTGGGAATCATAACAAAAAAGTTCATAACTTTTCAAACAAATGATAGGTAAACAAAATCCTAATCATAAACATTGAACGAACAATGGCTGAATGGTGTGTTTGCAATTAACGGTATTATTGCTTAAAAACTAAAGTCTTCTATCAGTTAATTTGACTCTATTCATTCATTGTCTCTGACATGTTTACAATCAACCTATGTACTAACTGCCCTGATATAAAATGCATATTTGAACCATCTAGAGCTATACTCAACCTGCGGTCCGCGGGCCGCATGTGGCCCGTCGAGCTTTTTAAGTGGCCCACCTGGCATACTTACATAAATATGCTATTTCATAGAAATCCATAAATCAATTTGGAAATAACACCCAAAAAAATGACTGAACATTTTCCTGGTTTCGTCGCTTTCTTTTATAAAATGAAACAATGCTCGAAATAATATATCAAATGGGAAATAAAGCCAAAAATAGTAAACATTTCCAAACAAAGATTGTTGTCAGTGAAAGACATAAAATTTTGAAAGACGAGTGGAAATAGCTCCATCGACAAACGAAACGGCACTTTGTCTTTTTGTTCTCACGAATGACTGATAGCGTTTTCGTTTGGTCGTCCCATAGCGCCCGGAAGCATTTCAAATGCTTCTGAAAAAGTTCATTTGGCACTAGAACAGTTCTTCTTCTGAAAACAAGGGAGCAACGATTCTGGATTTGAAGAAAGAATCAAAACCACACATGTTGCCTCACTAATACATGCGCACAATTGAAACGTCAAAATTGTCAAATGTTATTTGTTATTTAATTTTGTGATTGCCACTGTGCATTTTCTTTATACTAAAATTTTGAGTTAAAAGGAAGCAACTATAAAAAAAAGTGGATTTCATTCTCTCGTCATCTTCAAACCTTGCAGTAGAATTTTTGCTAAGGTACGGAGTTACTCAAAATATAACCCAAGGTGGAGACATTCGTTTCTGTTATTGGGGAATATCAATATTCAGAGAACAGCTGTGTGAACTTTTCATCACACAAGTGCAACAACCAAGTGCACAAATATGCAGCCAAACTCAAACTTCAGAACCAAGGAAAGTGTTGCAACTTCTTCGTTTGCCATTCTGGAATCTGGATCGGAGAGCTCCAGAGGGTTCTCCTGGATCACCAAACAAAAACGCTATGACAAAGCAAATATTTTGCTAACGTGTGAAAGACACTGATTTTGCAGCTTACTAAACTCAAGTCGCAAGTTATTTTGAGAAGTTTGACCGGTTATGCTCTCAAAAGTAAAGACAGAAACTAAAAAAAAACTAAAAGACTGTGAAATGAGTGACCTCAACATAAATTTTCCTCCTTCTACTTCAGGTAATAGATATTCAATTCTACACAAAATGTGTAAAGAAATAAACGAATTAGTTCAGCAGCAGGAACAAGCCAGATCTTGAAAAACTATTCTAAATTTCAGAAATCAAATTATTTTTTATATTAAAATGAATAAATCATTCAATCTAAGTTACTTAACACCTAAGTGCAAAAAATAATTCATGTTGCGGCCCGAGGCAACATAGTTAAAACGTCTTTGTGGCCCTTATGAAAAAAGGTTGAGTATGGCTGTCTAGAGTGAGAAGGGGTCAAGTGACATTTTTCGATTTTCGTTTTTTTTTTACCAATAATGGTGTTAAGCGACAACTTAAATTTGGGTATAATTCTTGTGTCTCTATTGTTATTGCTTACAAAGTTCGCTTCAGATAAAGGGGTTGACTACACGTTTGTTTTGAAGTTTTCTTTAGACAAGAAGGGGTTAAAAATTACTTAACACACATTAAAACCCTTTATGCAATAGAAGCCGAAAGATAAAATACCAAGTAATATATTTTTACTTGCGATATAGGTACTATAGGGCAAGTTTTGGATTCGTGCAAAAAAAATTCGAGATAACAATCAAACATGACATTACGATGATAGAGAACACGAAAAAAGTGGGTGGCACAGTTCTGTCTGTCTGTCTGTCTGTCCGTACCTCAACCTACAGCCTAATGCCTAAGGCACTGAAGCGATTTTCTTCAAATTTTGAACTTTAGGTTTTTTTAACTCTCCAGACGGAAAATTGAATTTTTTTTTAGCTCAAAAAATAGCGGTACTTGCCATACAACCGTTAAGGAAAAGCTTATTTATCTCAAAAACGGCTGCAACGATTTTGATAAAAAAAATCATTGTATTATTGTAGATATGATGAACCTTTTAGTAAGAAAAAATTCACCAAAAACATTTATTAACGGTATACCTGCCATATAACGTTTTTTGTTTATTTTTGGTGTTCTCATTAATCGCTCATCCGATTTCCATAAAATTGTTTGCACAAAAGCTTTGTTAGAATATAAATAATACTGCATACCGAAATTTTGGAAAAAATAAATTTTGGATCTTTAAAAAAAGAACAATTTTTTTTTTTTGAAAATTCAATATTTCAAAAACGGGCTGATGAATTGTTTGGAAATTTCAGTTTTAAATGTATATTAATATATACTCAAAATTGGCATACCAAATTTTTTTTTGAAAAATCTTACAAAAATTTTATATATGAAAAATTATTTTTTAAGAAAACGGTTCCAGCGATTTTAATTTTTTTTTGTTGCATATATTCATATTTTTTCAAGTAATCGAGTGGTAAAGAAGGAAAGAAAAAAAAAACTCCAAGTTAACAGATAAAGGATTACCACCTTAGAAAAAAGATTGAAAAAAAGAAAAGCCGAACAAAAATTGATAAGTTATTCAATAACTTTCTTTATTTTTTATAATTAACTTACATATTTTAATGATGAAGGGCCTATATCATAGACGTTGCAGTCGTCAAGGGTTGAGTGCAAGAATCTTCAAAATTATTATTCTCATTTTGGAAAATTTCCTCTATTTATGTCACTTCGACTTGTTCCTCCTCTGACAGTATCTTTTGTCGGGTCAATTTCTCTTTTTCTTTCATTTTTCTCTTTTTTCTGGATGATTTTTCGGGTGGTTCTACAAAATAGCAAGCAAGAGTAAAACAAATTAAAATTTGAATTCATTTTCAAATTAAAATTTATTAAAAACTCTTACCATCTTCCTCGACGCCCAGGCTACAAACTTTCATGCTTAGTAGCATTTTCATGCGCTTCAAATCTTGTCTTTTTTTTGGGAAGGTGCTCAATTTTAGTTTGGAATTCATCTATGAATTCACACACTTTAGCTTTTAACTCTTCACAGTCCATTTTTCAAATGACGATTGACCAAAAGCAGACAATCTTTTTCAAAAAACAAGAACAATGTGTTTGTCTCTTTTTACGCGAAATATTCCTTGACGACGGGGAATCATTCACAATAATACAAAATATGAAAGATACACAATGCTTTCCTTTGAGTTTTAAGGCTCTCCCAAGCCAACGCAAAATCATGGCGAATTATTCGCAAAGATATTTTTTTGTTCTTATTTTTAGTCGACAGTAGTGTTCAAAGTTTGTGAGCTGTACTAATTTATTTATTTATTATTGTCAACTTTCGATATTTTCATTAACAAGTGTTTAAATTAAATGTAATAATGTAAGCTAAATTTTAACTAATAGAAGAAAAATTTGTCAATTTATTAATGTTATTTCCAAAATTTTGCATACTTTTATACTACCTAATTCAGTAAATACTACACATAAATAAAACAACCCTGAAGAAGTTGGAAAATACCCAACGAAACGTCGGGAAAAAGAATGAAATAAATTGTTTTATTTGCATTCAGGAGCAAAAGGATCTGTAAGCCTAAATAAAATTAAATTCTAAAATTTTGTATCCAGATCTCCAATCAATTAATTAATAATTTTTGTTTCGTTTTTCTGGCTTCATTTAGTCAGAGTATCAAATCTGTAAAAGCATTTTGCTACATTTTTTAAAGAACAAAAAATATGGTAAATGTACTAAAACTGGAATAGACGATAATGAAGCTCTTTTACTTTTTTATATTTGTATTTTGTTTTCTCTCTTTTTGACCATATTTTTGTTGAAATTCTAGATTTTAACTGTTATGTTTAGACCTCTTGACATTTCTACTTCCCTTATTTTTTTTAAACATGTATAACTTTATCGTTTTTGTAGTATATTCTTCTGAATGGCAACCCTTTTCATTGTGCTGGGCTATTACTTAGTTTTTATTGCACGGAATAATTTTTGTTTGGTTCTTTCGAAGTGTTGCTATCGTTTTAATAAAGAAAATTGGTAGACAGTAAATATTATTGCAAGAAATAATTTAACTTACGTTCACGCTGCCACGGTACTGACATCCACGGTACTGACATTTAGACAATTTATGTGACCTAATGAGAAAAATAATTTCCAGGACAATTTTAACATATAATGTTAAAAAGAATACAAAGTTTTGATAATCAACCAAAACCATGTTGTAACATGCTTACAAAATACTACCACGGTACTGACAAAACAATTTGTGACACACTTTCTTCGAATGAAAACATATCACTCTTAAAGTACAACAACGTTAAAAAAAAACACTGTTGTTATCTATACATAAATGATGCCTCTTTTAAAAAAACCACCATACAAACGTCTTGAAACTAAAACAAAATGGCGGTTCAGCGAGAAATCTTTTGAATTAAAAAAAAAGAAAATCCTCGGACAACATTCATTCATAATTATTTTATTCAGCAATAAGTATTTTGACTCAATTTTTGCATAATTTTATCAAGCACTAAAACTTTTCTAAGGACAACATTTCTATTCAATGAAGTATTTCATCAGAAAAAAAGTATGTAGATTTATTCGGAAAAACAAGGAACGGACATGCCACGGTACTGACATTTTAACTACTTTTTTCCAAGCGATGTGGAAGAAGTAGCAAATTTGGTCATGATAACGAATGTAGATTGTAGTAAATAGCCATTTACACAATACAAACCAAAAGTATTTGCGAACATTTTACATTAAATAACAAAAAAAGCACTGGACACAAAGAATCACAGTTGGGACGGAATCACCCATATAACATGTTTTTCTTCAAAGCATAAAAAACAAACAAAATAGCTATAAATTAAACATATCATATTATTATTAAAGCGTGAAGGGTAATTTTGTTCGTAAAATAAAGTGCAGTTGATTTTATTTTAAGGCAGCAGATTGATTTTGAGTAACGTAAGCGGCTGCAACGCGAAAGTAGAGATTATTCAACTTTTGCGTGCTTTTTGACATTTCGATTTCAATTTTGGTATGTGGCCATCTTGTGTTGAAAAAAGTTTGAATTTTTTTACTCGATTTATCTCGACGCGGCCGTAACGCTTGTTAAATGTAACGTACGCATCGCGAACGCGAACGCGTCATTGTAAAACAACCATAAGTAATGACTTAATTTTCATCAGACAGCTGGCCAATCAAAAACTCGAAAAATTTCCACATTGTGAACTGATTGATGTGTCGAACGGGGCCACTTGAAATGATCTAACGGGTTAATTGCTGATTTTTTTGTAAAACACCAACTTTTAATGAATTTAAATAAAATTGGGTGATTTACTAAAATTGTACATTTTTTTTCTTTTTTTATGGCTTTTTATAAACTTCTTTTTTTCAGAAAAAAAAGTTATAAACGTAAAACTTTAAACGCTTATAACTCAAAACATCAAAAATGTCACTTAACCCCTTCTCATTCTCAACGTTTCATTTATTGGACTTTTGACCCGCTAGATTCGCTTTTGAGACCACTGTGCAGGGGTTCAGCGTGTTGCTGTTTGGGGGTGTATTCCTCAACACATTATTCCTTCCTTAACACTACGGTGAATAGCTGCCTGACACTCTTATCTCATCATAATACCCTCCTCACCTACTCCAATTTCTCCTTTTGGGCTGGATCAAAGGTGTTATACGACCCGTGCCGATGATCAGCCTGGCTGGGGGCCTAACTAAAAATAATAGCTCAGTCTTCAACCGGAGAATCCGGATTTTGCACTCTTCGGATCCTCTAGCCTTTTCTGAATATGCGAGTCTCTGTGCAGAGCGACCACCCTTTCTTCGCTTACTTGTGGGATTAATATGAACTCATAAAACAAGAAACACAGAAGAGTTAGCAGTAAGACCGGTTGTTCTTCTTAACCGGGCGGCAGCATAGCGCCATAGCTGTTTGCCGTTTTTCCTGTGGTCTGTGTCAGTCAGGAGGTTGTGGTTGTGGCTAATCATGATGAAGTGTAATGGTAGACACAACTTATTTCAGTAGTGGTAGGGTTGTGTATGATGATCCTTCTATTAGTAATGAGAGCAAAACTTCTCCCGAATGAGTCTTGATCGGGAGCCTAACTTGGTGGTGTAAGAGTTGTGAATAATGGTCCTTCCACCACTGGACAGGATTCTCCCCCGAAGATGTTGCTGACAAACACACGAAATAGGTCATCAATGAACAGCTATACGGTCAGACAGATAGCTCCTATGATTCTCAAGACTTTTGGATTCCAGGATAAAATGGATTCGAACCGCTCAGGAAAGATGGTCGTATATGTTTCAATCAAATTAAAAGTACTCGATTAGTGTCGGATTGGGAATCCTCTAAGGAAGCCATGAAACAGATGAAGGAAAACTTTTGCGCCTGAAGTGAGATGAAGTTCATTGAGTGGACGCGCTCAGCTTTGAAAGGATTTTTCACTTTAAATTAAGTATTTAAAGGGAATCCTTTTAAAAATATTTAATGAAAATATTTTCACAGATTACAATTGATTGCTTTCTCTTTTTGAGTTCTTACTAAAAAGGGGGACAGAGGTTTAAGTAGAGGGGACAAGCAGAATTTTGGTATGAAAAAGGGGGCTGTCCCGCCTTAAGGGTGACGTCTGGTTACACTAGCTGCAATGGGCGCTCAACAACTTCAAACCATAAAAGTCTGCAGGACCCAAAGGCATAACACCAGCCGGACTCCAAATTAATTCTAATATTATTCCAGTGGTGCCAGATGAGATTTCTAGAATCCCACCGGATAAACAAAAAAATCCCACCACTTTTGTCCTGGAAGGAGAAAAAACAACGATAACTTTTCGTGTTATTACTATTTCCTAGAACCCAGATATAAACAAAAAGAAAGGGGGCCTTGCACTCTGGGCATTCGCAAAAAAAGTATATCATCTAATTGGTTAAAAAAGGTAAACTTTTTCTAGAAATTGGTCAGATTTTTTATAATTTTTTAAAGTTCGTTTCAGAAAAAAAAATTGGCACTTCTCTTGGGTAATTTAAAAAAATGCTATTTGAAAGATCTTTTATCGGTCATTAAAGGTCAGCTAGTTTCAGTATTGGTCAGCCATAGATTTTAAGAATTTTTAATGATTTTTTCTTTATTTTTTCAATGTCAGTGCGATTTTTGGAACCTCATTTGTAAAATATTTGCAAAAAATGTATCCCATCTAAAGTTGTAACGGTTTTAAATAAAGTGGACCCATCCACCTTAACAATAGACCAGGACTCACTTGAAAAGTTATGTGGAAGGGGTATCTGGTCGGGGCGCGTAGGCAAATGCAGGCATGCTTGTTTGAAGCACATGCATAGCTCGTCGTTGGGGTGGGGTCGTACCGTACGTTTACGACGACTTTACGATGTTACATGAATACCCATATTAATTCATATAAAAAGTTATATCTACTATTAACCGTGATCAAATATTTTAAGAGGTGGAATTATTGATTTTATCACAATTTCCGGAACCAATCCCTATATGAATACATAATGGTATGTATGTATCTAATTATACTTTAATCTGTCCTCAGTGCTTGCCCTAATGCATGACTTTGTAGAGATATCTGTTTTAAAACTATCCTTTTGTGGAATCGGAATATCTTTCAGTAGTGAAAGGATAGTCTGCAAAAACAATTCGTCTCCATTCGAATTTTTCGCTTAAATTTTCGAAAGAAGGTTTTTGCTATTTTGCCGCGGCCGGAGTTGAAATCACCGGAGTTGAAATCATGTCCTCGGTGAAAAGATTTTCTTCAAAGTCTGTCACAGTCAAATTGGATCCAGGGTTAATATTTGCAGTTTCAGTTCCAGAGTTGCAGCGAGTTCTGAAACAACAAGAGAAATTTTTAAAAGTTCAACAAAGCAAGCAAAAAATGTTAACTTTCGTACTGTCACAAAGTCCTTCAAGAAAAACATTTCTTAGGAGAAGGGCCCACTCAGTACTGGTGCATGCTCCGCTTTCTGACGCGAGGGTTTTGTTTCTTTATTTCCTTCGCATTGCGTTCCCGCAGAGTTTTCCATTTAGCTTTGCACTCATCGCCTTTAAATAAAATATGTTAAAAAAGCATTAGGTATTACGAATTTGATATCGAAGCTTCAAGGATATATACATAGGAGAACTTTTTAAGTAAATTTTGAAGATGTAGAAGATCAACAAATAAAATAGAAATAATAGATTTGGAATGATATACGAGTTATTACATATAGATATAAACCATTAAAAATGAAAGTCTTGATTTTCTCTAAGCCTAAGCACTTATATAAGGTATAATGCGGCGAATAGAATTCAAACTATAAGATTTTTAACAACACAGTACCGTTTTTTTTTAGATTTCTTACAACAAACTATAGACTCAAGGCGGTGTTATATTGTCATAATATTATGGCTACTGCGTCCATATAAAATATGACAAATCATACATATATGACCAATTTATATGACAAATTACTTCGACATGAATTGGCAGCGTTTTGACCGAATTGTACCTGAAAATGCGTTTTTTGAGCGTTATAAGACTTTTGGGAAACCACTTAAAACGTACATAGCTCAAACGTAAGGTCTTAAGTCCCTGAGTGCGAATATTTATATGACAGACGTCTAAGTGGCCATAAAACGCCCAACAGACACGATTTAAGTCGCGATTAATTAGATAACTGATGCAACGCCTTTAAATATATAGTAATCAATAGCTATTGACTACCTAAAAATGTATACATGTATATATGTATGTATATATATATATATATAAACACGTTTGAGTTCCATCCAACAGCGGGAAAACGCGATAAAATTAGCGTATTTTATAAATGTAATTTTCTTTAATAGAATGTTAGAGGAAAACCACTGAAATGTTTTGCTGTTGAATGGGTTTGATTCCATTAAAATAAAATTGCAAGCGACAGACGTTCACTCATAGAAAAAACCAGGTATAGTAAACCAATTTCTGGTTAATTATACCTGATATTCAGGTTGTTACTTTTCAGCTCGGTTGTACAGGGTAAATGTTTAAACAGATACCTGATTTTTATGTCGTGTTAAACTAACGTAGGTTTCAGGTAGAATCTGTATGACACCTTGTAAATTTTACACTGCCTTAAAATAGTAAATTTTACCAGATAATCCAGTTAATTTAACATGTTCAATATCCTGTAAACTTAAGATGAGAATCTGGTCAATCTAACTTGACTCAATGTTGAATCAACCATTGTAGTCTTGTTATATTTACTGTATATACTGTAATTTTAACCATATTGACATGTGAAGTTTGCATGATACCCGTATTATTAAATCTATAACAATGTTAAACTTGCACGTGTCCCAGGTTTCATAAACATGACGTACTGTTATTTTAACCATATTGACCAGTAACCCCCATATTATTTACTCTGGATATAAATTGGATTTAAGGAAGTTTTTAATCCAACAACTAAATCCGATTTATTAAATAGAAAAATTTAAATTCATATCCATATTATTCACTTTGAACATGCCTTAAATCCAATGGACTTAAAAATGCCCTTAATCCAGATGTAAAATGTATTTAAATCCAGATTAAGATCGTTTAATCCAAATGTTAAATTTGCGAAATGTCGAATTTCTCCCGTGAAACTTTTTGAGCCTGATTACATGATTCGTTTTTTCGGTCGTTTCGTGTTTTGTCTTTTTGACACATTTGGTGAGGGGTGTAGAAATGTAGGGAGAATGAAGTAACGAAAGCCCGTATGAAAATTTTAAGATTTTTTCCGGTTAAACTTTGACGTTTATGATTTGACAGTGAGATTAAAAATTGTTTTTCATAATTAAATAGGTATCAAACGAGAGAGGGGGGAGGAGTGTTCCCACTAGGGCACTTCTCCTTCATCCTGGCGGCAGCGGAAGAATTCTCAAGATGGAATCAACGGTGGCGTCTACAGTTCCAGTTAGGCTGAACTACTTAGTGAACACCTTATACGGGCTACTACGACATATTCGGAGCTCAGGCCTATAAGGAGCGGTTAATCCGGCTCCCCGCCCTTGGAGTTATATTGTAAGGGTCTGGTCCTCCAGGTTGGGGGTCGTGCCGTCAGGGTGACTTCCCGGCCACGTAAAGCTATCTTAGTTGCGAAGCACCAACAAGCCTCGGATACGGACGGATTTACTGTTGACGAACCAAGCAAACGAAATAAGGACAACGAACTTCGGATCTGCACGTGGAATGTTCTGTCTCTCTATAGACCACGTGCAGCCGAACATTTAGCGGAGGCCCTAGACTGCTACAAAGCAGACATCACCACCATCCAAGAAGTGCGATGGGATGGGCCGGGCAAGAGAAAACTGAAAGACTGCGATATCTACTACGGTGACTGTTACCGACCACAAGGGCAGCGTCTCTTTGGATGTGGAGTCGTTGTTAGAGGCAGACTTAGGCAAGAAGTCTTGAGTTTCAACTATGTGAACGAGCGCCTCACGACAATTCGCATCAAGGCTAAATTCGCCAACATCAGCCTGATATGCGCGCATGCCCCCACAAAGGAGAAAGATGACGACACCAAGGACGAGTTCTACGAGCTCCTGGACAAGACATATGAGCAATGCCCTAGCTATGACATTAAAATTGTCTTGGGTGATTTTAATGCCAAACTAGGAAGAGAAGACGTCTTTGGTGGCACAATCGGAAGATACAGCCTGCACGACACCACCTCCGATAACGGACTCAGGCTAATCGACTTTGCTGCGGGGCGAAACGTTGTGGTAGCTAGTACGCAGTTCCCGCATCTCGATATACATAAGGGGACATGGCGAATTCCTGGTCAATCAACCGCCAACCAAATTGACCACATTGCGATCGAAGCAAGGTACTCCTCCAGTATCAAGGATGTCCGCACGTTCCGAAGAGCCAACGTTGACTCGGACCACTACCTCGTTGTAGCAAAGGTAATGCTACGGATATCCAGACCAAAGCCAAAACAGGGAAATACTGTGAGGAAGTTCGATGTCGGACGGCTACAGTCACAAGAAATCGCCAGGTCCTTTTCTGATCGAATCTCTCGCGCCCTCTTAACTAGTCCTTTGCCGCCAACTGCAAACATCGAGAACCAGTGGAAAAACTGCCAGGAAGCCATCAGAGATGCCGCCTCTGACGTGCTGGGCTTTGCACGACCACCACAGCAAAACCCCTGGTTCGACGAAGAATGCCGGCAAGTACATGCAGCCAAACAACAGGCATACAAAGCGGCGCTGCATAGAAGGACCAGAGCTGCTCGCGAGCTCTACGAGCAGAAGAGGAGAGAGGAACACAAGCTTCTTAGAAGGAAGAAGAAAGAGCATGAGAAGCGCGCGATCGAGGAGTTAGAGAGATGCCACTGCAGGAATGAAGTTCGGAAGTTTTAGCAAAAAGTAAAAAGAACCTCCCAAGGTTACAAGGCCCGAACCGAAGCCTGCAAAGACGATCAGGGGAACATCGTGGTGGAATCGCAGTCGGTGCTGAGGATATGGACAAAATCATTTCTGCAAATTGTATAACGGCGATGACGAATCGAATTCCGCTAACATGCAAACTGCACCATTCAACTTGGACGACGTAGGCCAACAATTCCGTCCACCCGATCTTGACGAAGTGAGGATAGCCATATCTAAACTTAAGTCCAATAAAGCTGCTGGAGCTGATGGCCTTGCGGCTGAACTATTCAAAGCGGCTGGCGATGAATTGGTTAGGAGTATGCACCAGCTCATCTGTAAAATATGGTCGGAGGAAAGCATGCCCGATGAATGGAACCTCAGCATTGTTTGCCCGATCCTCAAGAAAGGCGATCCTCTGGACTGCACCAACTACAGAGGCATCAGCCTTCTTAATATCGCCTACAAGATCTTCTCTGCCGTACTTTGTGCCTGAAGCCATTCGTCAACAACCTGATAGGTCCATATCAGTGTGGCTTTAGGCCAGGGAAGTCCACCATCGACCAAATATTCGCACTACGGCAGATCTTGGAGAAAACCCAGGAGTTTAAAACCGATACCCACCACCTTTTTATCGATTTCAAGGCCGCGTATGACAGCATCTATAGAGACGAGCTATATAGAGCAATGTCTAGTTTTGGCATCCCTGCCAAACTCGTCCGTTTGTGCAGGATGACGATGGAGAATGCACGCTGCTCCATCAAGGTCGGCAAAGACTTCACCGACACCTTTGATGTCAAAAAAGGTTTTAGGCAAGGTGACGCGCTGTCATGCAACTTCTTCAACATCGTTCTTGAAAGAATAGTGCAAAACTCTCATGTCAACACTAGAGGCACAATCTTTCAAAAGTCCGTCCAATTACTCGCTTACGCTGATGACATTGACATAATAGGACGAACAAAGCGGGATGTCAGTGGTGCTTTTGTGAGCATTGAGAAGGAAGCCAAGAAGATGGGTTTAACGGTGAATGAAAGCAAAACGAAGTATATGCTGTCAACAAGAAAGGACACCCAACACCGACGTCTAGGACAGAACGTCACTATAGACAGCTATAATTTTGAGGTGGTCAGAGACTTTGTCTACCTAGGATCCGCTATAAACTCAGCGAACGATACCAGTGCTGAGATCAAACGAAGAATTACTCTTGCCAATCGCTATTTCTTTGGGCTAAGAAGGCAATTGAGAAGCAAAGCCCTCTCTCGAGCAACTAAACTGTCCCTGTATAAGACGCTTATCATCCCGGTCCTGATGTATGGTGCATAGGCATGGACACTGCTAACGGTGGATGAGAACGCGTTAGGCTGTTTCGAGAGGAAAATTCTCCGGGTGATTTTTGGTCCCGTCTGCATAGATGGGGAATGGAGGAGAAGATACAACCACGAACTGTTTGGGCTGTACAGCGACACCGACCTAGCCACAAAAGTGAAAAGCCAACGACTAAGATGGCTGGGTCACCTACAGCGAATGGACACCAATGCTACGGCCCGGAAAGTCTTTGAATCCAACGCCGTGGGACAACGCAGTAGAGGTGGACAGCGTAAAAGGTGGCGCACGCAAGTGGAAGAGGACCTCAACCAACTTGGCGTGCGAAACTGGAGACAGCTAGCTAGAAACCGAGCCGGCTGGAAGAAGCTTGTTGGTTGAGGCCCTGGTCCACCCCGGACTGTAGCGCCACCTTAAGTAAGTAAGTAAGGTATCAAGGGAATTGTTCATTTTTGCATGGGGCTCCGGCCCGGAGTGAACACTAATAAATTTGGTATCATATGAAAGCTTTTATCATAAAGAAACGTCACTTATCATGCCTGATTTTAAAAAAAATTTCCTCGAAATCTGTTTCTGTCTGACACACATTTAAAGCACTTTGCTTTTTAAAGTGCCTTTAAAATTTAGTTTTGCTTATATGTAAGTATTTATTTGAGCAAGGCCACTAAATTATATATTAAATTGAAGGTTTGAAATTAAGCTTTTCAATGGTGGCAAAAAAAGTTTATGTCATCACTGAATTTTTAGAGATATCGTTGTGCAAAAGGCAGTGCAAAAAATTTAGTTTTTTAAAAATATCTCAAAATGTGTTTAAAGTAGCAAAGTAATTGTAGGTATATTGAAAAGCCTAGAAATGTAGCTTTCATTTGACACCAATATGATTTTCTTACATATCCTAGAACGGAAGAAATCGACAAAAAGCTGAAAAAGCTCTATTTGCAGTTGCCAACTTCAAGCTCAAATATCTCAGATCTCCCATGACCGATTTTGAAAATATTTCACTCATATAACAAGCTCAACATAAACTTTCATTTTATGCCAAATTCATTAGTGTTCACTCTGGGCCGAAAATGAGCAATACCCATTGAACAAAAAGTGATGTAAAAATATTTTTAATTATAATTACTGCCTATTTTCCAATAAATGAACCTCAAATTTTTTGAACGTCAAGATCACGAATTAATTTTTCGTTGTGTGTAATCACGAAGGTACGTACCTGTCAAAAAGACGAAAGACGAAACGAACAAAAAATGAATCGTGTAATCAGGCTCTATGTTCACTTTAATTCATTTATTTCACTATGTTCCTAAGTTTCTGCGAGGGCACAAAGAATCAGAAACTTGAAATGTCAAGAAAAAGTGAATTATATGCAATTGTGTTTTAATCTGGATTTAAGTACTTAAACTGACCTCCGGAGGGCAGTTTAAATCCAATTGGATTAATCGATATTGGATTTAAGTTTGGATTAAACGAGTGAATAATATGGGATTGGGTTTAATGTTTGGATTTAAAACTTTTTTAATCTGGATTTAAGTTTTAATCTGAATTAAACGAGTGAATAATATGGGCGTAAGTATAAATATGTAAGTAAGTAAGTATGTAAGTAAGTAATTATGTTTATTTCAATAATTCATAAGAATACAAAATAAAATAAATAATTTTAGTGCATCAATGACTTATATAAAGGCTGTCTGTTGCGATTAAATTTCCATAATATTCCAAATGAGTGTTTAAGTAGTTGTTTTGTTTCAGTTAAAATTGTTGTTTCAGTTTGTTGAAATCATGATCCTTTTTTTTTTTTAAGAGTTAATTGAATTATCTAATAAGCTCCGAACGATACTGTAAAGCCAGTGATAAAAATTTTACTAGTGAGCTCCATCTTCCTACTTCTACCTGAGCGTCGAACTTGTCGAGTTGTAGAAGCTGAGTAAGGTCAAAGATACTCGAGTCTAACTCCAGATGAGTCCTGAAACCAAAGGGCGCTTCACTTCCTAAACCTTCCCAATCCTTATCCATTCTTGTCCCTCGTCGGCACGGCAAATAGCTGTCCAACGTTATCCCCCTCGGAGGCACGGCGAAAAAGCTGTTCATCGAGGTTTCCTCCATGTCGGTACGGCGTATCGCTGTTCGACGTGTTTTCCTAAACACATTAATCCTTTCCTTGACAGTACGGCGAATGGCTGTCTGCCACTCTTTCTTATCATATTCCCTTCCTCACCCACTCCAACTTTCCTATTGGGCTGGATCTAAGGTGTTATACGACCCGTGCCGATGATCAGCCTGGCTGGGGGCCCAATTAAAAATACTAGCTCAGTCGTTAACGGAGTATCCGATTTTTGGCACTTTTCGGATCAGCTTGCCTTCTCTGCATACACGAATCCCTGTGTAGAGTGACCACCCCTTATTCGATACTCGTGGGTCCAAAATTTATATGTCTAAACAAAACAAAACAAACAAACAAAAAACCGTAGAAGAAGAAAAAGAAGTTAAGACCGGTTCCTCTTCTAAACCGGGCAGCAGTACGGCGACAAAGCTGTTTGCTGTTACTCCTGGGGCTGGTGTCGGTGGGGAGGCTGTGGCATGTCATGGCCCCTCATCCGATACTAATCTCAGTGAGAGTAGTGATGTGGTAGTAATACCTAATTTTAGTAGTGGGATGGGGGTTGTGAATAACGATCCCACCACTACCAGAGATAATGCAGCTCTCCCGAGTACGTCTCGAGGGGGAGCCCGGCTTAGTGGTGCCAGGGTTGTGAAAAACGGTCCTCCTACCGCTGGGGTGGGTTCTCTCCCGAGACCATCGCGCGAGAGTCGTCGAAATAGACCGTCGAAGGGCGGCTATAGGGTCAGGCGGTCAGCTGCTAGGCTGCTCAAGACCCTCGGTAATAAACCGGTGGTCGAAGGGAAGCCGGAGCAGGACCCCAGTATCAAATGGGCCCAGAGCATTCTAGCGAATGCGCAGACCAGCGACGACTCCACGTCGAAGCGTAATAGGTCTCTGGATGAAACCGTTCCGGTGCCCAAGCGTCCCAAAGTGCATAACGCCAGCACTCTCCATTCCGGAGGATCCAGATCCTATAGCGACGCTCTCAAAAACAAGAACAAGATCGTGGTTGCGGTTATCGACAGGAGTGATATTGATGGTACGATTTCTCCTGATCAATGGCAGGTGGTCAGAATGAAGCTCTCGGCAGGCTTCTTGAGTCTCATGAGGGATAATCCGGGACCACCTCCTCTCACAGGCGATGGCGGTTGGCATCAAGGGCATGTCAAACTCATCGTCTGTGAGGATCAGAGATCGTGCGATCTGTATAAGCTTGCTGTCAGTAGGTTGGGCGAGGTCTGGCCAGGTGCGAAGCTCGAAGTTGTTGCTAGGGAAGACATCCCGTGCAGACCTAGAGCCCGCATGTGGATACCAGCTGAGCCTTCTTGCATGGAGGAAATACTCCAGATAGTCAAGTTGAGCAACCCCTCATTACCGACTCATGACTGGAAAGTCGCAAAGCTTGAGGAGGTAAGGAGTCTTTATAGAAGCGCGATTATCGTGATCAATAAGGATTCCCTTGCCCCCTTAGCGCAGACCAAAGGCATGATTCGGTATGGGTTTGATTCGATCTCGCTGAAGGTATATAAAAAAGACGAGGTTGACGCGGAACGCGTCCCTCTGTTAAACACTGAAGCTGTGTCCGTGGTAGATGACCCTGGTGCATCCATCACCTTTCCATCGATGGGTGATGAGGAATCCAGGTCATCCTCGATCACGGTACAGTCCTCTACTAATGTCGATAGTCTAACCGATATGGAGACCGAAGACTTCATCAACCTTGTTCCCTTGGGTGAGGATGAGCTTTTGGGCTCATCTTCGGAGGAACTCAACGAAACCGTGGTGGGGGTTGATCTGCCTAATTGTAGCCAAAATGCTGCAGTTAGTCCAGATTAATCTCCAACACTCCATTAAGGCTTCGGCCTCCCTCCTTCTCCGTTTATCCAGGAATGGAGAGGATATTGTCCTGATGCAGGAACCGTGGATTGTTAAATCCATTGTTAGTGGACTCAGGACTCCTGGATACTACGTACTGTATGCGTCTGATAAAGGTGACCCTAGATCGTGTATACTAGTTAAGCGAAGCACTAATGTATATTTACTCCCTGATTTCAGCGACAGAGATATCACCGCCGCAAGGCTAGAAACGGCCAATGAGACGTACTGGCTAGTGTCGGCGTATCTGGGCCATGACCACCTCGGCCCTCTTCCCGGTCATACACTGGAGAGACTGATTGCGCATGCAGAACGGCAGAAGATATGCCTCATCATTGGGAGTGATGCGAACTCCCATCATACAGTATGGGGAAGTACTGATATCAATGATAGAGGTGAGTCTCTTTTTGATTTTATTTTAAGTACTAACCTTATAGTAAGTAATGTGGGTAATGAACCTACCTTCATCACTAAAAACCGACAGGAAGTATTAAATATTACTCTTGTCTCTGACGCCATTCATCATAAGATCTCGAATTGGAAAGTGTCGGATGAACACTCGTTCTCCGATCACAGATACATTCAATTCAGTCTCATCGATGAACCTCCTTGCGGCGTAGAATTTCGAAACCCTCGAAAAACCGACTGGCTCAAATATAGGATTACACTCCAGGGGCTATTAAAACTAGATCTCTTAAATCCTCCTTCTAATAATAATGAACTTGACTGCAAGGTCAATGATCTCACATTAGTCCTCAACAAATCTATGGCTACATCCTGCCCACTTACTCTAGTTAGGGGGAAAAAGAAACCACATTGGTGGGATTCTGGGCTTGAACCGCTCAGGAAAGACTGTCGCAAGTGTTTCAATCGAGCTAAAAGCACTCGTGAAGTGTCAGATTGGGAATCTTATAAAATAACCCTCAAACTGTATAAGAAAGCATTGAGAAAGTCAAAGAGATCCTCTTGGAGAAATTTCTGTGGAAAAATAGAAGAAACTTCAGAGGCATCTAGACTAAGAAAAATTCTCTCTACAAATCCAGTAATGCCAAGCTGCTTAAAAAATGCTGATGGCTCATGGACAAATTCCTGCGAAGAATCACTTAACTTGCTACTGGATACTCACTTCCCTGGTAGCTCTCAAAACATTAATAGCTTCGACCGTAATAGGTTTGATATGAATCCAAGGTCTGATTACAAGGGAAAAACTGCAATGGGCGCTCGACAGCTTTCAGCCTTACAAGTCTGCGGGACCAGATGGCATAATACCAGCCGAACTCCAAATGAATAAAGATTTAATTCTGCCAATTCTGGAGTCTATCTTTACTAGCTGCTTAGCACTAGTATACATACCCCTGTCTTGGAGAGAGGTTAGGGTTGTGTTCATACCCAAAGCTGGAAAGTGCTCCCAAGTAAACCCAAAGGATCTCAGACCTATTTGTCTATCATCATTCCTTCTAAAAACATTTGAACGATTGATTGATATCCACATACGATCATGCATTGACACGCGACTTTTGTCTACGAGTCAACATGCTTACTGCAAAGGGAAATCTGTAGAAACTGCCTTACATAGTTTAGTAAGAACCATTGAATATTCCCTCCATCATAAAGAGTACACCATGGTTGCTTTCTTAGATATAGAAGGCGCTTTTAACAATGTCGACGCATCTGCAATCGCTTCTGCGCTGACATCTCTGAAGGTAGATAGTTCGCTTGGAGAATTGATTAACCAAATGCTGACGAGCAGGGTTATCAACTCAAAACTAGGTAGCTATTCTGCTAGAAGGTCTGTTAGTAGAGGTACGCCTCAAGGCGGTGTCCTTTCTCCCCTTCTTTGGAACTTGGTGGTAAATGAGCTGCTAATATGCCTGGAAGAGGAGGGTTACAGAGTGATTGCCTATGCGGACGATGTTGCTATTGCCGTATCAGGAAAGCATCCTACCACCTTAAAAGAACTCTTACAAAACGCTTTAAATAGGCTAACCAATTGGGCAGACCGGTGTGGTCTGGGCGTCAACCCTCATAAAACAGAACTTGTTCTATTTTCAAGGAAATATAAAATCCCTCATGTAGATCCTCCCTCTATTAAAGGTGTTCCATTAACATTCACTGATCAGGCAAAATATTTGGGACTTATTTTAGACAAAAAGTAAAGTTGGAAACCTAATATACAAGAAAGAGTCAAAAAGGCCACAGTGGCACTCTTCTCATGCAAAAAAGCCGTTGGGAACAAATGGGGCCTTCAACCTCGTATTACTCATTGGCTATACACATCGGTGATTAGACCGATTCTCACATATGGTGTTGCAGTATGGTGGACTGCTCTAGATAAAGCGGTAAACTGTGACAGACTAAACAAAGTATAACGTTCGGCTTGTTTATGCATAAGTGGTGCGCTACGCACGACACCCTCTGCTGCTCTAGACGTTCTGCTATATCTGACTCCCCTCAATATACAGTGGCTCCAGCGCATAATCGGACAGTAGTTTCATTTATATAAAATGGGCTGTAACTCTAGAAAAAAACCGCTATTGTATATTTTTTCGCTCTTATTTAAAGTAGTACATTTACTTATCCAAATAACAACAAAAAAAATAAACATTTTCAGATGTTAACAGTTAATTCAAAGAGAAATACTAAATAAATCCAGTTTTTAAAGTTCAACAAATAATCGGACAAAACAAAGAGAGTAAATGAAAAATACAGTTACTTTCAAATTTTCACTCCAACGCAGTTTTTTTTTTGTTCTAATCAGTCTTTCAATGAATGTTCAGCCAAGTAGTGCAAAAATGGCTCCAAGTGGAAAACAAACAAGTGTCGAACTAAGACAATTAATTATAAAATTAAATTTTGAAGGCAAAACGGTAAGAGAATTGGTTGGACGAGGCAAATCTACAGTACAAGATGTCATAAAAAGGTACAGAGATGAATTTAGAGTGGCCAACAAAAGCCGAGAAGGTCAAGGCAAACTTTTAAGTGAAAGAGAAGAGCGGTCAATATTAAAGGAAATAAAACAAAATCCATTCAAAACTGCAAAAGATCTTCAAATTTCCCTAAAAAATCGTGTTGGAAAGGATGTTTGCCTCAACACTGTCCGCAGCACTCTCCATAGATACGAATACTATGGAAGAGTTGCCAGAAAAAAACCATTTATTAGCCTCAAAAACAAAAACAAAAGGTTAAAATATGCGAGAGAATATTTATTAAAACAAGAAGATTTTTGGAATACGGTAATGTGACCATATTTCTTAAAAAAATATATTTTCATTTGCAGTTTTCAATGCTTCAAGGTTTTGTTCACTGATGAGAGCAAATTTAATTTGCATGGCTCGGATGGGAAGATGTATGTTTGGCGTAAGCCAAATGCTGAGTTCCAGCAACAAAATACCAAAGCCACAATAAAACATGGAGGGGGCTCTGTCATGGTTTGGGGCTGCATATCAAGTGCTGGGGTAGGCAATTTGCATTTTATAGATGGTAAAATGGACAAATTTGCCTACCTCAACATTTTGAAACAAAATGTGAAGCAGAGTGCGGAAAAACTGGGAATCGCAAATAATTTTGCATTTTATCAGGACAATGATCCCAAGCACACATCAGGTGTTGCAAAGATGTGGTTGATCCATAATTGCCCCAAACTCATTGATACACCAGCACAGAGCCCAGACCTCAATGTGATCGAACATCTGTGGGAGGAATTGGCAAGGAGAGTGTACAAACACAAATATAACAACCTAAATCAGCTTAAGGAGGCTTTAATTGAAGCTTGGAACTCTATTGAGCCTGAGGTGTGCCAAAATTTGGTTAAATCCATCCCAAATCGCCTTCAAGCCGTTCTTGATGTAAAGGCTTTGCAACCAAATACTAGCTGATGGATTTGTGCTGTTTTGAAGAAGATATTTTACTTTGTCCGATTATTCGGTGAACTTAAAACCTGGTTTTTTTTTGTTTTTTTTTTTGAATTAAAAGTTATCATTTTAAAATTTTTAATTTTTTGTTGTTATATAGATAAATAAGTGTACAAATTTAAATAAAAGCGAAAAAAATATACATATAGCGGTTTTTTTATAAGTTTATAGCACATTTTATACAAATGAAACTACTGTCCGATTATGCGTTGGAGCCACTGTATTTAGCAAACAGGTGGCTGCAACTACAGCCATACGCCTACAAGCTTCCTCACAATGGTACAACAATAATATTGGCCATTCCATCATTCTGAATTCATTCAGGTCACTACCTAGTCACATTGACTACACCATCCCAAAACCACAATTCGGTTTAAACTTTCAAGTCACCATTCCTTCTAGAACCCTCTGGGAGGATATGGCTTTCTTGGAAGATGAATCGGTTCATATCTACTCGGACGGATCGAAAACTGATGAAGGGGTGGGTGGCGGTGTGTACTCAGAAAGACTTAAATTAAGTCTCTCATTCCGTCTTCCTAATCATTGTAGCGTGTTCCAGGCGGAACTTATGGCGATTAAAGCAGCCTTATCTTGGCTGAAGGAAAACGTGATATCAACTACAGATATCCGCATCTTCTCGGATAGTCAAGCAGCTATTAAATCCCTGGAATCGGTCTCTACTAACTCTATAACAGCCCTAAATTGCCGTTCGTCTCTGTTGGAGATGGCACAACAGTTTAATATTCACCTGTGTTGGGTGCCGGGGCTGGGCATAGGGACATCCCAGGTAATTGTAAGGCCGATGAACTCGCTAAAAATGGTACAACTCTACCTCTTCTACCTAGTAAGGCAGAAATAGGTATACCCATCGCTACATGTAAACTTTTGCTGAAGCAAGATGCCTTAGAGAGAACAAATCTTAGGTGGAATGATATCACCACTTGTTTGGCAACAAAACAAATCTGGCCAGTAATGGATTTAAAACGATCTAAGCGTTTGATATCTCTAAGCAGATTGCACATCAGCTCCATGATTGGTGTTATAACCGGACACTGCCTCATAGGCAAGCACGCAACTCGTCTTGGCGTATTCGCTAACGATTTTTGCAGAAGCTGTATGGATGAGGAAGAGATAGAATCGATCCCTCACCTTCTATGCACGTGCCCTGCTCTATCTCATAGACGAAGACTTCACCTTGGTGAGTTCTACTTCAATGATCCTAGTGGTCTGATAAACTTAGACATTGGCAGTCTATTACGCTTCATAAGAAGCTCCAAATGGTTCACCGAGTAAGGAAAAGGGTTTCCTAGATTCATGTGGTATCACAATGGACCAACTCATGGTCTAAGTGTGTCAGTCTCCATGACTGGCAGCCACTTCAACCTAACCTAACCTCCATCTTCCTACTCCATTCAAGATATTCACCATTTCTTCAGCGTCAAGAGATCTTACTTCAAAGCATTGCAGACGCAGTTCCTTAATTACTAGACATACCCCTAAGAACTTTACAAATGTTTCATCTTCTCTTAAGTTGCACATTGTACATAACATTGAGTATTTCTGCCAGCTATAGAGAAAGTTCCATTCAAGAATATTAGCCCACCTCTTGCTTTAAAAATCCATCTTATTTTGGAAAGGTTTCTTGAGTCCAGCTGTCCATGTTTTATTTATTGGGTCTTCTTCTTCTAATTCAAAAATTTTCTGTTCAATTTTTATTTTAAAAATGTTTTCATTTTGCTTCAACCAAACTAATTTAGGGAGCAGCTTCAATACAGGGTGTCCCGTAATGAGTGGATAATACTGCAAACTGGTGATAGCAGGCCTTATGACTGCTCAGAAAAAAAATATAAAAAAATATATTTCTTGTGGTCTCCACGGTATAATTTAATATCGAAAAATGTTAAAAAATTCAGGGTGTCCTAAATACCTAATTACAATGGCCACCCATAAAAGATTCTTATTATTTTTGAATTTTTATAATATTTTTGAATAACTGTTCTAAATGATGGGTAGTAAATTTTAACACCAGCTGATGCATTTTTTGTGATATAATTTTTTTTTAATTATTTTTTTATTCAAAAATAATTCAATATTTTTTTTCACCAAAGTTTGAAAAATAATAAAGGGACAAAAAATGTATGAGAACATAAGGGGCAAATTTGATAAATATTGGCCTGTTTAATGTAGGTACTTTCCAAAATTGTATAACACATGTTTGTGTCTACAACCATAAACAATTAAATTGGCATTTAATCTACTAAAGTAGTTTTTTAACATTAAGTTACAAACACTATGACGACGAATGAATAACTCATATTATTTTTTTAACTTTAAAATAACCGTTCTTAAATAAAGGCAGTAACATTTAAAACTAGCTGCTGGATTTTTTTAAATAATTTTTTTAATAAATTTTTTTAATAAAAAAATGATTAAATATTTATTTTCATCAAAGTTTGTAAGTTAATAAAAAAGACAAAAAACTGAAAACTTTCTTGGAAAATAATGTTAAAAAAATCTCCTTTTAATGTACTTTTCCAAATGGTAAATCACAAGCTTCTATCTACAGCGATAACACATTAAATTGGCTTTTAATCTACTAGAGAAGATTTTTAACACTTTCTGAAATCAAAATTGACTTGTATTAAAATAGGCACTAAAATGCATAAAAAAGTATTATTTGCAAATATTGTTTACCGCGAGAAGAAATTGCTGAATGAAATTGAAACATATTCAACTACATCAACACGGGTGATTGCAAGACGAACAGGGATTGCAAAATCATCAGTTCATAAGGTATTGCAAAAATATAAATTTCATCCTTTTCATTTCAAGAGTGTCCAGTCTTTGCTACCAAGAGATTTCCCCGCAAGAGTTATTTTTTGTCAAAAAATGTTGGAAAAAATTCACGAAGATCCGGAGTTCTTCAAAAAAATATTGTGGAGTGATGAGTCGTCTATTAAAAGGGATGGATATTTCAATATCCATAATTTACATAGCTGGCAACTGGAAAATCCAAATTTAATGCGCGAGGACAGATCGCAGTACCAATTCAAAATCAATTACTGGGCAGGTATCCTTAATGGACAAATTATAGGCCCTTTTGAATTACCAGGCAACTAAGATGGTGAAGCCTATCTTAATTTCTTGCAAACTAATTTGCCAACTCTATTGCAAGAAGTGCCTGAGGAGCTAAGGAATTCAATGTGTCTTCAAAACAATGGATGTCCTGCTCATTATGCTGTAAATGTAAGGAGGTACTTGAATCGAACGAGTCCCAACAGGTGTATAGGCCGTCTGGGCCCAATTTTGTGGCCACCACGTTCGCCAGACCTAAATCCTTTGGACTTTTTCTACTGGGGGTGCCTGAAGGAAATGGTTTATACTAAACCAATTACATCCATTACGGAACTGCGTCGTCGTGTTCAAGACATGATGAAAATAAATGAGCGCATATGCTCGATTCATTGAGAGGTCCTTCATAAGAAAATCTAGAGCATGTATCACAGTGAATGGGGGACAGTTTGAACACTTGATATAAATTTATTTAAAAATACAAATAAATCATAATTTTTAATACTGTTGTTTTTATTTATCGCATTTCCCATACCTTATTCAAAACCTTTTTGAAAGTGCATACTATTATTTTAGTTAGTGAATTTAGCAGACATAATAGTGACACTGGTATATCTATTGACTTTTCCTTACAACTCAATTTTTGTTGTCATCAAACTTTGATGAAAATAAATATTTAATCATTTTTTTATTAAAAAATTAATTAAAAAAAATTATTAAACAAAAATCCAGCAACTATAGTAGGGGAGCCCACTAAGGGATTTCGGGATTTACTCGAGCGCGTCAGATTAGTATAAGGGGGGGTACCTTGCACCCTGCTGAGTACCTCCACCATATATCAGTCCTCTATGTAGGGCCGGGCGCCTAAGGCAGGTTGTCAGATTAGTAAAAAAAAATCGAAAGCTCGAAATACTCGAGCGCGTCAGATTAAGATAGGGTAGGTTAATTACATGCTGAAAAGTGTGTATTTCAATAATCTGACAATTTGAGTGTGACCTAAGGTAGTGGGAGGGTTACAATCTTGCAAAAAAAAATTGTCACCTGGACATTCTCGAGCGCGGTTGAATTTTTTTTATTGTGAAGCAATTAATTCTAGAATAACGGGAAAAGTATAATCTGCCATTTTTCTCGTCCCGGTTTGGAGGTAGAGGTGATTTTCGAAAAAAACGACTTAAGTGGAAAAATAAATATTAAAAATCAACGACAATACTTAGAATACAAAAAATAACAGTTTTAAAAGCTTGAAATCTGTTCTTTAATCCTACATTTAAATTATATTATTTGTGTTAATAGTTTTCAAAATATTTGCATTTAAACTCAAAGATTTTATAAAAAAAAAACGCAAACAAAATGTTTGGATCAATTTTTATCAATATTTTGTGAAATAAAAATCTAAATTTTCTTTTTGTGGTCAATGCTTGTATTAATTTTGAATCGAACACAAGAAACCGGAAGCTTTTATGTCTTCTAGTTTTTAAGAAAATTGTAAATTACTGATACTACTTTTTTATGAGATTATTATATTATATCATTTTGAAGCTATTCCCATTAGTAGCTATTGACATTGGAAACAGAGAATACATTCAAAGTTATAAAATGCAAACAAAATTTGGCAAACACCGAACCTCGCACATACCCCAAATCCTATAGTGAGCCCAAGCAGGAAGGTTGCATACATAATTTTACTTCTAAAACGCAGCCGTAATGCTGGCAGTGCAAGCAAATTACAAATATCTCAAAAAAGTAGTATCAGCAACTTGCAATTTTTTCAAAAACTAGAAGACACAAAACCTTCCGGTTTTTTGTGTTCGATTTTAAATTAGTATGAGCATTGACCACAAAAAGAAAATTTAGTTTTCACTTCACAATTTTTAAAAAAATTGATCCTAACATTTTGTTTGCGTTTTTTATCAAAATTTAGAGTTTGTATGCGAACATTTTGAAAACTATTGACATAAATAATTTAATTTAAATGTAAGATAAAAGAACAGATTTCTGGCTTATAAAACCGTTATTGTCTTGCATTTTTAGTATTGTCGCTGATTTGTTATATTTTTTTCCATTTAAATCGTTTTTCTCAAAAATTGCCTCTACCTCCTAAACGGGGCGTCATAGATCCCCCTCCCATAGTAAGAAATGCTTGTACATATTTGACCCTTCTAAAAAAAATCGTTTTAAATTTTTGGTGCCCAAGTTATAATACTCTCCCCAGTGATTGAAAAAATCCTGAATAAAAATGTTTCTTCTTTTCAAATCGTCAGATTAAGAAAACCCCTCCAGATAATTGTCAGATTAAGGTTCAGCATATGTAGGACATCGAGTTGAACCATATATATCAAAACCTGACGCGCTCGAGTATTTCAAAATGACGATTTTTTTTTGCATTTTCAAGAAGCTGCCGCAAGCTTGCGTCACATCCGAATCGTCAGTCTTTTGAATGTGAGCATCCTTGGGGGTCACTATTAAAATCTGACGCGCTCGAGAAAATCCATTTGTTTTCCAATTTCTACACTCGCATACAGCCACCCCCACCACCCAAACCGGCAGATTAACATACCACCGTTATTAGAAAGACCCAGGCCATATACACTATCAATATCTGACGCGCTCGAATATGTCCACGTGACTGTTTTTTTTTTTTTACATTTTTGAACACCTGTAAAGATGAAACGGTATACTTTAGTAACATTTTTTTCTCTCTATCATCAAATCTTCAAAATCCATTAGGTCCCAACGACGCTCGAGTAAATCCACATTTAGCATCGTGGGCTCCCCTACTACTAGTGTTAAATGTTACTGCCTTTATTTAAGAACGGTTATTTTTTAATGCAATAAAAATTTAAAAAACAATATGAGTCATTCATTCGTCGTCGTAGTGTTTACTTAATTTAGTAACTTAATTTTATCTGATAAATTGTTAAGAAACTACTTTAGTAGATTAAATGGCAATTTAATTGGTTATGGTTGTAGACACAAACATGTATACCATTTAGAAAGAACATTAAACAGGCCAATTTTATCAAATTTGCCACTTATGTTCTCATACATTTTTACCCTTTATTATTTTTCAAACTTTGGTTTATAAAAATACAAAAATAATAAGAATCCTTAATGGGTGGCCGTTGTAATGAGGTATTTTAGGAGACCCTGAATTTTTTTAACATTTTTCGAAAATAAATCATACCATGAAGACCACAAGAAAAATAATTTTTTATATTTTTTTTCTGAGCAGTCATAGCCTTCTATCACCAGTTGCAGTATTATCCACTCATTACGGGACACCCTGTATATATATATACTTGAAGAGTAAATGCGAGTGGCATATGATCTGAATAGATAAACAATTTAAGTTGGGTTTGTGTGTAAATGGAAATCCACACAAGTGCAGTGCATGCTGCAAGTTATAGATCAATTTATATTGAACAACAGCAAGCTTGTAGGCTATTGATTATGTCATATAATAAGGAAGTAAGACGTTCATGGAATTTTACTGTAAAAATCATCAAAGAGGTCATTGAAGATGAGAAAACTGCGGAGTGCTATTAAATTGGAGGGTGCATTTTTGAGAGGGGGGTGCAAAAGCACCCTTTTTGGTTTTTTGCATATAACTCGAAAACGAAGCAAAATTTCGAGATAATTCGCAAAACCTTTTTTGTAGAGAATAAAATTTACCATCAAAATGGATTTTTGAAAAAAAAAATAAAAAATTAGTTAGCTAATTTAAAAAAAAATCATTGCAAAAAAATGTGAAAATTCGCATTTTTTGGTTTTTCTTACGTATTTGCAGGCAGGCATTGCTTCATATAAAAGAAAGATAGTTAAATTTTCTTTAAAATAAATTTAAAAAAAAAACGGTTTGGATAAAAATCGACCGCAAAATAGTCGTTCAAACTAGGCTGATGTTAAGTTTTTAAAGCTTTATAAATGGCATTTTTGGGCTATTTTGATGGACTTGTTAGATTATACACTCAAACTGGGTGTATTAGGGAGTCATGACATTGTATATAAACTTTATAGTAATATCATGAAGCTTTTTTTTATGTTGAGGTGTGTCATCGATGGTGGCGCTAGTTATGTGCAACATGTTCCTGATTTTGACAGAAGAATGGGCAATATTTGGTTTTTTTTGATGTGTAGACATTGAATGGTAAGAACGAGATGGTCATATTTTACTAATCTCGTAATAATAAAAGGGAGTAAGGGAGTAAAGTAATTAAATGCTATTGACAACACGAAAAACACCAAAAAAAAAAAACAATATGCTGTCCAACGAGGGAAGAAAACAATTTATTTTGCTGCAATTTAATTCCAAGAATCAACATATCTTGAAGAAAAAGTGGGTCGTGCGTTCATAAAAAAATAGGTATGTATTTTGTTTTCATTTATATAGCTATCAATTGCATTTATTTTGTTTGCTAATAATCTGTTTATATTTTCAGATAATTCCTACCTGCATAAGAAGAAACCACATCAAAAAATGGACATCTCAGAATTCCCAGCTGTGCCCAATAAATGGACACCAATAAAAATCAACAAACAACAAATCCTGATTAAAAAATCAAAAAGTGTGTTTTAGTGTTTTGTGATTTATTACAATAAGTTATAATATGAAGTGATGAGAACCAAAACTCGGCCACAACCAAATGAAATTATTGAAGTAACTTTTAGAATAGTAATTGTTTTATCTAGTCATAGATTTATACATCTATTTGTTATGGTTTGAAGGAAAATTTTCTAAGTTTTCGTGGCATGGAAATGGCGAGTTTTGGTTCCCATCACTTCACATTAATTTTTAATTTGTGTTTTGTAAATATGCTTGAAAAGTTTATATATTTTTGTTTGAAAATGTAGTGAGAATTGAGAATACTTTTAAGTGCAAATAATTTGTAAAACAATGTACCTATTTCATAGTAATTTAATGAATTTATAAGAATAAATTAAAAAAAAACAAAATCTAACCAATTCCAAATGTGTCGTCTTTTGCTTTTTGGAAGTTGGAACTAAATTCTTTCCCTATAGGAGGATGCCAGGATTGCGCCAGCAGAGTTTCAATGTTTTATACACTCGGCTTCATAAATGTGTTTTTTTTTATAGTGAGTGTTCAAAATGCGAATAATATATTGTTTTCTAAAATGTGATGCATTGTGAAATAAAATAAAGAAAACAAGAAATTGAACTATTTTGCAGTGAGTCGTGTTTTGAATTTTGGATCTTTAGGTATTCTTTCCCAATAGGATTCTGTGTTGATGTTTTTTTAGGAGCTAAAAGTAAAGAGGCTAAAGTGGATATTTGGAGTACTCAAAATAACGAGAAAATACTCGAAAGAAAGTGGGTAGGTATTCGAAAATATTGTAAAATCAATAGGTATTCAAATGCAATCGGATGGTAGATGGGATGTTGGTCTTGGATCGTTGTTCGTGGTTTGTTTTGTTTTTTTGTATCTTATGTTGCATTCATTTCAATGTTAAAAAGTCTTTCTATATAAAAAAGTGCATTAAGTTTTTCTTGTTGTTTGGTACGATTAAAACCAAATATATTTTCGGGATTAGTTACAAAAATAAACAAAAGTTGTTGTGTTTATTCAAATAAAAAGAAACAATCCATAATAGGTATATATGGAGAGACATTAATCGAGAAACACTTCGTCTAACGCGCGCTTCATAGCATCAATCGACTCTGGGAAGTTGAAATGCAAGTTCATTTACTACAAATTGATTGTTGTTTAATTCTACTTGACGAATTAAAAACCTTTTTAATACTATGTTTGCTTTTAATCCAAACGACGAACACTTTAGAATGTGTCGCAAAACAGTTTGAACTCCACAAAACAAATCTTAATACCTACCTATTGTGTGTGCAAGTGCAATTCCATATAAAAGTACATATACCTACCTACACGGTGTCCAATGTGGAGTTTTTGCCACCCTAGGCAAATTGTTTTTTGTGTCACCCAAAATTAAAAGAAAAAAAGAAACGAAAAGAAGGTTTTATTTAATACTGTTTAAATTTTTTTTGAGAAAATACAAGTTTAAATATTTTGGAAATCAAAATGCTGCTATATGTGATCTCGTTTATGCAAATCTTCTAGCGATTTCTTCTTGTTCAATAGGATGCCTTTGGGAATACATAGTTGCAACACCTGTAAACGTAAGTATGTACATCTGCAGTCAAAATAATAGTACTTATCTAAAAATCAAAATTGAAACAACTTTGATTCCTTAATTTTAGACAAATTAATACCCATGTGATTTTCAAATTGGTGTTTTAAAGCTTTTATTTTCAAACAAAAAATTCAAATTCAATATTTGATCTGATATTTTCAAATTTATTGAAGAATTTTTGAAATACAGCGGTCAAAAAGATAATAATAATAATAATGAAGAAGATAATCCACCTTTAAATATTACAAAAAAGCAAAGTTAGGGCAAAAGGAAGAATATCCCCAAACCATTATGTTTGGTCCTCCGTGTTTAATTGTTTTTGCTGTGAAAAGTGGATTATATTCTGTGTTTGGTGGTCCATTTCCACCATATAAAACAATATTGGACTCGTCTGACCACACAATATTTCTCCAATTTGATGCAGGCCAGTCGAAGTGGTTGGTTTGCGAACTTCAATCTTTTTGTTACATTGTTTTTTGTCAGCCATGGTACCTTCCGTGAGCTGTGAACTGCTTGAACATGTTCTCGTAAGCTTCTACGAACCGTTTTATTGCTGGAATCAACACAAAATATGCCTTTAGTTTCAGAAGCTGACGTAAGGGGATTGATTTTGAAATTCCTGACGATTCTTTTTATCAACCTTGGTGACAATAGCAGCTTCCGGCCGCCATTGTCTTACTTTGGCAGTTAAATAATGGCTTTTCCTAACATTTTTGGTGAGCACTCAACTAGGCATTGAACCTGCACATAAGTTTTGCCTTCCGATGTGAGTCTTCTAATTAGGGCAGGCTTTCCGATCATTAAGAAAATGTTATTAAGTCAAAATGTTACAGTTTTTTACTATCAACTCAATATAAAATTTACAAAACCGAAGTTTTGCAATTCTTTTACTTGTACTATACTATTATTTTGATTTATGCTTCCTTGTTACACATCATGGTTTCAAGCGATTGTAATAAATTTTTTTGTTTTGAAAAGATAAAAAAAGTTATCTATGTTTTAGGAAATTTTGATTACATTTTTGTCATTGCTTTTTCTAGCCCTCCAAAAGTACTTGAGAGTGCTAGGACGCCATATGGCCCTAGGCTCAATGATAGGAAAATCCCTATGCACACCTCCGCGTGGTGGAGGGTGGGTAACGCTAACGTGCAGGGGGACCGAATGGATGCCGGGATAAGCAGACAACCCAGCTTTGCTGGTCAGGGCACAAACTTGTCCTTGGGATGGTTAAAAGCAGCCCCGGATCTATGGGGGGGCAAACCGGGGCCTGCGCCCCGGGCGGCAGCTTACAGGGGCGCCAAATCCATGTGACTGAAAAAATTGAGAATTGTGACGGTTATTGAAATTAAAGGAATTGAAATGCGGCAAAGGAATATCAAACTGTAGGTATTTCTCCATCAACCTTTAGCAATTTGTTATATCATTATTTCACTATTTAAAATAATTTTTTGAAACTTTTGACTAGGTACTATAACTTGATTGAATTTTAATAAAAGAAACGAGCATTATTGAAAGTTTTTCTGTGGTTTTTTTACAATTGCTTTTTTCATTGTATGTATTTTTAAAAAACATCCTCCCCTCCTGCCAAAACTGTAGGAGATATAGATCCCCTTCTTGAATAATAAAAAACTTGAACAGTGTCCCTCTACAATCGTCACCGTACGTACAAATCGTAGTCTTGCCTAAAGAATTATTTGCTGGATGCTGGCAACTTTGAAAAACTGTATTTTAGATATTTTTTAGTTCACAAAAAATTTAAATATGTACAATCAAATGTAGGAAATCAGGTTCTCTACAAAAAACTGTTTAGTAAAAATTTTTTCGTTCAGATGAACAAAAAAGTGAGATGAATGCTTTAAACCATTTTTATAGTTATCCGACAACAATTTTCCATGATGTCGAAAATGTTTGAAAACAAAAATTTAAAAGATATTTTAACCTACAAAATCAAATAAAAAATGTACTCTTAGTTCTATAGGAGCCAAGAAAATGCAATTACTTTTTTTCAACACTCTATTTCAAAATGGCGGATAACACAACATTTTCCACCAGCCAGTGACTGCCCTCACGCATATCATAGAACCAGCCAATCTTAAATGACTTGTGTTTTGACGTTGCTTACCTTTCGACTATTAAAGATTGAAATTGTATGTGTCAATTTCATTGAAACCGTTCAAGGAACAACAACATTTTTTGAAACATCCTGTTTTGATAATATTTTTTTTCAGTTACAATTCTTCATCAGCTATCACCTGTGAAAATTTCATTGCGATCGGTCAAGGAAGAACGAAGTTGCAAAATGTTGCCATATTTTTGAAAAGTCTTATTTTAAAAATATATTTTTTTCCGGTATCACTCTATCTCAGCTATCACCTCTGTCAATTTAGTTTAAATCGCTCAAGGAACAAATAGGTCCCGAGGATTTCAAAAAATTTTTCGCAACTTTGTACTTCGATACTTTATCTTGCGTAACTTTGGCTTTGCGAAATTTTGTCCTTTCGTAAATTTACATTTGTCTTTCTTATTTGAACGGCTTGTCAATAGATCTTCAATAGTTCTCCCATGATAAATTCAGGAACGAACCATATTTTACAGATCCTTGCAGATTTGATTCGAGTGAAAACGAATTTTATTAGGAACCAAAAACTGAGATTCGCGATCGCATATAAAAAAAATTCCTTTTGAATTTTTCACGTGAGAACAAATCATATTTATCGTTCTACAAACCTTGCTTGTGTATCATCTTTGTTTAGGCATTGTCAATTTTGTATCTTCAATGAAAATTGCTGAATAGATATGGACTGCGCATCCATTAAAAAGTTTTACTCTCCCAGTGAAAAAAATATCCAACCAAGTAGATACATATGTTTTTTTTTTCATTCTATCAAAACTGCAGGGGCGCCAAAATCAAGTTTTTGCCCCGGTTCGGAAAAATCGTAGATCCGGGGCTGGTTAAAAGCCCCCTTAAGACGGATGAACTGCAGGTGGCGGTCAACGGCATGATAGTCTGGTGGCGGAGGAGCGTTTTTTTTTGTTAAAAGGCCAACGGCAGCAGCAGGTAGCGTCTGTAACCCATATTGGGCGGCTACAAAAGGCGTCTGTTTTCCCATAGTGGGCGGCCTCGAGCAGTTATGTGTTTGACCATACAAAAGGCGGATGTGCCTGTCAAATCTGAGCTTATGTTTGTTATTAATCGTATCTCGGAAAACACCATGGTGGAAGGATATATGCTATTACATGAAATATGACAACAATTGGAAATGAGTCCCCAAGAGGTAACCATTTTATGGAGAATCCTTCTGCAGCTTCGGCTGCTGTTAACCGCACATCGGATTTGGGGGTGCGGCATCTTTCGTGTACCAGCGTCAATCAAGACGCCATAACAATAAATGAATCGTTAACAAATAGAAGAAGTCTTTTAAGAAGAGCAAATGATACTTTTGGCTACCGCATACGTACGAAAATCGGAGCATGGAACGTTCGATCCTTGTACGGCGAAGGTAGATACGAGCAGGTTGAGCGTGAAATGCTTCACCTTAAGATCAGTATCCTGGGCATCAGTGAAACTAGGTGGAGAGGAAGAGCCGAATACAGAGCTGACTCTGGGCAAACGAGAATGCTGTATTCCGGGGAGGATGAAAGAGAGGGTGGCCAAAGGCTGCATGGTGTCGGAATTATGTTGAACGAAGAAGCAAGGCGTAGTCTTATATCCTGGGCGCCCATTTCTGCAAGAATAATGACAGCAAGGTTCCGTTCAAAAATTCGCAACATCACAATAATTCAGTGCTACGCCCCCACAAATGAAGCGACCGAGGAAGACAAAACCGCTTTCTACACTCATCTTAACTCAGTTTACAGTGGTGTTCCAAGAGCCGACATCATAATTGTCATGCGAGATCTCAATGCCCAAGTCGGATCAGACAACTACGGTCTGGAACGCGTCATGGGGAAAATGGCTTGGGGTCACGAAATGAAAATGGCGATTTGCTGGTCGATTTTTGTAACGCTAATCGTCTTGTACTAGGTGGAACTGTGTTTAAACATAAGACTTGCAACCAAATCACCTGGGTACATCCGGATGGTCAAACTGAAAACCAAATTGACCACATCATGATTCAGCAGCAATGGAGGAAGTCAATGTGCGATGTTCGGAGCATAAGAAATGCCGACATTGGAAGCGACCATCATTTGGTTCTCATGAGTCTCAAGCTACGAACGGCAGCTGTACAACGTCAATCACAGGGTGCAGCAAGGAATTCGAAGTTCAATACAAATGCTTTAAGTGATCCCAACATATGTCGTAACTATGTCACCAACCTTAACGACAGAGCTTCGTCATTAAACGGAATACAACATTCAACAATTGATGAGATGTGGGGTGATATAAAAAGTGTTTTTATGGATGCTGGATCCGAAACTGTACCCAAGCAGTCGAGAGTTAGAGACTCTTGGATATCCCAAGACACCTGGGATAAAATCGAGCTTCGCAAATCGTTGAAGTTGCAAATAAATGCCGAAGCAGATGTTCAACGAAAGGCTGAATTGCGAAGAGAGTATCGCTTAGCACATAAGATGGTCTATCGCTGTGTGAGACGAGACAAGAGGGTGAGGTTAGACGGTCTCGCAGAAAATGCGGAAAACGCTGCAAGAAGAGGAGTCATGAGGGAATTGTACCAAATATCCAAGGAAGTTGTCGGGAAGAAAACCAACACCAATCATCCTGTAATGGATGTGGATGGTACACTTTTGGTATCAATCGAGGATCAGCTGCGCAGGTGGAAGGAGCACTTTTGTGCCTTGCTTAATGAGGATTCTGTCGAGCAGAGTGCTGAAGTGCCCCAGCTTAACGAGATGCGTAGATCATATAGGGGTATTGACATCGAGCCCCCTACAGTACTGGAAATTCAATCTTCGATAAATCTTCTCAAAAACAACAAAGCAGCTGGACTTGATGGTATACCAGCCGAGTTCCTGAAAGCTGACCCTGTCAGAACGGCTAGTATTCTACACCCGTTGATACAAGCTGTGTGGGAAAATGAAATCTATCCCAGCGACTGGAAGGATGGTGTAATTGTTAAGTTGCCAAAGAAAGGTGATCTTAAGAATTGCAACAATTGGCGAGGTATTACAGTTTTGTCCGTTTTTCCAAAATGAATGGCAACCATCATTCTGGAGCGGATAAAGGTTAGAATCGAGTCTACACTCAAGAGGCATCAAGCTGGTTTCCGCAGTGGGCGGTCTTGTGTCGACCATATCAACACTCTGCGTATCGTTCTTGAGCAGTCTGCGGAGTTTCAATCACCGCTTTACCTCATGTTTGTGGATTTTGAGAAGGCCTTTGACCGAGTAAACCGTGAATGTATATGGAGATCACTTCTTGGTAGAGGAATTCCCCCAAAAATTGTTGCCATTATAAGAGAGTCCTATAACAACGCAAGATGCGTTGTTTTACACAATGGGCAGCTATCCGACTCTTTCGAAGTGCGGCAGGGTGTGAGACAGGGAGATGTTCTATCGCCAATTCTCTTTCTACTGGCGATTGACGATGTCTTGACGGCCAGCGTTGGAACATCAGAGAGGCAGGGCATTCAATGGAGACCGTTTGAAAGGCTTAGCCACTTAGACTATGCCGATGATATATGTCTCTTGGCAAATAACATCAGCGGGCTGAACGGGATGTGTCAAGCTCTGAAGGTAAAAGGAGAGGCGAGTGGTCTGAAAATAAATAGCAAAAAGACAAAAATAATGCTCACAGGCCGCTCCACACATCAGCGTATTTTAATACAGGAGACGCCAGTTGAAGAGGTTGAACAATTTAACTACCTTGGAAGTATTGTTTCAGCAAATGGTGGTACTGATCTGGACGTTCAAAGTAGAATAAATAAAGCTCGCGCAGCCTTCGGTTCTCTCTCCCAAATTTGGAAATCATGTCAAATCTCCTTGCGCACAAAGTTGAGATTCTTCGAATCCAATGTCAAATCCGTGCTGTTATATGCTTGCGAAACCTGGAAAGTCACGACTACCAACTCAAAGAAATTGCAGGCTTTTGTGAACCGTTGTCTACGCCATATTCTAAAAATTCGCTGGCCACAAATTATATCAAACGAGGAATTGTGGCGCAGGACAAGCCAGGAGCGGCTGGACGTTGACATAAGAAAGCGTAAATGGCAATGGATTGGTCACACACTGAGGAAACCAAACGATGAAATTGCAAAGCAGTCATTTGAATGGAATCCTCAGGGTGCACGGCGGGTTGGAAGACCAAGAACAACATGGAAATCAACAGTTCTAGCAGAAGCAGACTCCCAGAGAAAGACGTGGCCACAGTTAAAATATCTATCTGCAGACCGAGAAGGATGGAAACGATTTGTTGGCGCCCTATGCCCCAACCGGGGTTACAGGACTTGATGATGATGATGATGTTTTAGGAAATTTTGATTACATTTTTGTCATTGCTTTTTCAAATGCACATATTTTTTTTTTTTGACCGATTTTTGGCAGTTAATCTACTCAAAAACATACCCACTTTTATCATGTCTCTATATTTCGGGAACAGCACTACCTATTGATCTGGATGCATTTCAAATTAGTTTAGTTTTACAGTATTATGTAGGAATTTAAAAGTTTCTTGGTTGATAAGTATAATATCTAAAAGTTTATTGATCTATCTATTAATGTGAATCAACAGTTGTTTTTACTTGCGATATAGGTACTATAAGGCAAGTTTTTGGATACGTGCAGAAATTTTTTTTGAGATAACAATCAAACATGATATTACGATGATAGAGAACACCAAAAAAGTGGTTTGCACAATTCTGTCTGTCTGTTCGTCTACAGGCTAAACTGCTCTATCGATTTTCTTCAAACTTGGTACCGTCAACCCGGGTGACTTGGGCCATTTTTCATATTAAAATGTGAATAACTTTTGCAATAATTTTGTTTTCAAATGAAGATTTCTACATTTTTACCTACTTCACTCACTCTATAGGTATGATAAATCTTGAACAATACTACGGAGTAGTTTTTTATGTAGATGCTAAAATATGGGTGGCCAAAGTCACCCTGCCATTGAAGGTGACTTTGGCCGGGCGGACGTTTTATACATTTTCATATAAACTACAAGCAGCAAGTCAATCTTACCCAACCCAAAGGAAAGAAGAGATTTTTTTTTATATACTAGGTATTATTTTTTATATACTAGGTATTATTTTTTAATGGCTACCACTGATTTGTTTGTTTTTAATATTTTTTTTTTAAATACTTATAAATATTAATTTAAATTTTCATATCCTTGGAAAGATATTGGAAAAAGCAGTCTCTCGGCGATCTACTGTTGGAACAGGGAAGTTTTTTCACCAGATCACTCTTGTTCACCAGTGCAACGTCTTTTTTTATGAAGCTGTATCCAGCACCTCTTTGGCCACCCGGCCAAAGTCACCCAAAATGCCGGCCCAAGTCACCCTACCATTTGGCATTTTTTATAAAAAAATAAAAGTTAATTGTTTATTTAATAGTTACAGATGTAGAATGAAGAGAATTAGATTTGTATGTCGGAGTTAAAGCCATTTTGCAATCATATTTCTGCAACATATCAAAACTATCCAACATTTTAAGGTGATTTTTTTGTTTACATTTTTAAGAAAAATAAATTTTTGAAAAAATATTTTAAAAAAATATTTTTTTGATTTTTAAAAAATGTTTCAATTTCTTTTTTTTTTTTGGAAAATCAAATATTTCGAAAACGATTTGATCGATTTTTTTGAAACTCGATATTTAAGAGTTTTTTAGTGCTCTTTAAAATATTTTTAGAAAAAAACTTACATTAATGAAAAAATAATGGTACCTTCTATATTAAAGTTAAAAAACAGCAAAGGAAAATATTTGTTCGCTTAAAAACGACTCCTACGATTTTGAATACACTTTCTTCATATACTAAAATTAGTAAGATCTACTACCAAAAATTATAAAATTTTACACTTAGCAACTATTAACAGTACCTGTCATAGAAAATTTTTTTTATATTGAATTTTCTCGTTATCGGCTAAACAGATTTAGATAATTTTTTTATATACAAATTTTAGATAAGATTAAATAATATTGCATATCAAAATTTTCAAAAAAAAGGTTTTTGAGTTTCTAAAAAAAAGTTAAAAATTTTTTTTTAATTTAAATGCCGTTTTCCATGCTTCTCTTTTTTGATCTTCGGAACTGCTCTAACGATCTGGATGATCTCAAAAACAGCTCTTTAAAGGGTAAATTCTCTCTAATGGTGAGTCTTATACCACCAAAATTAACATGAAAGCACCTTTCATCCAAAATTAAGATGATAGCACATTTCATCTAAGTAGTAGCTTACCTGATATGTCCTCGATGACTTTCATCCAAAATTAAGATGATAGCACATTTCATCTAAGTAGTAGCTTACCTGATTATGTCCTCGATGACTTTTCATTTAAAATACATGGCTGAAATTTTTTTTTAAGTAGATTACCTGATACCATAACATGTCGTATTCTTTTCCACATCACCCATGTGGGGTAGAATACTAGATGCGTTTTTTTTTTTGAGGTTTCCCCAGGAGGCCTAGTCCTCATTCTAAAACTACATAACTACTGTCTAATAAAAATAAGCATTTGTAGGTCGTGGTTTTTTTTAGTGAGGTGTCCCCGAGCGGCCTAGTCCTCATTCTAATACTACTTTCACTACTAGGTACTAATTTTTTTGGGTTTTTTTTTTTTTTTTTTTGGTAGATCGTAGTTTTTTTTAATGAGGTATCCCCGGACGGCCTAGTCCTCGTACTAATACTACATAATAGTAATACTACATAATACTATATAATATAAATTGCACATAATACTACAAATTATAAATTTATTTCAAGCGTTTGTAAAATCTATAAATAATAAATAAATAATAAAAAAATAATAAATAAATAAATAAAAACTACATAATATATTGCACTTCAAATAAGCGTTTGAAAGATCGTGTTTTTTTTAGTGAGGTGTCTCCGGGCGGCCTAATCCTCATTCTAATACTACTATCACTACTACTAATTTTTTTTTTTTTTTTTTTTTTTTTTTTTTTTTTTTTTTTTTTTTTTTTTGGTAGATCGTAGTTTTTTTTAATGAGGTATCCCCGGGCGGCCTAGTCCTCATTCTACTACTACAAACTTAAACTAAAATTTTGATTTTTTGTGTTTTTTTGGAGAATGGTTTCTTTGCTGCTGTCGTCGTCCTATAACCTGATAAAAAAAATGTTAAGAAAAATATTTTATAGTACAAAAATATAATAAAACATTCAATATAATGAATAATATATAATTTATGTTCTTAATAATATATTAATTTACATTTATATAATAAAAAATATTTACATAATAATACAATTTAAAACTACATTAAATCTATATGGTTTTTGTATTAGTATTCCTCGACGAATAACTGTGACGAAACCTAAACGAGACCGAGAAAAGAAAACACGAAAAACTGCGATGAAACCGAGAAAAAACCACGAAAATCTGCGGCGGAACGGATAAAAAAAACTAAAAGACACGAAAAACTACGACGAAAGCGAGAAAAAAAAAACACGAAAAGCTACGACGAAATCGAGACCAGATAGAGAAAAAATAGGAAACGAGACATTGTTATGCGAGACGAGGTTTGGCCATCAGTTGTTCGCTGGGCGAAGAAATTTTTTTGTTTCCTTTAGCTTCTTGTTGATCTTTTTGGTTTCGAATGTGATCAGTCCGATCAAAATAAACTTGACGATTTCTTCTTTGTGTTGTTTTGTACAGCAAGCCGATAAATTTCCCTCGATGTGCGGCATGATTTCCGGGAACCATGTCTTGACGATGTTTTTTCTGTCTTTCCGGTCTTCGAAGAGAATCGAAGGAACTGTTAATTTGCCGTATTCTGAAGTGGTTTTGGTGGTTTTATACGCGCGTAAGTTAATTAACAAAGTTTGTTCCCTGTCTTTATTAACTTCGTCAATCAAAAACTGGGAACAAACTTCGCAATTAAGCTTCTTTTTTAATTTAGCTGCTGCAAATCCAGCGTAGTAGGCAGCAGCTCCATCCTCCAGCTTTTTGTACTCAGCAATCTTTTCAACTGTTATTTCGACTTGGTCCTCGTCGTCGTTGTACCTGAAAATTTCTTTAAAAATCTCTTCATAAATGTCCTTAGTGGGTTCCTCACTAGGCTCTTTCTCCATTGTTGTATCCATTAAATCCAAATCCAAAAGAGGTTCCGCTCCAGCGTCCTCGTATCCGGAATGTTCAGCTGAACTTAGGTGCTGGAATATGATGATTTTAAGATTTCGAATCAATCTCCAGGCTGAAGGATTCCTTTCATAAGATCCGCGGTTACATCTGAGCATTGAAAACAAATTTTCAGCGACATCAGTATTCAAGTGCGCAAGGAGAACATAGCTTTGCTCTTCGCTTTTTATATGTTCCCACATCTGAGCAATTGCACTTAAAGTTTGTTTTAGTCCCACAAAACAAGGTGGCTCTACAACAACGCTCGTTGATCTCCATTTAGATATCCATTGCATCGCTCTATTTAATCCATCCAGAGTCTCTGTCGTATCGGAAAGAGCTGTTTGTTGGGATTCCTTGAATAGAGTTGGCCCGTATTCAGAATGTCAAACAGATCATTGAGCTGTTTGACAAACCTAGACGTCGCCTCAGCTCTTTTTTTTTCGTCGTCTGTTTTGAAAACATCGGTTGTTTTCAAAACATACTGTATACCGGTGTATACGTTTTGGCTGAAAACTTGTGTCGCAAGTTTAACCGACAATTTCTCAAAATTGTTCGGCCGAACATGGGAGTTCGTTAATTTATAAAAGACCTGGAATGTTCCATACTTATCATTGTCAAAGATTTTTCGTATGACATTGCAGTCGACGATGTCTTCTCCTATTACAATGTTGTGTTTCAACAAAATATTCCTCACGCTCTTAAAAAGATGCGGGTAGTCGTAAAGCATAAATACTCTTTGTTCTTGGATATCCACATATGGTTTATTTTCGATAATGTTGAGTGGCATAAGTTTTTTGTATGCTGAAACGTTCGTTGAACCCTGGTCGCAGCTTGTTGCGACCACTGTTAGACCACAATTTATTACCTCAGTAATAATTGAGACTAACATTCTCGACAGCAATTCTCCGTTGGGACTACCGATGTAGTAAGCAACGGTTTGCTTCCAATTTTTGTTTAACCCACGCAGCGTAAATACCATTGCTTTTGAGGCTGGGACTACATTCCTTCCAAATTCCCCAAAATCTGTAAAACCATAAATGATATCATCTTTTAAGTTATATTCTAATTCCTGTTTGATGGCCATTTCATCAAAAAGGAGCACGCACTTCTTTTCCATAGGACTCATTCCTTGAGATTTGGTGGTCAGCATGTCGGTCATCGGTTTGGTGAATCCTGCAGCGAGTCTGATCTCCGAATGCCATCGGTAAATGGTGCTTACCAATGGCAGCTTAAATCCTACACTCAGCATGTATTTGTAACATGCTGGTGATTTATAGAAAAATTTTAAAAACAAATCCCTAGCCTTTGCTCCCCAAGGTGCATTTTCCTTGTGGAAGAGTTGCACCAAAATAAATGTCTGCAACTCTTCTTTGAACCCCTCCATTTGTCTATCTAAACTTTTGCGTAGTTGATACTCGCGATTTTTCCTAAGCTTACTAGGAGTATTAAAAATATACCTAGGAATAAATTTTGCCTTATTAACTTTTCGTGCAGATTTGTACGAAAAGCGCCTTGGGGAGGGAAACTGCGATGGAGAAATATGAGATGAAGGAGTAGTATCTCGAATTGAATAATCTCTTACATAATTACGCGAAGCAACTGCAGCCAAGTTTTCTAAAGAAAAAGCTGGGCTGCATGCTGGGGGAAGAACTGCAGATGGAACTGCAAATTGAGGTGAAGATGGAAGCGGCAACGTAACGATACCAGAAATTACCGTAGAGGTAGGTGGTTTCGGGATAGCAGACGTAACCGTAGAGGTTACTGCTTGAGTGAAAATTTTCAAACGGAACACATCCAAACAGTAGCTCCTAGGAATTTGGCATTTATTTCATTTATTAAAGTTAAATAAAATACAGATTTCATTTAAATCAATAGAATAGTGATTTCTGCAGTAAAAATATTTATTGCATTATTGAATTTTATAAGTGAAATAGTGAAAAATAACAAATTAAGAAACCGAATTTGCATATAACATTTAATTTGTATTTGAGTGAAAAATGGAAGACAAATGTAGTGGTGATAGCTGTGGCAAAAAAAGAATAAACAGGAATGATGAGCTTGTGATATGTAGTGGCATGTGTGGAAGAAAATTTCATATTAAATGCGCCAATCTAAGCCAATTTGATTTGGGCTTACTAAATAACAATCCAAGAATCAAATTCATGTGCTCAGAATGTCCGAATGTTCTATCCGCGTTGTGTAAACAAATTGATGAATTCGCAAAATATAATATTGAAATTAAAAAAACTCTTGATGAAGTTAAGAATTTAAGCTTAACACCAGCACCAACACCAACACCAACACAACAAAAACCGTCATATGCACAAGCATTAAAAGAAAAAAGTGAAATAATAGTGGTTAAACCAAAGAGTGATCAAAATAATGAAAAAACAAGAGAAGATATAAAGAATGTGATTAACCCAACAAGTATGAAATTAAAAATCGAACAAGTTAAAAATGTACAAAATGGTGCTATATTAATTAAATGTGACAAACAATCAGTTAAAACAATTGAAGCTGAAATAAAAACAAAAATGAGTGAATATGACGCTAAAATTCAAGAACATCGCAATCCACGAATAAATATTGTAGGAATGAAAGAGACAATCAGTGAAGATGACTTGATAGAATCCATAAAGTGTCAAAATCAACTCAATGATAGTGCATGCTATATTAAATGTATCAAGATATATTTGTCTCATAGAACAAACAAATATAATGCAATCATTGAAGTGGATAGGGTTACCAACGCTCATATTATGAATGTGGGAAAATTAAATATTGCATGGGACAGGTGTCGTGTCTACCAGTATATAAGAGTGCTGAAATGTTACAATTGTTGTGGATACAATCATATCGCAAAATATTGCAACAAGAATAAAGTGTGTTTAAAGTGTGCCGGAAATCATGACATTAAAGACTGTACTAGCAATATAAATAAATGTGTAAACTGCTCGACTTTAAGTGAACAAACAAATCAGCAGATTGATGTAAATCACACAGCATCTGATATTAATTGCCCAGTATTTTTGAGAAAACTAAAAGCCGCTGAAGAACGTGATAGCTTCTAGCAACTAGAAACTATCAAGTGTTTTTTCTCCAATATTCAGGGCTTATCAAATAATTATACTGGTCTACAAATAATTATAAATGAATTTAACTGTGATATAATCGTACTAACTGAGACTCATGTGACGAAAAACCATGATGTTAATGAAATGCAATTAGAGGGTTACTATATGTTCAATTGTGATAGTGAATCTAGTCATACCGGAGGGTTGGTTTTTTATGTCAAAAAAATGTTCAAGTGTTCTTTTGTTAAAAAATTTGTTTTATCAATGAACTATTGGTGCCTTGTTATTAAAGTGCAATACGAAAATACATCTGCGATCTATCTAAGTGCAATATACCGATCTCATATGTCAAGTAAAAATACGTTCTGTGATGCCCTTGAACAATGGGTTGACTTCTTACAACAGTGCAATAGTAATTTTATAATAATGGGTGATTTCAACATAGATTCGTTAGAGAGATCTGATACATATGCAAAACGCTTAAAACAAATAATGACTGATAACAACCTAACTCTATTAAACACAGAACCAACAAGAATAACACAAACATCAAGAACACTTATTGACTATGTTTTAACAAATAACAAAAACATCTGTAGTGCCAGTGTCGACCATAACTTCAAAATAAGTGACCATGAAGCTTTAAAAGTCTTAATCAAATGCACAAAACAAACTTAACTTAACAAAACTATCAAGTACTGTAAGTATAATAAAGAACATTTCATTAGTGAACTTGGATTGAACCAATTTTTCAGTAATTTTGACCCAGAATATCCGCACAATGTTAATGTCTTAAGTGAAAAATTTGCAATTGAATTAAAAAAAGTAGTAGATAGCATGGTAGTTACCCGTGTTGTCCCCTATCAAAATGGTGAATGGTATAATGGTGAACTTAAAAGTGTTAAAACCATAAAAATAAATTTGTATAAAACAGCTGTATTATCTAACACATCAAATGATTGGCAAGCATATCATCAATACAGAAACTATTACAAACGCCAAATTGAAAGTGCTAAATCAAAATTTATATCCGACAAAATAAATAAAGCAAATAATCAAAAAGATATGTGGCGACAGTTAAAAAGATATGTGCTAAAAACAAACAAAGATGAAATAACTGAAGTGCAATTTGAAAACTGTGATAAGGAAACTAATAGTGCAATAATAGCTGAAAAACTTAATAACTTTTTCATTAAGAGTGTGAATGAACTGAGCAATGCTGTGATATTTTCTGAATATATTAGTTTAGTAGAAGTGTGCAATATAGAATTTAAGTTTACTGAAGTAAATTCTATCGATATTATTAATACCCTTACTGTGATAAACCAAAAAAATGACTTTAACTTTATGAATGTAAAAATGTTGAAAGACTCTATCGAAATTGTTGGTCCTGTGCTTATGCGTATAATCAATAGTTCATTTAACTCTGGTGTGTTTCCCCAAACCTGGAAGGAATCGCTTATTGTTCCTAAAAAGAAAGTTTCTAACTCAGTCAAATGTATTGATTACCGACCCATAAATATGCTCCCATTATATGAAAAAATAATTGAAAAAATAGCAATGATCCAACTTCAAGAGCATCTTAACAACAATAACGTTATAAGTTTACACCAGTCAGGATTTCGCTCAAACCATTCATGTGAAACCTGCGTTAATTTTGTAATTAGCGATTGGAAAAGTGAAATTGATGATAAAAATTGTGTTGTCGCTGTGTTCATAGACCTCAAACGCGCTTTTGAAACAGTGAATCATGCTATTTTATTAAATAAACTAGACAAATATGGCATAAAGGGTACGGAACTAAAGTGGTTTAAAACATTTTTACTCAATAGAACACAAAAAACTTCTGTGAATAACAATATATCGAATCCGGCAATAACATCAACAGGAGTTCCACAAGGAACAATTTTGGGTGTACTATTATTCCTTTTATATATAAACGATATGGAAAAAGTGGTAAAGTTTAGTAAACTAGTACTTTTCGCAGATGATGGTTTACTGTATGTAACAGGAAAAGACTTAAAAACATTAATAGATAATATACAAAAAGACTTAGGTGCAATATATACTTGGTTAAATATGAATAAACTTATACTCAATACAAACAAAACCAAATTCATGACAATTAACAATCCCTCCCCACAACAGCAAATTAATATATCAATAAATAATATACCAATTGAACAAATAACATCAGTTAAATATCTCGGTATTCTCTTGGATAATAAACTATCGTTCAATGAACACATAGATTACATCTGTAAAAAAGTGTCAAAAAAATTGGGTGTGCTAAGAAGAATGCGACAAAACATTTCTAAAAATAGTGCAATAAAAGTATACAACGTAACCGTTAAACCCCATTTCGAATACTGTGCCAGTATACTTTATTTGTGTAACAACACTCAACAAAACAGACTCCAAAAACTGCAAAACAAAGCCATGCGCATTATCCTCAAATGTGATCGATTTACTTCTGTTTCGCTTATGCTTGAGTCATTAAATTGGTTAAACATAACTCAAAGACTTTTTATGATGGCAATGATATTTGTCTTCAAAATAAAACACAACTTGTGCCCCGAATACCTGCAATCTAGTGTTCCCGATAGAAGATTGGTAGAATATAACCTGAGAAACACCGAAGAGTTCAACATAACCCGGACCAGAACAACTAGAGCTCAAGCAAGCATATTCTACAAGGGACTTCAAGCATTCAACAATCTGCCTTCCAATATAAGAAATATAAATAATTTATGTCATTTCAAAAATCAAATATATTTATATGCAAAGAATTTTATTAATTTAAATTCCTAGACAAACGTTTGAATGTAAATTTAACTTAAACTCAAAATGTAAATACCTAATTTATAAATTTTAATGGCCATTGAGCCAAATAAACTTTTAAACTAGGTAGTTTGCACCCGGGTCCTCGCGACGTCCATTAAATTAACACATGAAATGTCATTGGACGTTTCACTGCACTTACATACTGAAGGAAGAGGTATAGGCAGTGCATTTTTGGTGAGCAATGTCTTTGTGCCTGTGACTATAATGTCCTTGGCATAAAAGTGGTTTTGACACATCAAAGACCTTGGTTTTAGATCGTCGATGTGGGACACACATCCATGTTTTACCCAAACTGATCTTCTATGATCTTTGGGAAGTGTAAAAAACGAAGTTGGACACAAACTTGTTTGCCTTTCTTGGCACTTAAAAAAACAACACTTAAGAGGCATTTTCAATTAAAATAACTTTTAAACACTTTTTTTTTTATAAAATTGGAGAAAAATATTTTCACAAAATAACAAACAAAATAGTCACTTTTTAACACTTTTTTTAATAAAATTGGAAACAAATATTTTCACACAAACACTAAATTTTCACCAAACACTTAATTTTCACCAAATACTTAATTTTCACCAAAACTTCAAAAATTACTTAATTACAATTTCCGATATATTTAGTATATAATTAAATAACGAAATTAATGCGTTGAAAACCGGAACACCCTATACCACTGTTACATAAAAAAAAAAAACTAACCGGAGCAAAAAATCCACCAGCTGAAAAAAATAGAAATTTATTTTAAAATAAAATGATATTCCTATTCCTATGATAAATTTATACCTAAAGCAGTCCGCTTTATGCTAAAAAGGTTGAACAAAAAAATAATATTTTATAATAAAATTGGTAAATTTTACCGGGAACGGGAACGCACAACACACACCAAATCACAAAAAAACACAAATAAATTAAAAGAAAGGAAATAAATAAATTCACACAAAATTAGCACACAAAAAACAGAATAGAAATTAATAAATGGGGGAGGATTTATTTGGGTAGAAAATATAAAATTCAAGGGCAAAGTTAAATTTTGTAGCTACAAAATTTGTTTTATAGGCAATGGGTATATTTTTTCTTATAAAAACAAACACTATCACTGGTAATCCAATATCAAGCGCTATTTAGGATGATTTTGCAATACTTTTCACTAAAAAATCGCACAAAATCAAGAAATTTCAGAAAAATTGCAAATGACCGACGGTAGCTGCAAGCAAAAATTTCGATCTGATTAAAAATCGTTAAACAAAATTTTCCAATACAGTCACACAATATCCAATTCCATACGAAATCACATACATTCAAAAAAACATTATGCCAAATTTCACTAAAAATTACCGTATTCTCTGTTCTTCTGGTCTATTTTTCTTCCTCCTCCAACTCCCATATTTTCATATATATTACTATACAGCCTTCTCAATCTTGCCATTTTATTATTTTCTCATATTCTTAATCTACACAACGGGGAAAAATCTCCACTGTCAGTGAAGTGCCTCAACATTCAAATGTCAAATCAGCAAAATGTTCCTCAACATTCACGGGTGTGTCAACATGGGTGTGTCAACATTAGACGGTGTGTCAACATTCATGCCCCATGATATTACTATAAAGTATATATACAAAGGTCATGACCAGTTGAGTCAAAAATAAAAGTCAAGTTTCAATTTGTTCGTAGTTTTAGGGTTGCCATCAATTTTTTTTCAAAATTTAAAATAATTGTCAAAACCAACACACTTCCTTTTACAAAGTCGGGTTTGAGCATATGTTAGCTTATACCTTCTCGAACATGAAAAAAAAATAGTTCAAGACAACTTTTACGGTTGAAATTCCTTGCATCTCAACATTTTCAAAGTAGGTATTATAAGAAATAGCTTTTTTTTTAAATCTCAAATAACTGTCAAACCTTGTTCTACAAAGCCAGGTTTTGAATATATGCGAGCGAATGTCTTCTTAAATAGAGACAAAACTGTGCCAGACGAGTTTGGCTGTCGAAAATGCATGCCAGACGGCCCTTAATGTTATAATGTTGGTGATTTTTTTTCTTTTGTTTTCTAATTTTTTAAATAATTATCAAAACTAACTAATCTACTTTCACAAACCGGGGTATTTGGTAGCTTATGCCTTTCGTTATATGGACAAAATAGTGCCAGACGAGTTAGGTATTCCAAAATAAAAAAAAGTTATTTCTTTAATACCTACAAAGAAAATGTTGAGCTGGTCTGGCAAGACCTTCAACCGTAAAACTGGTCTAACACAATTTTTTTCATGCTCGAGAAGGTATAAGCTAAGATGTGCCCAAAACCCGGCTTTGTAAAAGCAAGTGTGTTGGTTTTGACAATTATTTTAAATTTTGAAAAAAATTTAAATAAACTGCGAAAAAATTGAAACTTGACTTTTATTTTTGACTCAACTGGTCATGACTCCCTAATACACCCAGTTTGAGTGTATAATCTAACAAGTCCATCAAAATAGCCAAAAATGCCATTTATAAAGCTTTAAAAACTTAACATCAGCCTAGTTTGAACGACTATTTTTTGCGGTCGATTTTTATCCAAACCATTTTTTTTTTTAATTTATTTTAAAGAAATTTAATTATCTTTCTTTTATATGAAGCAATGCCTATACCTATCTCTGCTGGTAAGAAAGTTATAAGCAAATACGTAAGAAAAACCAAAAAATGCGATTTTTCACATTTTTTTGCAATGATTTTTTTTTATATTAGCTAACTAAAAAATTTTTTATTTTTTTTTTCAAAAATCCATTTTGATGGTAAATTTATTCTCTACAAAAAAGGTTTTGCGAATTATCTCGAAATTTTGCTTCGTTTTCGAGTTATATGCAAAAAACCAAAAAGGGTGCTTTTGCACCCCCTCTCAAAAATGCACCCTCCAATTTAATAGCACTCCGCGGCTTTCTCATCTTCAATGACCCCTTTGATGATTTTTACAATAAAATTCCATGAACGTCTTACTTCCTTATTGCCCTGTTTTTTAGGACATAATCAATAGCCTATTGTGTGTGTTAATAAAAATGCTAGTGGCTGTTGCAATTACCCGTGTTTTTTTTGGGACTTTATATATAGTACAATGATAAATTCCCAATAAAACGCATCGGCAGCTGCCTATATTTTTGTATTTCAAATATGGTACTCCTAAAGAATAGCTGTCGCAAAACAAAAATGTGAATTTTGAAAGTTAAAAGTAGAAATAAACCAAAACTATTAACAAAAACTAACTTATGTTGACGTAAAATATGAAATATAGCTATATATTTATTATAATCTATGATTTAAAGTGAATGTTTGTGTCCCTTTCTTCTTTGTTTCCCATTTTGAGATTCGAAATTTGATTTTCAGCTTTTAAAAATAGAAAAAAAGGTGTAGGGGCTTGTTGGTGGACTATGGTCAAAGTAAAAAAGTCGTCATTTAGTCTGCTATTACACGAGGACATTTTAGTCAAATTTTTTTCGAAATCAAATGAGTGCGAGGTGAAATCAGATATTTTTTATTATCACTTACGTTAAAAAGCTGCGAATAGTGAATTGGGAATTGCATGAGTAATTTGTTTGATTGCCAATAGATGCGAATTGCCATAAAATATTATAAACCCAGTAAAATGGGCGCTAAAAAAATATAAAATTAAATTCGAGCGAATTTTTCATTCGCTGCCTTGTAGAATGTGTCCTGGGGCCCAATTCCGTAAGAGTGCGTTTTGTACACAAAAATTCGAGTACACATCGATTTTAGCTATTCCGCAAGAGTGAGTTTTAAGTTTTTGACAGATAACGCATACACAATCAGTCATTTTTATTCACACTTGTCTTCGGTGTGAATAGAATGTGTACACAGAAAATCATTCACCCTTGCGGAATTGGGCCCCTGATATTGTGGATTGCGAATTTACGTTTGACAGTTCGCAGCATATATCTTGATGGTCACCTATACAGTATAAAAATGCTTAATTTAACAATTTGCACTAATTTAACAACCATGGCGCCTATGATAGACCCTGTTTAGACTGTGAATGCTCACTACGCCCCATGCCATCCTTACTGATTTCAACTACAAAACCATCGTCATGACGAAGCCAAAAGTAATAATCTTAATAGGGCCAAATCACTCAACATAACTCTACTCTACGAACGTAGCCTTCGGGAGTTCGAGATACAAAAATTATCAATCGTACCAATAACGAAACATAAAAATTCTATTCAGTCTAGTTCGATACTCGAACAAACGTCAACATTTTATCGGCAGTAGGATTCTACTTTAGCTTTTATCGCCAGTACTCCTACTGCCGATATTGGTTTCGTTATTCGTGTAAAATCATACTGTACTACGGATAGCTTTGCCAAAAAAAAAAAACACGGGTATTGATAAACAACGAAACCTGCATTGGGTTTGAACAGAACATTTGGCTTCAGTGGCACGGTGTGTAGTGCATCGGCCTCTGAATGGCAAGGTTCATGGTTCGCTCCCAGATGACGGCAAAGAGTTTTTCAATTAATACGAGCATAACCAGACTAAGCACCACTAAAGGAGTCTGATGATCGAGGTGGCTCTCTTGAAATAGCTATAACTCCAGCTCCTATATACTTGGTGGTAACACATGCAAGTTGTTGTTCATTCAAAATTATTCTGAATAGATTAATTTTCAACTTTAAGTTCTTCTACTTGACTAAGCATATTGTACGTGATTCCACATAAATCATTCACTGAGCATCCTGGAGAGCTTACATACATAGGTGAAGTTTCCTTCAAAATCGCCTGGGGTCCGTCCTTTTAAAATAACGATAGCAGTATAAATCATAACTCAATAAACTTCTTTCCCTTGATGTTGATTACCTTGTCCTTTGAAGTTATTTGTTGCTTCAGTGATCCATTAAGTTCTGCAATTTCTTCTAATGTCATTTGGCTTTCTCCTATTCGAACGTTGAAATCTCCCATTATTTCAATGTTTTCGAGTTGTGATTCTTGCAGGCATCTGCTATAGCTTTTGTATTCTTCTTCCCATTTATTACAATTTAAGTAGGTGGGAAAAATATAAGTTTTCGTGCTACTTGTAATGATGTGTATAACGTCTCTCTCTATTTTTTGAAAATTTCATTTGTATTGTAGTGTTCATGTTCCGGCTAAGACATATAAGGCTCGCCACTCGCCCTTCCGAAATTGGCCGTACGAACCGCTGGTATCCAAAATAGCTCATATCCGGAGACAAATTTTCATATCTTTCAAAATTATCAACTAAGAATGCGTTTCATATAATAGAAATACATTAAACTTACATAATTAACTAAAAAAACTTGAGAGAGTGTCTTATTAGCTAATCTGACACATTGTAAGAAACAATTTTTATTACATAAAATAAATTGGGTGGCGCAACAGCTCGTGGAGAACCAGGGCCTAGTGACTTACAACTCACATCCATTCCTGTGTGCGTGTTTGTTGACAGGAAAGGAGGGGACCTACAGTTTTTTGCTGAGTCCGAACGGCTAAATGAGAAGCACTTTTTCTTGACAAGTATACTCTTGGAGGATTTGTCAGTTCCTCGCAAGAGGCAGTACCTCGAATAAAACATTTCTGTTTTTAGGTGGCACGGCTGGGAATCGAACCCAGACCTTCGGCATGACAGTCCTACGCACTAACCATCATGCCACGAGGTACTACATTTTTATTACATATTTCATTTTATATCGCAACAGACGTTTGACTGCTAATCTAAACGGCTTTCGGCATTGCCAGTTACAAGATGGAAATCGATGGTGTCGAAATCCCTGTTGTACAGCTCCTTCAGCACAACACTAGCGGCTCTTCCTTCATGTTGGAGTTCATTTCCTTTCAAGGCAAAAACTTTTCCTTCTATGTCGAGGCAGGTTCCTTTAAATTTAATCATCTTTGATCGATCAATTTTTCGTATATCCCTTCTTACGCCACTATAGACAGCTATAATTTTGAGGTGGTCAGAGACTTTGTCTACCTAGGATCCGCTATAAACTCAGCGAACGATACCAGTGCTGAGATCAAACGAAGAATTACTCTTGCCAATCGCTATTTCTTTGGGCTAAGAAGGCAATTGAGAAGCAAAGCCCTCTCTCGAGCAACTAAACTGTCCCTGTATAAGACGCTTATCATCCCGGTCCTGATGTATGGTGCATAGGCATGGACACTGCTAACGGTGGATGAGAACGCGTTAGGCTGTTTCGAGAGGAAAATTCTCCGGGTGATTTTTGGTCCCGTCTGCATAGATGGGGAATGGATGAGAAGATACAACCACGAACTGTATGGGCTGTACAGCGACACCGACCTAGCCACAAAAGTGAAAAGCCAACCACTAAGATGGCTGGGTCACCTACAGCGAATGGACACCAATGCTACGGCCCGGAAAGTCTTTGAATCCAACGCCGTGGGACAACGCAGTAGAGGTGGACAGCGTAAAAGGTGGCGCACGCAAGTGGAAGAGGACCTCAACCAACTTGGCGTGCGAAACTGGAGACAGCTAGCTAGAAACCGAGCCGGCTGGAAGAAGCTTGTTGGTTGAGGCCCTGGTCCACCCCGGACTGTAGCGCCACCTTAAGTAAGTAAGTAAGTTCTTACGCGAAGCAAGAAATTATGAAGTTCTCTTTCATTCAGTGTCAAATCTCTTTGAATTCCATACTTTGTATTTGCAAGTTTGGTAGTGTTTTACAATATGAGATAACCACAGCTTTAGTTTAAAATTAAAACAAGGAATTTCTTTTGTCCACTTCTACCTATTCTCGATATTCGTACTATTTCGAATGTTTCATTTAATTTGAGAAAACTCCTACAAAGGTTCCATATATCATTTTTTTCAAGTGTATCTTTTTCGAAACTTTTGAATATTAAATGTCCTTTTCTCGTATATTAATCAAATGTTTCGATTTTTCTTTCACTTTCTTCTCTTTTTTCTTTGAGTTTTTGTACTTCCTTTTTAAGATCACAATTTTCTTTTTTTTATTCTTCTAGTATATTATACATGATATCGTGCAAAATTAACCTTATGACAATCTTACGTTTGCACGTGTAGCAGTTTGAACTAACATGGTATACTGTAATTTTAATCATATTGAGCTGTTTATTTTACATTATACCCTGCTAAATTAAGCCTGTTACAATGTTACGTTGGCACGTGCATCAGGTTGAATTAACATGGCATACTGTCATTTTAAACATATTGGTCTGTGTATCTTATATGATACCCTGCTAAATTAACCCTATGACAATGTAACGTTTGCACGTGCATCAGGTTGAATTAACATGGCATTTTAAACATATTGATCTGTGTATTTTACATGATATCCTGCTAAATTAACCCTTCGATAATATAACGCTTGCACGTGCACCAAATTGAATTAGCATGACATGCAGTTATTTTAAGCAAATGATGTCACATCGAATTTAACCTTTGGTAATGTTACACTTGCACGTGCACCAGGTTGAATTATCATTGCAGTCAAATGTAAGCTTACCTTTGGAAATAACTTGAACTTTACTTAAAAAAAATTAAAACATTTATAGTAAGTTGAAACAATGTTTTAACTGACTTCGAAGTCATAATAAAACGAAACTACAATTGAAGGGCTTATTTGAATAACATGATAAGCCACATTTTCAAAATCTCGAGATAAAAGCATTTTAAGTTAAGACAAAAAGAATCAAATAATGTGAGCGTGATTTGTATTCCAATTTATTTTTTTAAGATTAACTTATATATTGTTCATAATATTATGCCTTAATAGTGTGTGAAAAAAATATGTAAATAATACTAAAAAAAAAAATTAAAAAAATTGGTGGCTTATCACGTTTTTGCACAGAAAAAAAAAATAAATTCAAATTTGAAAAATAAAAACCAAGTTTTTTAATAGAATTAGGTACTTTATTTAAGGAACTTTTTTTTATAAATATTCTTAATAAAATGTATTATAATGTTTTATTGCATTATAATGATTATATTGAAAAGTAAGCGTTAATAAAAAAAAATATTTTCATCAGAAAAAAGTAAAAAAAAAAAAATGATTTTCTTTTCTGTTAGTCCATGCCTTCAGCGTCTTCTTCAACTTCAACGTCGAAAGATATTAAATCGTTGTAAAAAGGATGGTGGATTGGAGGAATATAAGGAAGCAAGGATCTCACATTGAGTAATTTAGCCTTAGATATTTTCAATGGTTCAGTATATTTCTTTTTAATTTGGTTTAAAAACGTTGCCGAAGGTCTTCCCTGTTTCAAAATGTTTACTTCCTTATATTCCTCGTTAACCGAATGTTTGACAAAAAAACATTTAGGATTAATTTCCTTAAAAACACCCGCAAAATCCAAATTTGTTTTGTCAGCAAATCGAGCTTTTTTATTCACATTTGCCAAAAGACTTTCAAAGCTGTAGAAGTCATTTTGTTCCATTACATTCAACTCAAAAGGAGTTTTGTTGTTTGCTTCTTTAATGACCTTGTGCCAACCTTCTGGTGAATAAATTTCGTTTGCATATTTCCTGTGACGCTTCTCTATTAAGGCAAAGTGCCTGTCTGATGGCAAATGTGTGTGTCCACTTACTAAAAAGTGGTGAGTTATGCTTTTGAATTTTTTTCTTTGACAAGATGATGCCAAAGCGACATCAAAACCCAATTTTTGTTCTGACCTGGACAGTTGTCAGTAAATATGACAAGTTTTTCAACATCATTCTTGTTTCTTAAAAATTTCATCAAAATAGAAGCTACCTCATCTGCTCCACGTTTAGCCTGGTTTTCGTTCCATACGTACATGTGCCCTTTGCCAGCAGTGCAATCATGCACTCCAAGATTGTACAGCCAAATTTTCCTGCAGTAAAACGCAGGCCCAGTGGTAAGCTTCCAAAACTCCCAAAACTTGGTAAAAATAGTTTCATGTACGTTGCACAGCTTTTCTCGACACTTGTTCTTGCGTCTACAAGGAGAACCCAATTCACGAGCATGATTAAGTTTTTTCGATTTCTCGGAGAGATACTCTTGGCCTTTGTTGCGTCTTCTCTTAATTTTGACCCGTTGGTAATTTGTATCACATCTTTGTCTCCAACGAGATGTTGAAGCTTTTTCTGGTGTAGCTTCATTATCTCTTCTTAGTTTTTGTGACGGTGGAGCGGAAGAGCTACGTTCGGATTCACTTTCTGTCGATTCCTGAAAAAAAAATGATTCACATACACAATGATATGCAACAGAAAACATAGAAAAATGAATTTCTGCGCTTTTTCAATAACATGATAAGCCACAAAAAACATGATAAGCCACAAAACAAAATTTTAGTTGATTTTTATGTAACAACAAGATAAACCACAAAAACAATAATATCGCACATACCTCAGTAGTTTCTGATGATTTATTATCATCTGATGGTCTAAAATCAGCATCAACAATGCTATCATCGCAATCTTCCGAAAAATCGTCGCTATCGATAGTTTCTTCGAGAAAACTCATTTTTTTATAAAAGCACTTTTAAAATTTGATTGATTTTCACTTGTGGCTTATCACGTTATGACTGAATAATTCAATGAAAAGTCTTAATTGAAAAAGTCACTTTAGTTAATACCAACGACATCTCTCGGGGAATAGCCATTAGATTAAAAGTATATGTAGATATACTATTTAGCAATAGATTTAGCTAAAAAACGGTCTTTTTGAAAAAGTGTGGCTTATCATGTTATTCAAATAAGCCCTTCAATTGATCTATGTATTCTTATTATTAAAATTTAATCATAACAAAAGCTAAATGTATTTAACTCTTATCGCTTTTAATTTGTTACATAAAATATGAACGTGGAGAGGTGGTGAAATAAATTAATTTACATTTAAACAAGTATATTCATTTACTACATCTCCAATAACATATGATTGTAGATGAGTATCATAATATTTTATTTTGTGTTTCAAACCAATAACATAAAACCATTGAATAAATATAAATAGAAGGTGACACCGGGCAAAATGGCCGCATGATTTTATAGTAGCTCTGCCTTCGCTTTAAATATTATGATGAGGTTGGTGTATAACATAAAATTAATTTCCTTAATTATAAAAAGTTGGTGTATTCGAAAGGGAATTTTTCAATAATAGCATTGAATAAATATAAATAGAAGTGACACCGCATTACTCAAAGCGTTACTAGAAGGTGTATGGCCAATAGAAACAAATAAATAGAAATTATGAAACTTTTGCGTACGCAAACCAATTCTCAAAGGGATATTTATTTATTTAATATTTCCTTTATTACTGGTTTCCATGACGATTATGGGTCAATTTATTATTTTGTATTTAAATTTTGTTTACAATTTGTGTTATAAGGTATGGTAGTATTGGTTGATTTTGTTTTTTTTGTTGCCATGACTATGATTTTTCAAGCTAAGCAAAAGATTTTATTTTTCTTATTGAAATATAGAACAAAATTATTTGAGGATAGTCTTATTATTATTTCATAATGTGTTTAGATACAAAAAAAAAATATGTGTGGGAAGCTTAGAGACTTGTTGATTTTGATTATTTATGTATGTAGGGTGGAGGGTTTTAATTTAGGGATGTAGCTACATACATATTTACTGGCTCAGTAGAGTAAGTTATATTTTAAACAAGACAAACACTTTGTTTTTGGAGCATCCACGCATTTGAAGCTTTAGTTGGTGAATTCAGACCTAAAGTGATTTGTCATGAAGCATCGACAGATCCACACCTAGATAGACGTTGTTTTTGGTCTTGATAACAGTCGATACACTGTGTTCAGAGATTAGTCTTTGTTGCAAAAAATATTAACACAAGGATATCCTATTTGTTTCTGCTTAGATAAAATTTTGTTAAGAAAACACTCATGCAACTTAACATCATAATTTAAAATGGCTAGTGCATTGGGATCTGTCACGCTGGAAGACTTGCAATATTAGCTTATTCCACCCGCCATTTTCGAGGGATTATATCAATTATATCCGGCTAGTCAGCAGAAAATCGTAGGCGTTCTCCATTCATGCCAATGGCAGCCCACAATACGGACACTGTATGGGCCAGGAACCTCCTTCTTTGCGCAGAGGTTGTACTGAAGACCATAAAGAAACGAGGACTCTTCTTAATTCTAGTTTATGGTTCTATAGTTGATTTTTTATTGCCATAGAAAACTATGAATCTTTTTTTGATTCCAATTCGTAATCAGTTGAGTGGAGTCATCCATAACGTGAAAAGCGCAGTATCACAGAAAATAGAATTACATACGCATCCCAGTACATATAAAAATGACCAATTTTTAATACTTTTAATTTCAAACTTTTTCTTCTTCCTTAAAAATTAAATCGACAGAGACGTTTATAATAACAGCTTTTTACTGTACATAATTTTTTTCATCATTCATCATTCATTGGGTAAAATAGGTAATGAGCTGGTTTGTGCACGTTTTTCTAATATCTGTTGCTCCTACGAAAAAAAGTGTCCCAATTTTTTTTGGGTAGAATTTTATGAGCAATATAAATTCATTAATTAACCTACAGAGTTTGTTAATAGCTCATTTTTTAGATAATTTTACTGTCCAAATGTTATTCTGTCATTATTTTGTTGTAAAATAAAATTCGATCGAGCTGTTGAATAAAAACCGAATCACTTTCTTTTCCAAGATGACGGCCTTCTCCTTACCCCGGGCAGGCAACCCACAAACTTGGTTTTATATTGAGGAGATATAGCCAAACACAATTCGTACAAAAAATTTTGCTCACTGATTAATGAAATTTTAATACATTTTTTACAAAATTAGCTTCACCATGAAGTTCTTGTACGATATTCTCTGAATCTATTAATTGTATGAAGAAAGTATGTTAATCTTTTTTGTGTAAGATTACATAAGCTACAATTTTTACCTTCACATTTTTTTCAAAAAAAACTGCTAGTTTTCGTGAAATAAAGAAGCAACTGAATTTTACCCCCTTAAAAAAAATCAAGCCCCAGCCCAAATCTACGGAACTTTTTAGGAAATGCTGAAGACGCCAAAACAAAGCTCTCCACCGAATTTCAGCTTTGACGGAATTTTTTCGAAGTTTTTCCATTTGTTTGTCTAATTTTCCTGGGCTATTCCTTTTTCTCCCTAAGAAATCCTTAATTAATATGTATGAATTTAGCGTACTTTCATACTATCTGGTTTAAGACGAAAGCTAACAACTAATTAATGATTTTCTCAAAGATGAATGAAGGTATTTGGAAGATTCAAAATTCAAGATTTTGAAGCAAAATGTTCATACTTTAGAATGACAATAAACATTAATTCGAATAAAAATTACCGCGAGTTTTTTTTTAAACAATTTGCATCAAAACGCATTCCTTTTTTATTTTTAGATTTGAATATCTTAAAAACGTGACGTGCTAGAGCTAATTCTAGGCCAGATTCGAAATCAGCGCATCAAAAAACACCAAAAAAGTATATCTTGGTTCATGTTAAAGACAAAAATTCAAATGTTGTCATGCAAAGTAGGTAGTAAATTAGTGTTTTCTAGTGGATTTTCGGAAACAGTAAAAACACGTCAATTTTCAACTAGCGCTTGAGTCCAAATGGGTTGCCGTAGAACAAAAACCTAAAACAGAGATTTTTTGGAAATTGTTTATGCTTTCAATTGCTCTCTGATGTAATTCACGAATAATGGATAGTTTTCAAGCCATAAGTAAAAACCTCCCAAAAAATCCACTTTTGCATCATTTTTTGCATTTTTGTCCACGTTGCGTCACGAAATTGTGTTCGAAAACCTCAGATTCCGATTCAGCAACCCCGAAACCATAAAGCAGGGAACAAATCAAAACTACCCCACAATTTGCATGCTAAAAACACAATATGACTGGACTAAATCGCAATGTAACGAAAACGATGGATTTGAACGATAAATTGTAATATAGGTAGTACAAGAATTTAGTCTGTTAAATCTCTTTTTTTTTCAATTCCTCAATTCATTCGATATCTATCGAAACGCACGTACTAGATCCCTATGTTCATATTTTGGTGATGCATCCACAGCCAAACTGGCTGTTACCATTGTATATAAATTCTATAGTATTCTCATGAAGAAAAAAAGCTCGTGGCCATCTATGCGTCCAAATGTCATACTAATTTTTGTTAAGGGATCTCGGTAAGGCGACCACAGCGAACCTATCGACCAAATGTCTACCTACAAAATCGTGTTTCATGAGAATACTATAGATTGGATATACAATGCTGTTACTATTAGCGCTCAAAGTAAATGACGGTAATGTTTTATTTTTAGTTCTTATACTTACATCTTAACATCTACTTAATTATTTATTCAAAAGCCTTGATAGACCTTAAACTTGAATATGTATATTTAGGGAACGGGTCGTTATTCTGTATTCCAAAATTCTGTATGAACAAAATTCTGTATATGAATAAAAAATTCTGTATGAACATAACTCTGTATTCCATAATTCTGCTTTTCCATTATTCTGTAATCTAAAATTCTGTAAATCCAAAATTCTGTATTTCAAAATTCTGTAAATCCAAAATTCTATATTTCAAAATGCTGTCAATCTTATTCTGTATTTTAAAATTCTGTTTATCCATAATTCTGCTTTTCGAAGCTCTGTAAATCCAAGCTTATAAAAAAAAATCTGTTATAATTTTAAACAGTTTTGTTAGTCCCCGTTAAACAATTTTTATTCAATTACCTAACAAAAATTACAAAGTATTGCAAAGAAAAACGTTCAATAGATAACAAAAAAAAAAACAATAACCAAAACAAAAACCAAACAAAATGCTTAACTTTATAATTTAATCAAGATGAAGATTCTTGGCTAACCTTTTAAAATACTCAGTCTGACTTAAAGCTCTTCTTTTTTTAATCAAACGCTTAACCTGTTTATTTTTGAGAATTGTTTTTTTACTTTTAGGAATATGTTCCCCGTTTTGAACTGTAGCTACTTGCGCTTTAGAAAAAACGAGTTCCTTTCTTAGATCTTCAATTAGCTTCCAGCCTTACTTCTTCCTACTACAATACATAGCTGTAAACCAAAGAAGAAAAATATTCGGGAGTGCTCCGTTAGAATTTGAAACTAAACTTCTCAGTTTGTTTTGATAATGAAAAAAGTGAGTATTTTTTTCATTATCTAAGCAATTTTAAAATTCTGTATACTGAAATTCTGTAAATGATAAAAGAAAAATTGTTTTCATTATCAAAACAATTTTTCTTTTATCATTTACAGAATTTCAGTATACAGAATTTTGAAAAAGAGAATTATGGTATACACAGAATTTTGATTTTTTAGAATTTTAGATTTACAGAATTTTGAAATACAGAATTTTGAGAACAGAATTTTGGCACTTACAGAATTTTGGTTTTACAGAATTTTGAAATACAGAATTTTGGAATACAGAATTTTGCAGTCCGAATTTTGACGCATACAGAATTATGACCCCAACCCGTATATTTAAAATAGCTTTTTATGGCCTTTAGTCCTTTAGTAAGTTTTAGGCCTTTAGTAAAAATGGCGTTTCGTCCGGCTTACTCACTCATCAGTGACATAGTGCGGGCCTTTTGTCTTACGCAATTTGTATTAAGTTCAGTTTAACTTTTTGGCAAAAAACCACTTTAAACTATATCTAACAAGATAAGAGTTCAGTTCCTAATAATGAAACTGGAAGTTTTTTTCCGAGGCCGGGCATAGCTCCTATAAGGTTTTTTTACTATACAAATTCTATATAGTACTTCTGAAATAAATCAGCCAAGTAGAAGACCAAGCATTAAGGATTGGACTTGTTGAATTATTTTTTTCAGTAGTATATAGAATTTGTATTATGTATACATAAACCTTCTTATCTTTAAAATATTCACCATAAAATCGAACGATTTTCTAAAAATTAATAAAAAGTTTTTGGCGTTTGGAAATTCTGTGTACCAACCTATATTCTTCTCCCATACCTATCTAAAAAAAGTGGTACTAGAATATAGCTTATTTTATCTCCTGTATATTAAGAACTTTATCCAAAAGATCAGATCAATTGAACTTAAGTTGAATACCTCAGCATAATGCTATGCAGATTTCGTATCAAGAAAATCAGTACATTTATTATTTATATATTAAGCTTTGAAAAAAAGTTTAATTTGAAAAGGCGACGAAAATCATTCAAAACTACAAATTCTAAAGAAAATTTAAATTTCATATTAGAACACAATTAACATCCAAAGCAGACACTACAATCGTCCTGACACCAATCGTTTCCATAGCAATTCATAATAAACAAAAATAACAAACAATTGCTATTATTGGAAAATTCCCTTTCGAATACACCAACTTTTTATAATTAAGGAAATTAATTTTATGTTATACACCAACCTCATCATAATATTTAAAGCGAAGGCAGAGCTACTATAAAATCATGCGGCCATTTTGCCCGGTGTCACCTTCTATTTATATTTATTCAATGATAATAGCATTGTTTGTTATTTTTGTTTATTATGAATTGCTATGGAAACGATGGGTGTCAGGACGATTGTAGTGTCTGCTTTGGATGTTAGTTGTGTTCTAATATGAAACTTAAATTTTCTTTAGAATTTGTAGTTTTGAATGATTTTTGTTGCCTTTTCAAATTAATTTTTTTTTTCAAAGCATAGTAAATAAATAATAAATGTACTGATTTTCTTGATACGAAAGCTGCATAGCATTGCTGAGGTATCCAACTTGAGTTCAATTGATCTGATCATTTGGATAAAGTTTTTAATATACAGGAGATAAAATAAACTACATATATTCTAGTACCACTTTTTTGAGATAGGCATGGGAGAAGAATATAGGTTGGTAAACAGAATTTCCAAACGCCAAAAACTTTTTATTAATGTTTAGAAAATCGTTCGATTTTATGATGAATATCTTAAAGATAAGAAGGTTTTTGTATACATAATACAAATTCTATATACTACTGAAAAAATAATTCAACAAGTCCAATCCTTAATGCTTAGTCTTCTACTTGGCTGATTTATTTCAGTAGTACTATATAGAATTTGTATAATAAAAAAACCTTATAGGAGCTATGCCCGGCCCCGGACAAAGAAACTTGTTAGATATAGTTTACAGTGGTTTTTTGCCAAAAAGTCAAACTGAACTTAATACAAATTGCGTATGACAAAGGCCCGCACTATGTCACTGATGAGCCCAAGTGAGTAAGCCGGACGAAACGCCATTTTTTGAACTAAAGGCCATAAAAAGCTATTTTTAATATTCATATTCAAGTTTAAGGTCTATCAAGGCTTTTGAATAAATAATTAAGTAGATGTTAAGATGTAAGTATAAGAACTTAAAATAAAAATATTACCGTCATTTACTTTGAGCGCTTATAGTAAAAGCTAGTTTGGATGTGGATGCATCACCTAAATATGAATATAGGGGTCTGGTATGTGCGTTTTGATATCGAATTAATCGAAAATCGAGGAATTGAAAAAAAAGAGGTATAACAGACTAAGTTCTTGTACTACTTATATTACAATTTTGTTTATGACATCAGTGACGGTACAGACGTGTTGTTTACACAAAATAATCAAATAGGTACCGGCGCGCGGTTGAAAACGAAATTAAAAACTTATTGGGGCATATTCATGGATGTAGTTTACGCATTATTACTAGACAAACCTGATGGAGATTATCTTATAGAGTTATAAGGTTTTGATTAGCAACAACTTATAATTTTTAGAAAACTTTTACTTTGTTTGAGACTGACATAGTTTTTTTGATTGACTAAATAATAATTGAAATAATGTGATTCTAAGATGTTATGGCCATAAAAAGAGAGGAGATCTCAAAATTAATACAACAACTACTGAGCAAGTAAAATCGTTTCGAACTTTGTATTAAGTTAATTAATTTCAACAAAATGTCGGAACTGTTACTAGCTCACTAATTTATATCAGGGTAATTCTTATTTTAATTATAACTCTTTCAGAACCATTACCATTTTTAATAAATTTGGCTGAACTTCGAATAATTTTGAATGAAAAACAACAACCTGTGTGTGTTACCACCAAGCTGTTTAGCATGGAGTTATAGCTATTTAACGAGTATTTCGTTTTGTTCATATTTATTGAAAAGCCCTTTGCCGTAATCTGGGAGAGATCCATGAATCAAGTGATTCAAAAGCCGATACACAACACACCGTGGCACTGAGGCCAGATGATTAGACCAATCCCAATGAAGGGCCCGTATAACGAATTACGATTATCGTTCAAAATCCATCGTTTTCGTTACATTTCGATTTAGTCCAGTCATATTGTGTTTTTAGCATTTATTTTATTTATTTAAATAGTGGAGAAATTTTGATTTGTTCCCTGCTTTATGGTTTCGGGGGTGCTGAATCAGAATCTGAGGTTTTCGAATAAAATTTCGTGACACAACGTGGACAAAAATTCAAAAAATGATGCAAAAGTGGATTTTTTGGGAGGTTTTTACTTATGGCTTGAAAACTATCCATTATTCGTGAATTACATCAGAGAGCAATTGAAAGTGTTATGCCGCGAAATAAAAGATTTGTCGAGCTTCGTTTTATTAAATAAAGAGGTATCTTTATTGTTTGGAGTTTTACTTAAGACTAACTTACAAAAATTAAATGTGGAAATATCAACCACAGATTTACTCTTATACATATGTACGTATAGATAAACAAATGCATTAAATATGAAATTCATATTGGATGCTTAAACGAGATAAAAAAGTGATGTGGTATGCATAAACATTCTGTCTTAAATCAAAATGAATTTAATGATGAGACGTTTTGGTCTCTACTTGAAATATAAACAAAATTGAAACAACACTTGAAAAGTATAGTGTTACTATGCAACATATACTAATCGAAGTACGAAGTCAACAGACAAGAGACTTTTAGACATTGGCTCTATAGCGATGATTTGAACAAAGAAACTTTATGATGAAGAATAAACATTCAAAATGCAGACTAATTAAAAACGAAATTTACTATAATGCTTATGCATAACAAAAGCATAAACAATTTCCAAAAAATCTCTGTTTTAGGTTTTTGTTCTGCGGCAACCCATTTGGACCCAAGCGCTAGTTGAAAATTGACGTGTTTTTACTGTTTCCGAAAATCCACTAGAAAACACTAATTTACTACTTTGCGTGACAACATTTGAATTTTTGTCTTTAACATGAACCAAGATATACTTTTGTTGGTGGTTTTTGATGCGCTGATTTCGAATCTGGCCTAGAAATTGCTCTAGCACGTCACGTTTTTAAGATATTCTAATCTAAACATAAAAAAGGAATGCGTTTTGATGCAAATTGTTTTAAAAAAAACTCGCGGTAATTTCTTTTTTCGAATTAATGTTTATGGTCATTCTAAAGTATGAACATTTTGCTTCGAAATTCTTTTTGAATCTTCCAAATACCTTCATTCATCTTTGAGAAAATCATTAATTAGTTGTTAGCTTTCGTCTTAAACAAGATAGTATGAAAGTACGCTAAATTCATACATTTTAAGTAAGGATTTCTTAGAGAGAAAAAGGAATAGCCTAGGAAAATAAGACAAACAAATGGCAAAACTTCGAAAAAATTCCGTCAAAGCTGAAATTCGGTGGAGAGCTTTGTTTTGACGTCTTCAGCATTTCCTTAAAAGTTCCGTAGATTTGGGCCGGGGTTTAATTTTTTAGGAGGGGGGGGTAAAATTCAAATGTTTCTTTATTTCACGAAAACTAGCAGTTTTTTTTTAAAGAATGTGTAGCTTATGTAATCTTACACGAAAAAGATTAACATATTTTTTCATACAATTAATAGATTCAGAGAAAATCGTGCAAGAACTTCATGGTGAAGCTAATTTTGTCAAAAAATGTATTAAAATTTCATTAATCGAGGGGAAAATTTTTTTGTACGAATTGTGTTTGGCTATATCTTCTCAATATAAAACCAAGTTTGTGGGTTGCCTGCCCGGGGTAAGGAGAAGGCCGTCATCTTGGAAAAGAAAGTGATTTGGTTTTTATTCAACAGCTCGATCGAATTTTATTTTACGACAAAATAATGACAGAATAACATTTAAGCATTTATCAAAGACTGATTTTTGAACACAGTGTATCGACTGTTATCAAGACCAAAACCAACGTCTATCTAGGTGTGGATCTGTCGATGCCTCATGACAAATCGCTTTAGGTCTGAATTCACCAACTAAAGCTTCATATGAGTGGATACTCCTACAGAGGAGAAACATTATGACATTAAGACATCAATAAGAGCTTCTGAGCAAGATGTTATAAGTAATGTCCTAGCAATGGACCTGTTGCACTTCTCATGGTTGAAGCCACGCACTTTAGCTTCCGAAAGGTGACAAAACGATTTCAAAAACAAAGTGTTTATCTTGTTTAAAATATGACTTACTCTACTGAGCCAGTACATGCATATGTACAGTACATACATATGTCACTACATCCCTTATTAAAATCTAAGAGCAAAAACTATTTTTCGCAGAAATAATACAAGAAACTAAACGAAAATGAACCGTCCACCCTGCATAAATAATCAAAATCAATAAGTCTCTAAGCTTCCCACATATAATTTTTTTTTATCTAAACACATTATGAAATAATAATAAGACTATCCTCAAATAATTTTGTTCTCTACTTCAATAAGAAAAATAAAATCTTCTGCTTAGCTTGAAAAATCATAGTCATGGCAAAAAAAAAAACCAAAACAACCAATACCAACATACCTTATAACTAGGGTTTCCAGAACATCTCTTTTAAAGAGAACATGTTCTCTTTTTTGACTCTGATCTTTCTTATTCTTTCTTTTTTCATCAAATTCTTTTTTTTTTACTCTTTTTTATTTTGTACTCTTTTTTATTTCTTTTTTTTTCCTAAGTGACCAAAATATTAATTTAACACACTCTTCATTAATTTTCTTTTATATTGTCCCCTAAAATATAAAATAAAGCATTACTACCAGAGAATATCAAATAAAGAAGCCAATCGTTCGTACGTTTCACCCTCCAAAACCCATTTGTTTACATTGTTGTATTTTTAATTTCATTTTGTGTCGAAGAATAGATGTGAATTGCAACAACAATAAGACCTGTGCTGAATGATGAGCTGAATGGGGAGTCGATTCTATGTGTGCGTTTTGTCACTGTTTTTCACTTCCTTTGCACATCTAATACATCAGCTGTTCACTTCAGCTTATAGGACAATCAAATTGACAGCTGAGGAATGGCTTCTTTATTTGATATTCTTTGATTAATACACTGAAGTAAAGGATCGATGGATGAATTTAGAAAAGAAATAAGTATAGGAAGACTTGGACAAAAGTATCGACTACCAAATTTCTTAGGAAGTTTAACTGGATTACTCAAAGTTGTTAAACAAGTTTCTTTCTAAGGAAAATGAAAATTTTAAAAACAAAATATCTGTTCAAAAGTGGCCCAGTTTATTTAGTTTGTCTACAAATCTAGAGTTTTATCCAGAGCTCTTAAAATGTGCCAATCCTTTTTTGTTTTCCTGCGCAAAATAAGAACGTGGAATGTATTTTCTCGTTGATGGGTTCGCAATGGTCAAAAGAACGAAATCGTTCGTAGGATTCTCATTGTTGCCTATAATTTAAAAGATATTAGCTGTCAAAAGTTTTATGAAACCTTTTTATATGAAAATAAGTATCTTAATCAAATTCGGAGCTCCCAAAAATATGACGGATGAGGAAGAAAATTAATGCCTATTTTGCCTACATTTTACTAAAATTCTGCGGTATTTAGAATTCAATTAAGTGTTTATGTATTTTAGTTTTATTAGTTTGAAGCGCTAAAAAGTGTTTATAAAATATACTGATTTATATCATAGATATGTTTTCTTAAAAAAGATGTTAAAATAAACTACCTATTTAGTATTAAAACTGCTGCTTCTTGTGTACCTACATATATACAAAACTTGTATAAATTATGTAGTATATTTATAAAATAAATTTAAAGTAAAATTTTGGTCATATTTATCAATTATTTTGATGATGGTGTGGTGACCGAGGGGGGGATTAACAGTAGAAGTTTGAAGTTTCGAAAATGTCCTCTTTTTTTCAAACGCGTTATGGACACCCTACTTATAACACAAATTGTAAACAAAATTTAAATACAAAATAATAAATTGACCCATAATCGTCATGGAAACCAGTAATAAAGGAAATATTAAATAAATAAATATCCCTTTGAGAATTGGTTTGCGTACGCAAAAGTTTCATAATTTCTATTTATTTGTTTCTATTGGCCATACACCTTTTAGTAGCGCTTTGAGTAATGCGGTGTCACTTCTATTTATATTTATTCAATGATAAAACTCTTCACTCATATTTACAATAGTGTCTTCAATTTCAAATAAGCAGATATAGAACGAGCATATCCTTTAAAAACCTTATGAGTAGCTTCAAATCGCATGCACCATACATTTTTAAGAGGTCCACATTTTTTATAGAAGAAACATAATGGACCAAAAAGTGAAAATTTGGCTTTGATGACTTTTGAAATAAATGTGTATACAAGTGGTTATGTTTTTCAATTAACATACACAACCTGTTAAAAGAAATCTGATATATTTCGCTCATCATTACAATATAAATAATTTGTAAAAGATGGAGAAAGAAACTCCATACTTCATCGCCCTCAGGTATTAGATCTCCAATTCCAATGATAGGAGGCAAATGATGTACGAAAGTCATCATCTCTCTTGCAGTCATTCGAAAGTTTGCCAAATCAAATTATTTGAAGTTGTGGGTAGGGAAATATTGCCAATTTCAGTTTCCTCATACCTAAACATTTGCTTTCGGTAGTTTAAGGTATCAAGTAAGATTGCTTAGATCTAATAAGATCTCTGAAATATCGTACCTGCACACCCCCTCAAATAGATCATGCATCAAATCGAAGTAAAAGGTTTCAGTAACATGAAAACTATCCATGTTACTAAAAACACAATTTTCCGTTATTCCTGTCAGTTTATCATCCTCAATGTTACAATCAGAAGAATAATTTTGTGTATTTCGCAAGAAATCTGGGCGTTCTATGGTGTCAGTTTGCATATCACTTTTATGTCTTTTACAATTACGGCAGAAGACATAAGAATTGAAGCTTGAAGAAAAACCGAGAATTAAATTCAATCCTAAATTATCGCCACTAATGAATGCAAAAACAAAATGTATATGAAACTCACCATCCCTTGTTTTAATACACATCCTTCTGTTTCAAGGGATTTAAAAACTTTTCTAAAGGTTCAAATGCCTACAAATTGCCAAACTCTTTTCTATATTTGTACTTGAAAAAAGGCCGCTACAAAAATATTCTCCAATTTTGATAAGAGATGTCTCGGAATATTTGCAAAATGCTAGTATAAGCCACAAACAGTTTGTTTAGGCGCGTGGGAACCTAACGGATTGTCAATGACAAATTCATCAAAGTATACGACGAAAGGGATAACAAGCTTGTCTTTAAAATTGTTTATCTTTTTTTCCACAACTCTCCATTAATTAAATGTTTATAAATTCCATTATTTTAATCAAGATTTTTCATATTTTCGAAAGTAATTCGAAGGCTTAAAAAAATTTCTGAAATTTGATCTGCATTAAGACTCCCACTATTTTATTTGAGTCTAAGCTGAGGTTTTTGTTGATACTAACTTAAGGTGGCTCTACAGTCCGGAGTGGGCCAGGGACTAAACCAACGAGCTTCTTTCAGGACGGGACCAAAAATCACCCGGAGAATTTTCGTCTCACAACAGCCTAAAGCGTTTTCATCCACCGTTAATAGTGTCCATGCCTCAGCACCATACAATCAGGACGGGGATGATAAGCGTCTTATACAGGGACAGTTTAGTTGCTCGAGAGGGCTTTGCTTCTCAATTGCCTTTTTATGCTACATTTCCACCTAACGCTAATCTGAAATTTAATAAGATATATCCCAGAAGCCAAAATCTTTATTTATAAATACAAGATACAGATATACAAATACAGATAAACAAACATTTAGGTACATAATTTCTTGACCTAAGGAAAAAAACAAGTTTGCGTATCAAGACTTTTTCTGCTCACTGTACCTATCATTTAAGATATAAACCAACCTCCTAGCCCTTAAAAAAAGTTATTAGCAAAAAACTCTCAAAAACATTGTTCAAAAATGTTTTTAAATTTTGCTCATATTTCAATATCTCCTTTCGATGATGTCTTAATTATTTGAAATTCACACCTCATATTCAAACCAAATAACTCTATCCGATTCTAGAATTTCATTTTTTAAAACACTCTTAAAAAAGATAAAAATTAAAAACCATCAAAAAAACACAAACAAAAATTACTCATTTTCAAAAATTCCCAGCACTCATAAAATACGATGACATTTAAAAATTCCTTATAAATAGTTAGCTTTTTTTCTTATTATCTTTTCAAAAATGAAAATTTCAATTCTCTACTACACTCCCCTGGTATAAAATGAATTATTTTTGAAACATCAATTTTCACATATTTTGACTTTCAATTAATTATAACTTGAAAACGGTAATTTTGAAAAATATTTAATCTACATCACCACCCTATGGTTAAAAAAAAATCTATAAATTTTATAAGCTAAAAATTCTTTAAACTTCTCATTCATTTACCCTTATTTACCCTATTAAATATACGATTTGAAAAAAAATCCTTTCTTAGTGGAACTCTACATTATGTATAATAGGTATTAAAAAAAATTTGATTATCTATATATACTAATATAAGCTGTAGATTGATTCCAAAAAAGATGAATCAATCAGTGAATGAGTGAGTGAGTCAATATATACCTACTTTCATTTGTAATATAAAAAAAAAATAGTAACTAGCAACCCGGCTCGTCTCGGCTTCACCCATGTAAATATTTTGTTTTTAATAACTACGTTAAAAAAGGAAATATGTACATACACATGTATAATCATATTTTATAGTATTTAAGGATTTTTATTAATAATTTTTTGATAAAACAAAATAACAATATTGAAAAGATTTTTGCTTTGCATGCAGATTGAAAGGAGGCGTAAGTAACCCCTTGTACGTTTTTAAACTTTCAAAAGAAGTGGGACCTTTACGAATGTGCAGTTAAATTCTGAGATGAAAACACTCGCTGTTACTTGGATGGATAATATGCACTCTGCTAACAGCATCTGTTTTTTTTTTTTAATGCAGTTGAAGCCGTGTAATTAAATTTTGTAAAATATTTATTCATACATATCTTATAGGTACCTAAACTCCTCGTCAACTGAATACGCACAAACATTTTTTAATATACTTTATCCATTTTTTCCAAACAGTGATGGTTATTATGCCATCTGTTGATGCTAACTATTCCCTTAAGATGTTAAGCAGATAATTCCGAAAGAATTATCCAAAAACAACCGTGAGTTTTTCTTCAACCACTTTGAAAGTGTTTTATATGCAAAGTAGGAGTTTTTTTTTTAGTCAACTGAATAGGTACAACGCCATTTTCTTCGTTATTTATAAGTTTTTTGGAGTGCTTGACAGTTTAAATTAACGATTTTAGTGTTTTCAGTAAAATTTAATTCTTGATTTCAAATTTAAGAAAAATGGGTAGATCTACGTGTCTTAACAGTGTTGAAAAAGCTAAAATCGATTTACTTAGAGACCAAGGCCTAACTGGACGTGCAATAGGTGATAAAGTTGGCCGAAGTTTTAATGTAGTTTATTCTTACTTGCAAAATAAAGATGCATACGGCAAAAACATGAAGGGAGGTAAGTAAACAGCAACAACAGCAACTGAGAGACGAAGAATTTTAAGATATGCATCAAATTCTTCTGATTCTGTGGCAAAAATAAAACAAAAAGTCGGCGTAAACGCAAGTTGCTCAACAGTATTAAGAGTAATCAACAACTCAAGCCATCTTAAACGAATGAAACTTAAGAAAAAACCACCACTTGGCGAGAGACGGAAAATGTTGCGATTAGATTTTTCAAGACTTCACATGAGTTGGAAAAAAGAATGGTATCACGTGGTTTTTTCAGATGAAAAAAAGTTTAATTTCGATGGCCCTGATGGGTTCAACTTCTATTTTCACGACTTAAGAAAAGAAAAAAGATTTTTAAAGCGCCATCATAGTCGTGAAGGAGGTGTCATGATATGGGGAGCAGTCAGTTATTATGGAACAGTTGAGCTCGAGGTTGTAACATCAAGAATGACAGCAGCTGGGTATAAAGTAACTTTGGACCCATAAACTGGACCTACCAACATGATAATGCGCCTATTCACTCAGCACGCATAATAAAAACATGGATAGAGGAGCAACAAGTGCAGTTGCTTCAATGGCCGCCGTACTCACCTGATCTAAACATCATAGAAAATGTCTGGGGATGGTTAGTACGCAAAGTTTATGAGGGTGGTCGTCAGTTCGAAGACAAAGAAACCTTAATTTCTGCAATCAAATTAGCGTGGAGCGAAATTTCGTTAAATTACATTAAAAAGCTATACGATTCCATGCCGGATCGAATTTACGAAGTAATTAAAAATAAAGGTGGAAGTACCCACTACTAAACTTAAACAAAAACTTGTTTCATTCCATTCCAATACCAATTTAAATTTTTGTACCTATTCAGTTGACTCAAAAAAAAACTTCTACTTTGCATAAGTTACACTTTGGAAGTGGTTGAAGGAAAAACTCACGGTTGTTTTTGGATAAAACTTTGAAATTCTGTTATTTATATGTTACGAAAATTTTTACCATCAACAGATGGCATAATAACCATCACTGTTTGGAAAAAATGGATAAAATATATTCAAAAATGTTTGTGCGTATTCAGTTGACGAGGAGTGTATATTCTTCCCAAAAAAACTTGAGCAAAACGAATAATAAAATAAATCAACAAAGCAGTTTTTTTTTGTCAAACTAATTTAATAATGATCATATTATGTACATATATGTATAGTACCTATGTATTTCTATTTACTATAAACAACACAACTAAAACTAAATAATATAAAACAAACTAATAAGAATGCAACTGGAGCGAAGCACGCGTCAGGTGCAGCAGGAAAAATGGTGGTTGTTTTTTTTTTTGTCAATAAAAATTCACTTAGTTGGTAAATGGAATACCAAATATGAGTTTTTAGTTTTATAAACACTTTATTAATTACTATACTAAAGACGACACAGGAAAATGTAAATAATTACAATTTTAAACACAGAAGTTAAAACGACTCGAACAGGCAGCTTTTACCTTTTATTGATTTTTCACAGCTGATGATTGTTTGAGATGTTCAAGTAAAACGTAATAGATTTCTTCTTTTTGGTACAAGCGTTGCATAACTAAAATGGGTGGGGAAATTGTATGAATAAGGATTTTTGTAAGGTTACATAGTGGCAACATAAATTTTGATGCAATGCATAACTATTCATCTGTTTAGCGGATTCTAATGAATAAGGCTGCTTATGAATGGTTTAAAAATTAAATTTTTTGACTGCTTCCCACTGCCAAGGTACAAAACCATTGGTATTGTAGAGTGCGAAAACCTATTTCTTACTTCTATTCCAGCTTTTTTTGGACGATTTCCAGCAGGTTTATCCAAACGAGTTAGGAAAACATCCTTTCGCCAAGATCCACGAAGAAGCGCTACATCGTTGGTGTTTGTGATTCCAGAGACAAATGCACAAGTCCCTTGGCAACTCCGACAGAACTCAATGAAGACACCCGTCTTGCTCACACTTGAATGATGCTGTCTCGCTTTCCTTTTGTGAAATTCATAACTTCAATTTTTGTATTATATAAACTTTCGTTACTTGCTCATTGATCTTCTCTAATGGATGTTTTCTGCTTAGTAATAGTTTTTTTATATTGTTAAAATAAATCATATAATTCTAAAAGTTTTGAGTTTTTTATTCTTAAGCCTAGTATGCAGATCGAGCAAAAACAAATTTTATCTCTACATTTTTGTTCTCGAGACAAATTCTGAAGGTGTAGAGACAAAAACAAAAGTCAAATGAGACCAGTAGCGTAGTTAGAAACTTAAAAAATTATAAAATATCCTCAAATTAACATAAATTTGAAACTTTTACATGTAGAGAAATCAGATTCCTTCGAAGCATTTGCAGAACAAGAAAAATTGATCACACGCGCTTGATGGGGAATAATATAATATGGATGGGTAAAAATACCTTTACCTCTGTTTTACTTCTCTGGAAAAAGCCGATTTTAGGGCAATTTAAACTTTTTCCGTCAAAATATAGTTTGTCCCCCATCTGTCAAGTCAATGGATTAAAAAGTCACTAAAAATTCTGAAATTTTTGAAGGTTTCTTTCTTCTCCGGGAAAAAGTGATTTTGGGCATTATATTGTTTGACATTTGGATCAAATTAACTTTTTCCGTCAAAATATAGTTATGAAATGTCAAACAAGTGCCCCAAATCACTTTTTCCCGGAGAAGTGTAAAAAGCCTTCAAAAAATGTCAAATTTAATTTAGGGGTGGATGTGTTGTCGATGGATTAAAAAAACACTGCCAAAATCAGAAATGTTCATAGTTTTCTACTGCTCCCAAAATCCAATTAAATTTGCCAACTCTGTTTGCTGATTCCTTTCCTACTCCAGTTAACTCGATTTGAGAATCAATTTAAATTTTTTATTGAAAAAAATATTTTCCGTATATGTATGTGGCCCTTTTGTACCCTTTCCCATTAGCTACGCCACTGACTGATTTAAAACAGCTGTTCTATTTATTCTATTCTCACTCCATGTCATCATTTTCTGTATTTTCTGTACGCATTTTATGTTTTATTTCAATCATGCGTCCTCACAACGTCTTAATAATGGAAATAATGTAACAGGGAGATGATTTTACTTTATAAAAAGCGAAATGTATATAAAACGTCACAATTTGTCCGGAAAAATAATGCTTTGAGCATTCTTTTTTCGCGCAAAACTAAGTGGAGACTTTGTTTTACCTTTTCACGTACAGCGGTAAGGGGCCTGTTATAGCGATCAGTAAAACACATCAGTAAAAAGTTGAAACGAAAGAAATTCGGAAATTTTTCCTGATGGGTGATTATAGCGAACAGTAAAATTGTGTCAGTAAAACTAATGTCTTCTTCCTCTTTCTATTTTTACTGGATGTCAATGCATCAGTAATTTTTTTGTATGTACTGAAACAGTAAAAAATTGGAACACAAACAGGCGGAACGAATTGTTTTATTTTGAATGACATGACAATCAGCTGATACGTAAAATGATTTTTCGTCAGTAAAATCAAATAAATGGTTTTTCTCAAAAAATGCAATTCCGAATCAAGTTTTTCTTAAAAAAAAAAATTATTTTATTACATTCGTCATCGATTTGCATATAGTTTTTGTTTCAAAAAGCATTTAAACAAAAGAAAATTTTTACTGATGCATTTTACTCATCGCTATAACTGGCCCCTTACAACTCTGTCAAATTTTGCGTTGGAGCTGCAAACCACTTGGAACAAAATCCGAGACAAAATTTGTCCTCAGAAAAATTTTATATCGGAGATAAATTTTGTCTCGATCTGCGTACTAGGCTTTACAAGTGAAAGTAAGATTATATAATAGTTTGCTTAGTTTGATCTTTGTATATAAACTTTATAGTAATATCAGGAATCTGTTTTTTATGTTGAGGTGTGTCATCGATGGTGGCGCTAGTTATGTGCAACATGTTCCTGGTTTTGACAGAAGAATGGGCAATATTTGTTTTTTTTTGAGGTGTAGACCAGCGATTCCCAAAGTGTGTTCCGTGGAACCCTGGGATTCCGCGGGAGAGTTGTCAAGGTTCCACAAATTTTTTGAAGTGTAAACAGCCAAATACAAACAATAAAAAAAAAGAAAAATTTCCACAAAAAAAAATTTAAACGACATTTTTTTTTAAGTTTATATTTTTTAATCCAAGTGTGAACTTCAATTCAATTCAATCAACTGTTTCATATTTATTTATTTCATCATTAATTGGGGACAAAAAATTTATTTTGTATGCAAATTTGAAGTTATATTTTTTTCTTGAGGTAATTTTTTTCCATTCGTCTTCGAGAAATCGTTGGTTTTCGTCTTACTACCTTATTCGAACAATCCAGTCAATTTGTGCTATATGTGTATTAGACTGTTTCAAAAAAAAAAGTTGTCTTGCAAACAGGCTCAAAAGTTTTATTTAAGCAAAAACAGACGTCTGTGAAAATTTGAGCTCTTAAAATTCATGTTTAGACATGCCTCATCGCAGATTTCGGTTTTCCATACGATTTGTATGGGAGAAAACACCTGTTTGTGTTTGGAATTTTATAACTTAATAATGACAAGTATTTAAATTAACGGCATATGTTTTTCTTGTAGAAAATTGAACGTTCTTTAAAAAAGGTTTTGACATGTTTTATCGTAAATCCAGCCGTTTTAAAGTTACAGTCAGTCAAACTCATTCTATAAAATTCCCATACATTTATTTAACGTAAAATTAGCATTATTTTAGTAATTGAAGATATTATGGTGGTTAATATCACTCTTATCGAAAAATTACTTAAGACCTTTTTTGTAGAGGACAAATTTTCCTTTCCAATAGTGCCTCACAATATTACTTCACTTTAACTAATACAGTTATATCACAATAGTTAGTCGCTTTTAAATTAATTTTTAGTGGGAAATTACATGGAAATTCCCTAATTAAACTCGGCAAAAATTTTTTTGAAACAGAAACTAAAATATACTTTTCCAAAGGTTTTTAGGGTGCTTAACTCGAATCAGAAGTCAAAAATATTCTATTATTTCACGTTTATGAGATATTGCCGTTTGAAAATTGAAAAAAAGAAGTTTTTCGCTGCAAAAAAACTTTTTTTCAATTTTCCATACGGCAATATCTCACAAATGTGACGTAGTAGAATATTTCTGACTTCCGATTCTAGTTCAGCACCCCAAAAACCTTTGGAAAAGTATATTTTAGTTTCTGTTTCAAAAAATTTTCTGCCGAGTTTAATTAGGGAATTTCCATGTAATTTCCCACTAAAAATTAATTTAAAAGCGACTAATTATTGTGATATAACCGTATTAGTTGAAATTAAGTAATATTGTGAGGCATCATTGGAAAGGAAAATTTGTCCTCTACAAAAAAGGTCTTAAGTAATTTTTCGATAAGAGTGATATTAACCACCATAATATCTTCAATTACTAAAATAATGCTAATTTTACGTTAAATAAATGTATGGGAATTTTATAGAATGAGTTTGACTGACTGTAACTTTAAAACGGCTGGATTTACGATAAAACATGTTAAGTACTTTTTAGAGAACGTTCAATTTTCTACAAGAAAAACATATGCCGTTAGTTTAAATACTTGTCATTATTAAGTTATAAAATTCCAAACACAAACAGGTGTTTTCTCCCATACAAATCGTATGGAAAACCGAAATCTGCGATGAGGCATGTCTAAACATGAATTTTAAGAGCTCAAATTTTCACAGACGTCTTTTTTTGCTTAAATAAAACTTTTGAGCCTGTTTGCAAGAAAATCGAAAACAAAAATTTTTTTTTGAAACAGTCTAATGTGTATATCTTGGCTCATGTTACAGACAAAAATTCAAATTTGGCACACAAAGTAATTTCTTAGAGCTTTCGAGTGGATTTTCGAACACAGTGAAAATACATCAGTTTTCGACTAGCGCTGGAGTCCAAATGGGTTGTCGCAGAAAAAAACCTTGAATAGGAATTTATTGGAAATTATGTATGCTTTCAATGGTAGCTTGATATAATTTTCGAATAGTAGTTGGTAGTTTTCGAAACTGTAGTGAAAAACTCCCAAAAATGAATTTTTGCATCATTTTTTTGCATTTTTTCCTTGTTGCGTCACGAAATTTTGTTGGCAAACCTCAAATTCGGATTCAGCACCCCCGGAAATATAAAGGAGCGAACAAATCAAAACTACCCCACAATTTCCATGGCAAAAATACAATATGACTGGAATATCTCATGTGTACAAAAAAAAACAATTTTGAGTGTTTTCCAGTTTTACATGAATTCTTGAAAGAAAACATGCTTGAACTCAGAGCAGATATTAGCAATGTTATTGCTCTCCCTCTCCATTTGGTTAATCTCGAAAGATCCATGCTCAATTACTTTCCAGATACAAATTCTGACGTCGAGTGGGTAGGTTAGGTTAGGTTAGAAGGGGTGATGTTACGGCAAGCCGTCGCATCTCACTCGGATCTCAATGGATTCATTGCGCTCCCCATAGGATTTTGGTAAGGAAGGTTTGGGGAAAAGGATAAGATGGATTGGGTGGAGCTTAGGTTTGGGATGCCTCCCTGAACCGCCCTGAATTCTGGATGAATTTAAGGATGTTTTTTTTAGTGGCAAGTTAGAGATGTCGCCCAATTCGTCGAAAAAATATTCTCCGATGGCTGCTTTTCTGGTTCTGGCTAGGCTGGGGCATTCACAATGAAAGTGATATGAGCCCTCCTCCACCTCTACATCCTGACACCCTCTACACAAGTCCGACGAGCTAATGCCCATTATGTGCATGTGGGTTCCCATTGAGTTGTGACCCGTTAGGACTCCAATTAGGGTGGAAAGTTGAGGCCTGCTTATCTTAAGTAAATATTCTGTCTTTTTCCTAGAGATATTCGGCCATAGATTTCTCGAAACCCTGCAAGAGTCGATGGTTGACCATCTGACTTCTGCAACCTCGAGGAAGCTTTGGTGAATTCTACTTTTTTCTTGCTCCAGTGGAACGAGTACAGAGTGATCGGTTTGGCTCGGATCAAGAGATGACCCGTTTTTGGCCATTTCATTCCCGTATATATCACAGTGTCCTGGGACCCATCTTAGGGTCTACCAGTTTTGACTTTGTAGTAATTGAGGAAATGGCTTTTATTGCCGCCTGACTATCTATAAAGATATCGATATTTCAATTAACTACTTCACGTGAGGCGAGATATTTTGCGGCTTCGCATACTGCAAGAACTTCCGCTTGGAATGCACTAGAGAAATTTGGAAGCTTTATTTACCTGTTAATAGGTGGGTTAACTGAGTAGATACCAGACCCTGACCCCTCACATGTCTTGGAACCGTCCGTAAACACCGAGACATGATTAACGCTAATGACCCGGTTTTCATTCCAGAATTCCCTTGTCGGGATATCTGTTATGGCCACTGGGTTAAAATCTATGTGCGGTGTGATGTAGTCGGTTTGAATGTCTATGTCTGTGAATTTCATAATAGTTCTATGACCGTAGTGGCCCCTCTTCCAGTTATTGCACTAACTAAGATCTGGTTAACTACGAGAAGCCAGAGCAGAGGAGATAAGACTCCACTATGTGGAGTACCTCTACACGTCCTAGCTTTTAGTCTGCTGTCACCTAATTCTGCATTTATAAGTCTTGTTTGAAGCATACATTTTATCCAGTTTGTCACCATCGGATCGATGTTGATGGAGTTAAGGGCTTGTCGAATTGAATCGAGTGGGTACAAAATCCATTTCTAATGAAAACCATCAAGCCTATGACCCTGAGTATACAGGGATACGAATCCCTGATAGATCTGCAGAGCTCCTCTTCATCAGAATTTGTATTTGATTCTGTATCATTATACGAATTTTGGATTGGTATTAAGAATGAATTCCGAGCTTGCCAAGAAAGCTATATTAAATTTGCTTCCTTTTGTTACAACTTAACGCTATGAAGTAGGCTTTTCAGCGTGTACTTACCCAAAAACTAAATATAGATCGAGGCTGGACGCTGCCTCAGATATGCGAATGCAACTTTCGGATATAGAAATTAATTCTAAAACAATTATAAATCAAACAATGAAACATATTCACAGTAAATAAAAAACAAATTATGAAATGTGTTGTTTTACATTTTTTGCTATTGTCAGGATGGGGTTCCGAAATATATTTGGGCATTGTTTAGGGTTCCACAGCTTAAAAAGTTTGGGAACCGCTGGTGTAGACAATTGAATGGTAAGAACGAGATGGTCATATTTTATTAATCTGGTAATTAGTAAAGAGAGTCAGGAGTAAAGTAATTTTCCATTTGTCATAAAGAAAGACCAGAGAAAGGGCAGAACGCAGAACACCAAATATAAACATTTCGCCGACATCAAAAATTTACAGATTTCACTCCTTGAGTAACGATGGGGACATTGAAAATGACTTGCTTATGCTAGATAAATCCTTAATCTTTATTATTTATAATTAAAATCTTTCCTATATTTTGAATTTTATCTTTACCAATTTAAACATATATATAACAATTTAGATAATTCATCTGTTTAATGAAGACCAATCCAAGCATTATATTGAACTAACAAAATTAAAAATTTGTTAAACAAACTTTATTAGCACTTGCACACGCACTTCCATCTTTACTTGCACTTAGTTACACCAAATTGATTTTTTTCTTCAGCTTCAGAAATAATTTAGGAAGGATAGTTTTTAAGACGTTAGTCCAACAACGATTTCTTCATCGGAACTCTTTATGGCTTAAAACATACTTACATTTCATTTTCCCTTCGTTTTATCTTCAACCAAATTTTGATTTTTCCCTAAGTTCAAAATGATGTTAGCATTATACAGTGTTATACAGTCCAACAGGAGAAACAGTTCATTAATTCTTGATGTCCAACGTTTAGTCGTGATTGCTGATGATGAAGCGCACAAGCTTCGAAATGCATTCAGGTTAGTTACGCGTTTGTTTTCTGTTTGTTTTTTTTTTTACTTTGTTAAATGTAAAGTGGTTTTTTAATCAAAAGAAAATAAATTTTGTGCCGACTCAAGTGAAGTTATTTAAGGTGTTTTTAATTGTTTAAACTTAATTTATCGAACTTCACGCCGTTCAACATTCATTTGTTATTAAATATTCTATGTTGGTAGGTAGTTGTTACCTCTCCACAAAATTTAACTTCTCTTATTCCCACTGTGGTTTTTTATTTTGCTTCATTTTCAAAAATACAGAAGAGATGTTTTCTTTTTGTCATTTTACTGACCCACTTATATTTTTTTCCTGCTTGTCTTCTACATAATATAATATTTTTCATATACTTCGTGCGGGACCTCACTTTTTTTTTCTTTTTGATTTAGCTTTGTGATAACACCAAACAAAAATTCAATGTTTTCTACCCCTATACTTGCTTATTTCGGTCTATATTTGTATATATTTTTCTTAACTCGTATAACTTTTGTGGTAGACAACGCTAACTAATATTTGATTTTCCCTCAAATATAATGCCTAAAAATTAATTTTCAATGCTGGTGTTTGTTGCGTGTTCGAAAAATTCTATTTTTGTTATTAAGTCTTTTCGAAATAATTCGAAAAAAATCAAGAAGACCAAAGTCGATCAAAGATTCTTGATGAACTTGAAATTTCTATCAAATAGGATAATATTTACTAGTAAAAATTAGCAATAACAATAATTAGACTTTATCTAATCAGTCTATTTTGAAGAGACTCTCGCAATAAGGTCCTTTACTTCATTTTCAAAAAGAGGCTTGATGGATGGTGCCACGGAAGCTAGAGGGAGGCCCACTGTTATTTTTTTTTTATTCAACAGTTTTTTGTAGTTTTTGTATTTTTTTTTTCGGTTTAAAAAAAAGACCGTTTGTTGATCATATTCGAGATTAACAAAAATTCAACATTTTTTGGTAAGGTTTTTTGTTGCTTTTTTCGCTTAAAAAACTGGTTATTGAATATTTTTACAAGTTCTTGTTTATAGAAAAAAATTACCCCAATGCCAATATCATTGTTTGTTCTCAAGATATTAAGGACGAACAAAAATTTTTCACAATTTTGTTAAGTTTCTTGTGGTTTTTCGATTAAAAAAAACTATTTGTTGAATTGAATATTTTTAAAAAATGTATCAATTATTTATTATTAACTTATTTAAAGAATAAAACTGCCCCACAGCCAATATCATTGTTTGTTCTCAAAATATTTGAGACAAAAAAAAATTCTCCAAAATTTTTAGTGAAGTACCTATCTTGTAGTTTTTTTTCACTTAAAAAAAACTAGTTGAATTTTTTACAAATCCTATCAATTATCAATTTTAAACTACCTGGTGTGTAGATTTAAATTAACCCGATGCCAATATCATTGTCTGTTTTCAAGATATTTGAGGCAAAAACAATTTTCTAACAATTAGTGTGCAGAACTGCTTGCTGTTTTTAGCTCTAAAAAAAATTATTAATTCAATATTTTAAAAACTATCAATTTTTATCTATAAACTAGCGTATAAAATTAAACTACCTCGAAGCCAATATCATTGTTTGCTGTCAAGATATTCAAGCCAAACAACTTTTTTGACCTATATTTGTATTCCCACTTGTATTCTTATTTCATTTTCTTCGTTAATCCGTCTAATCATAGCTAAACAAAACACAAAAGTAAAATAATAAACAAAACAAAAAACCCCCAAGCCCCAACAAATAATATCACGAACCTACCTGAAACTAAACATCCCACAAGCATCCTATCCTACTAACCTTACACGCACATCGCAGTCTATGTATGCTTTAAGTACAACTAACAAAAAATTATTTAACGGCAAGCAACATACGAACCTCCACACCTCAACGCATCTTTGCAACTACTGAATACTGATTAGATTACTGAAGACTGAAACTGAACACTGAAATGAATAGTCTTTCATAATAAACTAATAAACAGAGATCAGGGATGAAGAATCGTGTTTAAGCAATGTATCAAAAGATAAAAATAAAGTGTATCGAATTATACTTTTTGATTTGCTTCATAAAAATAATATTTTGTCCACATTTGCTGTTGTATGAACGTATGTTATGTTTCTATGTCCAATTAATTAAACAACTTGTTAACTGTTTATTATGTTACTTAACATATTAGGTACATACTTACATATGCGAAACTTTTATTACAGAACTGTAGGAATTTGTTACAATACCCTTAAATTTTGCGAGATTTAAACTTGATAAATTTAATGTTTAATCAAAACGAGATTGTTGAAACCGGAATTTTGTAGATGCCATTTTCTTAAATCTTCTCGAACAAACTGTCCTAATCATTTTTATTTCTTCTGTTTTACCTATCGTTGTCAGCCTCGGTTCACAGTATACATTTTGTGAGGTCAGATGATTTTCTTTTTAATTTACTTTATCTTTTTCGTTGAATGCAAAAGTGTATCGAATTTCTTTGAAGTGTATTTGTGTACTTTAGCAAAGTCGAGTGTATCGAAAAAAGTACAATTTGATCGACTTTTGCAACCCTGGCAGAGATAGAAAGAAATCTTGAATGAACTATGGCACTATATTTGTATTGTATTCTGTTTATTTGGGCTGATTGTGCAGCACAAAAACTTGCGAATCGACGACGATGAATTGTAGAAATATTGATTAAAGATTTAGTACCACTTTTAAATTGAATTGTATTTTCGATTTGTGAAGCTTATATAGAACGTACAGCTACGTTTGATATATCAAAATAATTGTCAATTATCGAAGCTGCTAATAAAACAAAAACGAATTGTATAGGTGCACAGATTAAAAAGTTATTAGGTGATATGTAAATGAACACGAATATGTTATTATCTCGGCTTAGGTATGATTAAAAAAAATCAAATTTTACATATTATATGTGAATCTATATAATCTATCTCCGGTATAAATTTGAGATTTTTAAATGCAACCCTTAAAAAGATATAAAATAATAACTGCGAAAAATCGATCAACAAAAATTATATAAAATATAAAAAAAAGTACTAGGTATCAAAATTTCCCGAAACAAAAACAATTTGTTATTTATTATCTTTCTTAAACTATACAATTTAGTACAATCAGCCTTAACCCTGATGTGAAGCATTTGTGAACCATCTATTTTTGAACTTTGAACTTACAACCATTAATATCTCTCTTTGTAGATTTTTTGGAATTTCAAAATATATGTTCAAAGTTGTTATATTAAACTTAACCATCGATAAACAAAAAAAAAAATATTAGCTTTTTTGAGAGGTTCGATGAGATTCTCAGATATACCTTTTATGTAAGGAATTTTTCTCCATTGTATGAGATCCTTCTATTTTCGGCTGGGAAAATGGATTGAATAGCTGCTTTTTTCGATTTTTTTCTTAGTATGTTATTTATCATAAGGAATTAGGACCTAGATATAAGTGAAGAGGCTCAAATGGATTATTATTGGAATTATTCGAGAAAATATACAAAAGAAAGTGGGTAGGTATTCGAAAGTAAAATGCAATTTGATGGTTGATTGGTTTTTCGGTCTTGGATCGTTTGTTGTATCTGATGTCAATACATCTCAATGTTAAAAAGTCTATTAAGTCTTACTCGTCGTTTGGTACGATTAAAAACTAATATATTTTCGAGAATAGTTGCAAAAATAAACAAAAGTTGTTGTACCTATTCATTAAAATAAAAAAGAACCGATTCAATATCTATGAAGAGATACATCAATCGAGAAACACATCGGCTATGCGTGCTTCATAGCATCAATCTCGGAAGTTGAAATTGATGTTCATTTACTTTAAATTGATTGATGTCCAATTCTACTTGACGAATTAAAAACCTTTTTAATTATATATTTGCTTTTAATCCAAACGACGAACACTTAAGAATGTGTGGCAAAATAGTTTCAACCCCACAAAACAAATCTTAATATTGTGTGTGCAAGTGCAATTCCGTATAAAAGTACATATACCTACACGGTAGTCCAGTAAATAGAGGTACAAATAGGGGGGTTACCCTACAAAAGGTCGGGTAGTTCTAAATTTTTGATATGCTATATGGTATGGTTGGTAGACGAAAATTCCAAAATTCCACAACCACGCCCCCTCCGCCCCCTTCAAAATCCTGGAAAAACTACAAAAAATTGGCACTTTTTTCAGTTTTTTGCTTATAACTTCTTTCCAGTATATATATTCGGAAAAAAATATGAAAGACATTTGTAGACAATAAAATTTCCTACAAAGATGACTCAAAAAGTATTTTTGTACAACTACTACAAACGGCGCTATGGAGCTCCCAAAAAAGCCTCAAATTTCGTATTTTGTAAGATTTTCAGTTTATTCCCTCTTTACAGCACAATAACTCCTTAACCGTCAAGTTTAGGGCAAAATTTTTCATAATAAATCTTGTAGATAATTTAATTGGCTACCAATTTCATGCAACTACAGTCGACGCACTCTAAGTGAAACTCCCCCTAAGTCGAATTTCCCTATAATAAGAATTTTTTCACCATGTTTATTGTATACTCCTCTCAAATTTCCCAACTTATTTATTTCTCTCTAAATCGAATTTTTGCAAAACTCTCTCTAACTCGAAATAATTTTGGTATCCCTTGAGAGTTTGACTTAGAGGGAGTCGACTGTATTTTCATTTTGTGACTAATATAATCGGGAATCGGTGAATTTTGAGAAAGTGCATTTATTCAAACGTTTTTACGAACTCACTTTCTTTTCTGTCTGTTTTATACAGTGTACTGGAGTCCAGTAGAAATGTTATTACCGATTTTTCTAACCACCAGAATCGATTGAAGTATACATAGGAGAGTCAGAGAACTTAGACAAACATCACGGTATTCTGAACTCGGTGTTTTAGTCGCTATTTTTTTGAGGTAGTGCACAAAATTCCATAAAAAACTAAACCACTATTGGTACCAGTTTTGATGAAATGTATAGACATGATAATTGATAGATGAAAAACCAATAAAATTAATTTCCACCCACTGCCGCTCCCACTTGCTTAAAACATAATATTTTCGGAAAAAATTATAAAAATTCGGGTTTTGTTCACATGACCCAGGAACGGCCGAAACCACAAGTGCTCTGGTGATGGCTTACCCTCTAAACCAGAGGTTTGATCTTCTTTATTGTTCTCAACTTGGATTTCAGAAACTCGAAAGGCTGGAGAATTGTTTCCATTCGCACAATCTAGGTAAGCCAAGTCGACGTATTTTGACTTTTTGGACTACATTGTCTTTGAACAGCTCATTCTTTGTATATATAGACTATAGTACTATTATGAAACGGATTTTTATGCTTCTACAAGTGCTCTATAGACGGCGTTTGTGTATCCAACAAATCAATCAAGAACAAGCAGCAAAATAGAGAGGATTATATTATTTTGATTCTGTTTACAATAGGCGTCATGAAAACGAGAAAAACAGGATAAGGAAAATGAAAATTTTGTTATTATGATATGGGTATATATTTATGTATAGGTGTGATTATTTTTTTTCACCAAAACAATCATAATGTAGGGACCTATTTAATTTTGAATATTCAATTTTGTTGAATGAAAATGGGTATCAAAGCAATGTTGACCTTTTTCTATGTCTATAAGCAGAAAAAACATGTAGCAATGTTGCTACGTTTAGCTGCAAGTATATTTTTTGTTCATTTAAGATTTTCAAAATTGTTTTGAAGTCGTAATCGTAAGCATTTCCTAAAAAGTTCCGTAGGGGGGGGGGGGGGGGGTAAATTCAGTTTTTTCTTAATTTCTCGAAAACTATCAGTTTTTTTTTTAAAGAATGTGAAGATAGAAATTGTAACTTATGTAATTCTACGCAAAAAAGATTAACTTTTTTTCATACATAGATTCAGAGAAAATCATGCAAGAACTAGAAAGTGATTTGGGTTTTATTCAACATTACGCTTGAATTTCGTTTTACAATAAGTAATGAGAGAATAACATTTAGACAATAAAATTATTTAAAAAATGAGCTATTAACAAACTCTCTAGGTTTATTAATTTTGAAGTTAGCATGTCAAAGTTACACTTTTGTATTTGTACTGTCAAAGCACAGTACCTACACATATTAAAGGTAATATCATTAGAGTTTTGATTTTTGTTTCTTCTGCGCATATACCTATGCAAATTTTTGTCAAATGTCAGTATTTGTTGTTGTTTTACGTTTAAGTCATCACGCTCCCAGCTATTTTTATTTCTGACAATTTCAATTTTAATTAGTTGTTGTTTTTAGGTGTGTTTTCTTCCTCACGCTCACAGCCTTTTTTATTTTCGACTGACAACATGCGCAGTATAATACCTTAAATTTGTGTACTGTGCTGTAAGCTGTTAAAGGGACATATAACAGTTTTTGTAAGTATCTCAACAAATATGAATTTATTTTCTAAAATTGTTCATAAAATTCTATAAAAAAAAAATAAAAACTCTTGTTTTTTTTGCATGACCAACAGATTTTGAGAAAAACGTGCAGAAACGTAATAATAAGAGCTTTTTACTGTAATAAAATTTTTTCATCATCTTCCTAGGATAAAATAGGTAATGAGCCCTAGTGTCATAAAAAAGTACTTCTTTAAATATATTTTTCGAAAATTGTTATCTTAAAATTGAAGGTTTGGTGTCCGCTCCCCCCTGGAAAAAAAACCTGCGGGTGCCTATATGTACCTATGTACATAAGTCTCGTTCGTGGTGGATATTTGGACCAATTTGCCCATTCTCCTTTGTTGTCATTTTATTAACTGAAAATTTTTTGACTTGCTAATCTAATAGCCAAGGAAAATTCGATTTTCGTTTCGAAAAAGTTCCGATAAAGCTGAATTATCGTGAAGAGCCAGGGCCAGGGCAAAATTTTGTAGGTGTGTAAAAGGTGGTAAAATTCAGTTTTCTCCTAGTTTCTCGAAAACTATCATTCTACACAAAAGAGAATCAATAGATTCAGTGAAAATCATGCAAGAACTTCATGGTGGAGCAAACTTTGTCAAAAAATGTATTAAAATTTCATTAATCGATGGGCTAAATTTTTTGTGCGATTTTTGTTTGGCTATATGTATTAACAATAATACTTACAAGTTAAGTGGAGTTTTGTATGTAAATGGATTTCCCCACAAGTGCAGTGCATGCTGCGAATTATACATCAATTTATATTGAATAACTTTGAATGAACGACAACAGCTTGTGTGTGTTACCACCAAGTATATACGCTAGAGTTATAGCTACATATTTCACGAGAGCCACCTCGATCATCAGAATCCTTTAGTGGTGCTTAGTCTGGTTATGCTCATATTAATAATTGAAAGACGGCAAAGAGTGTTTTCAATTAATACGAGCATAACCAGACTAAGCACCACGAAAGGAGTCTGATGATCGAGGTGGCTCTGGTGAAATAGCTATAACTTCAGCCTGTATACTTGGTGGTAACACACACAAACGATTTGCATACCTAAATTGTCCTTAAAAATGTTTTAAGAATTTTATATAATACATATCTATATAAAAATTTATTTTTTAAAAACTGCTCAAACTATTTAAACTTTGTTTTTAAGATCCGATGGCATTCTTTTTTCTTATTTTTATTTTCCACACAATTATATTTGATCAAGAATTCAGATGGTATTCTCTTTTTTTGCATCAAAATATTGACGGAGTTTGTATAGGTAGCTAATTTAAATATCGTATTCTATGCCTTTAAACATTCGTCTCATATTGTTCATGTCATTATTAGTCTAAGAGCCGACAGCAAATTTTGGGAGTGGAGGTATAACAAAAATCGGAGTATGAGGGATTATAGGTAGGGGAAGGGTGCGAACAGTGAGACAGTGCAAACAGTGAGACAATGTGTATTGTGCTTCCCCAAAAGCTCACACAGACATGCCAGTAATACAAATAGCATTTTTTTTCAATGCCGCATTCTATATATCTATCGCACACTTAACCCAGCTGAGCATGTGCTTTTGGTGAGCGGTCTCACAAAAAAAGTGACAAATGTGTTTTTTTAAATGTATATTTTGAATTTGTGTTAGCACTCTTTATATTCAATTGAATGAACTAAGTTTTTTTATACTAATTTGTTGCTATATATACTCTATTAATGCAACAAATCAATCGGATAAATATTAAACAATTTTTATTTAAACAAAAAAAAGTCTGAAAAAATCACAAGGGGCGAACAGTGAGACATTTTCAAAAAGTGAACAGTGAGACATATCTCACACTTAAATTTTGGAAATACCCCTCTCTTTCTTGTGTTTAGTATTTTATTGTCAAGCAAGCAGAAGAGAGCTTAAGTTTTGTTCAAGGTTATTCATTTGTTAGAAAATTTGTATTGATTTCTTTATTTAGAAGTGAACAATACATGTAAAGGTTTAATTGTGTGTAGTTTTTTGTTACAAATTAAACAATTAAAGTTAATTTTGTTTATAATTTGTTTATATCGTCTCACTGTTCACACCACACTGCTCGCACCCTTGGCGAACAGTGAGAAAATTTGACTTTTCTCACAATTTTGCTTATAACAATTTAACTATTACATTTTTCAATAAAGTTTCTCTCTCCATATAAAGGTAAAGTATGTTTAAAAATTCTATCAAAGTTTTTGTAAGATTGCTAAACAGATTCTAAAGCTATACCAATTTGAAAAAAAAGTGTCTCACTGTTCGCACTCTTCCCCTACATGTATCGTGATACCAAATACCAAAGTCTGGCAGGTTTTGTTTTCAGCCTTTGTGAGGGGTGGGGGGTTATAAAGTGCTAGATCCCCTGATTTATTTTCAGGGTTATAACCCCTTTATTTTATTTAAAAAAAATTAGATATGATTCCCAGTCATTTTTCCTAAGCATAAGCACCACAATCTTGACAGTCCGATTAATAGAACTCAAGATGTAACCATTTTACGTAAACCTCATCATACCTTTTTTGGAGATTTTCTACAAAACAAAAAATCAACAAATAAAGTCTACAAAAACGCCAATAAGGTTTGCTTAAAAATAATAAAATAATGGGTCCTATTTATCGGATTACAAAGATAAAAGTCTTGAAACTTAGGGAAAATGACAGAGCATCATATCCAATTTTTTAAAAGTGAATTGAAGTTCTAATGACCCTACCATATATATAGGAAACTACGCGGCTTTTAAACCCCCACCCTCACCAAAGGCTGAAAACAAAACCTGCCAGACTTTCATATTCCAAATCACGATACATGTAACTATAATCCCTCATACTTCGATTTTGGTTATACCTCCACTCCCAAAATTTGCTGTCGGCTCTTGGTCTATATACCTACCTGAGTATATACCTACAATTTTGTTTAAGCCCTCAGCCTCTTGAATATAAGGGCAAATACGTGCGACCGTGTGTATTTTATTTTATTTTAAAAAACAAAAACGGAAAGAACCCTCACCGTATCAATGTATAGGTATATTTCTTTTCTCTACGACTGAAATAAAAAACAATAACAAACAAATAACAAAATACGAATGTAAAAGAAACAAAAAAAAAAAAAAAAACAAAACCAACAAATATGTATATCAACTAGCCTAAGAACTAAACAAAACTATACATGCATACATTAATATTCATCATTATCCTTTTAAATATGTATGTATATTTAAAAAAAACATCGCTGAAAAAAATTATTGGGAAAAGAAGAGAACTTTCCCACATTAAAGCATCTTTACGACTGAAACAAACAAAAAAGTATTTTTTTTTGTCTGTAAATAGTGAATTAAAATATTAAAACAGAAAGTAGGTATAATAAACATAATTAGATTTTTTTTGAATTAAGGTATTGTTATTATTGTAATTACTATGACAAATATTTGTGTTCTTCCTTGCCACATTCTTCTTATTTGTATAGAAAAGTAGTGCAAGGTGCAAGGAAAATCCTAAAAAAGTTTATTTTGTTTGGATTTTGTATGGATTGTTCTCTATCTTCTCTCATTTACTTTGCCTACATTTGTATAAAAAATCATTAGTTCTACAAGTGCTCACTTTAAAGCGCTGCGTTCGTTCCTCTTCATGATAGTAGTATAGAAATATATATACAAAGGCTCATTGAACTCACATTTGTGCCTTCTCCTCCAAAAATCCGTCGAATAATACCAGGGGCCTATAACACAAAGCTACAAGTACTTGTAATACAAGGCAATCCTTACAAATGTAATGAATTTCTGTAACACAAAGCTACAAGTCAGCTGGCTGTTTTACAAGTGTAATGAACATTCATTACAAGTGGGAAATTGTGTAATTTCCCTCTTTCTGTAACACAAAGCTACAAGTGTGAGGAAAAACTAAATCTTACTTGTAGAATAATCGATGAAATCTTACAGGTGATTCAAGACTTGTAGGATGCAGAAGATGTATTTTAAAATGATAAAAAGCAATCTTTTCAATTAATCAGCATTTCAATAATTTTTGTTCATCATGATTATTGCTTTTTTTACCGAAAAAAAGTTCCAATCGTCAATATATCAATGCAGATGTTTGTTTCTACGTTTGTGATCCCAATTTTAGGAAGTGTAAGTTGCTTTAATAGTCTCCTTCAACATACATATTGTAAATTTGTGTACAATTGAAAAATGTAATTATTGAATATGCCTACTTTGAATAAAATCTTAATATCTTGTGTATGTACCTATATATAATTTAATATAAAGTTACTGTGACCTTAAAGGCCCCGACCCATAGAATCCGTTGCGTCCGTTGTGCCGACGCATTCAACTGACAGCTCGATAAAATACATGTTTTCTTATGGGAACTGGCCCAAAAGCAACGCAAGCGTCGGACGCAACGGACAGAGTAGCCGAACTTTTAACTTTTTCTCTCCGGCAGATGCGTTGACAGGAACTTTTTTTGTTTCTGTTTGATTTTTAAGTGGTTGTTATGTGTGTGTGTTTGAATTTCAAGTGGTTGTTATGTGTGTGAGTTTGAATTTCAAGTGGTTATGAGTGTGTGTTCCAATTTCAACTGGTTATTATGTGAACGTCAACGCATTCATTGGGCTACCTCAACCCGTCGCATCCGGCAACATCAATGGCTCCGTCGCCGCAACGGACGCAACGGATTCTATGGGCTGGGCCCTTAAGTCCATATTTATTTCGCTCAGGTACAACTTTAAATTCAAAAGTGGACTTTTGAATGTTATTCAAAATAAATAATGATTTGCTTTTACTCTTCTTTTTCGTATCTATAATTTTTAATCTTAGCAAAGCCCGTATGACACTACTATATTCACTGTTCACTATATGAGTGAACAGTGAATATAGTGCGAGTACTGTGTTCTATGTTCGAGTCGATTTTACTTCTTTGCGGGCTGGTTAGAGTACCAAATATTTGGTGTCACTAAACAAAAATTTGGTCTCACCAAAATCTAAAAGAGTTTGATTTTGATCGATGTTCAAGGTCGGGGCTATTTGTTTGTCGTACCAGATTCGGCTGTTTGCGGACCGGTTTCGTTTGTTTACTCGAATATTTCAGTTTAATTTTGAATTTCAATTTGAAAATTTTGAAAAGAAAATGAAAAATGTCAAATATCCCAAATAAAAAAATAAATAAGTCTTTCAGTGAACTATTGGAATGACGTATAAATCGTAAGAATAATAAAGTTCGAGTAGTTTGATCTCAGCTTGGTTTCATTGTCTGCGGAGTTAAGTCGAACTATGTTTACTCGCACCATGTTCGAGTGTCTCCAGAGCCCTTAAGAAAGGGATATCATTTCTCTAAATTAGTTTTCACAATTACAATATGTGTCCGAAAAGTGAATATACATCATAAACTAGTGGTTTCTAGGGTCCAGTGTTTACTTTCTTTTGTCACTGAGTGTACCTTGAAATTATTTTTCATTTTTAATTCTAAAATATTAAGAAAAAGCTGCCAGAGCCTGACAAATATAATTACAAAATCACATTTTTTGTGACATTTTTACATTTATGGATATAGTGCGTATCCACTCTTACCTATCAACGTTTGAATAAGAAATAGAATAAGAAAAATTTAGTGTCATTCGGGCTTTAATGAAATAAAATTTAAATTAAAGTGATTTACATTTTTACTTTTCGTTCTTTTCATCGGTTAACACATCGGAAAATGAAAAAAATACAATATTTTTATTTTCTCTAATTTTAACCAAAACGGTCATTTTTCTTAAAGAAGTTAGTAAACAAATAAAATGCACGACTGGATCGTTCTTTTAATTGTATCTACAAGCAGCTTGATAATAACTTAGAGCTTTAAAACTTGAAAAAATGTGAATACAAGCAAACAAAAATAAAAATCGTTGGAGCCGTTTTCTTAAAAATAATTTTCTTTATATAAAATGTTTGTATCATTAAAAAACAAATTGGTATGCCAATATTGAGTATATAATAATATACATAACTGAATAAAATAATTCATCATCCCGTTTTTGAAATATTGAATTTTCAAAAAAAAAAAAATTGAATCTTTTTTAAAATCCAAAACTTATTTGTTCCAAAATTTTGGTATGCAGTATTATTTATGTTCTAAGAAAGCTTTTGTGCCAGAAATTTTATTGAAATCGGATGAGCGGTTATTGAGAAAACCAAAAATAAAAACAAACGTTATATGGCAAATACCGCTAATAAATGTTTTTGGTAATTTTTTTCTTACCAGAAAGTACACCATTTCTACAATAATACACTGATTTGTTTTTATCAAAATCGTTAAAGCCTTTTTTAGATAAATTAGCTTTTCCTTAACAGTTTGATTGTTATCTCAAATTTTTTTCTTGTACGAATCCAAAACTTGCCCTATAAGACCTATGTACTTATATCGCAAGTAAAAATGTACAGTGTTTCCCGCTTTTTGTGTATTTTTTAGATCAATTAACTGAAATACTTACATTTTTATTTTGTTGGCATCAGTTTTTTAAGATCACCTAAAACCAATTAAGTGAGTGAAGTGTTGGTAATTAACCGGGGAATACTTTATGGCATTTCTACACGCATAGATGCAGGGCCAAATCCTTATGAATTAAGATATAGGACTTTACCTTTTTAGTGCGGAATTTTTACACGAATTTTGAATTTATAATGTCTTAATCTCAAATATCTGAGCATTAGAATCAAAGTTATAATTTTTTGCAGCTAATAAAATCGACGATTTTTTTTTTATGAAAATGAATTTTTAGGTGCAAAATTTATTGAAATGCCCCCGCTGTCCTTCCTGTTAAATTAAGCCTTAGTACATCACTCACAAATTTGAAAAAGAGGATTGAAGCAATTACTTTGTACAGTACAATTTCTAAAATGGTATAAGCTTTCATCCACTTTTGCATTTTGAAAAATGAAAATTAAATTGATGGGAGACTCAATCTGCCATTTAGTATTAAATGTTGTGTGCCTCGTCAAAAAATTGAATACAAAAATGTAGCCTTATATTTACCCTTTATTTAAGGTCCTTAACTTTGAAGATCGGGCAGTTATAACCAAAGTTATAAGCTTTCCAATCGGTCGGTTTGAAGGAAACAGAAAACTCAGTGCATGCAGAATGGAATGCCTACAAGTGTAGGGAAATTTTTGTTTCTGCAACTGTAAGTTTTTTTTTTTGTTACAGAAATAATCTACACTTGTAAGACTAACATAATCCTACAAGTGGCTCTTGACTTGTAGACTTGTAGCTTTGTGTTATAGGCCCCAGGATTACTTTCGAAAGAGTCCAGTATCAGTTTTCATTTCTGATTTTCATCTTACCGAGAGTAGGAGTGCCTTGAGCGTAAGAAAAGTGTTGAACGTTATTGTTTGACAAACTGATTAATAGCAGTGGTTTGGTAAATGCGAGTATTGACTCCAAGGTAAATGAAATTCTAAACAACTTCGAAGCTGCTCCTAATAAAGTGATGTTATGGCCTAGTTTTTCTTAAACACTTCAGATTCTATGTAGTAGAGAGCTAAGATCAAGCTGCAACCTACAAACAAAGGCTCATCATAAGTGCATGTGTAAGTGGTTAGTTATGGGGTTTTCTTTTGGTAAATTCAGATTTTGATCCGAAATTGATTTTTTTCGTTGCGAATGGTATACGATTTCAGATTGATTTTTCTTTTTCAGTGTATTGGTGAATAATTTGTGTCTGTGAAGCTATAGCGATCCAGGCATGTCAAACTGATGGCTTTGATTGTTCTGGCATGTAATGGTGTTAGTAAAAGAGGGGTAAATCTGCCGAAAAATCCAGATCTGCAAAATTGATTTCCGATCAAAAAAAAAATTGATTTGTATGCCCATTGGAAGGCTTTAATTGTCAAAATCTGTGTTTTGACAGATCTGAAGGGGAAAAAAATCAATTTTTGTTACCAAAAGAAAACCCCATTAAATAGTAAAATAATACAAACCAAAGTTTGTAAACATAATGCTTTTTTTTGACAGCAGTTAGTTGGACTTTTACCCGTTTACTTCAAAACCAATCTATTTCACCTGTTCTTCAATCACCATGAAGAACTCTATAATAGCCTATTGAATAGACCTTTTAAAATGGAACAATTACGTGCAAGGGTTTTTATTATTGAATATGTTTGTTTGGCCCATAAGCATGCTTAAAACCGAAAATGCTACTAAATTCACCCATGCGTTTCTGAGAGAATGGTCACACTGGCCACTTTTTAGTATTTTTGGTATAACTCCAAAACTAAGCCGAATTTGACAATTTTACTTACAATACTTTTTGTTCAAAATTAAATTTTTTATCGAAATCGATAGTTTGGAAAATTTCTTAAAAAAATTTTAGCAGGAACAGTAAGCAAAAACCAACATGAAAAAAATCGAAAAATCAAAGATTTTTTAATTTTTTTCTAGATTGCGCATAATTTTTTTCGGAGCAAAGATACGCTCAAGACATGCATGAACAAAGTAAACTGGAGTTTTAAGGCCTTAATATGACATGTTAAAAAAGCCATATTATTCGAAAATTGACAGAGATATAGCCGTTCAAACTTTACCATTTCTTATAATTTTTCGCAATTTTTGCCCGAAAGCCTATTTTTTGGTACTTTACGACAAATTTAACGTTCCTAGCACCTAGTACAAAATCTTATGTTAATCGGACCAGCCGTTCGGTCTGTAGGTCTGAAAGCATTTAAAAACAGCCGAAAAACGAAATTGCGAACTTACAACCTTTTTATAATTTTTTTATAGTTCTAATGTCATATTATAACAAAAATTTGATTTTGAACATTTTTACGAAAGTGAAATTTGCCATATTATACCGAAAAAGGGACTTTTGGGCCAAAACTTTGAAAAATTATAAGAAATGATAAGGTTTGAATGGGAATATCTCTGTCAATTTTGAACAAATATTAATTTTTGAACATGCCATATTAAGGCTTTTAGTCTCTACTTTATTTTGTCCCTACATGTCTTGACCCTATCTTTGCTTCAAAAAAAGTTATGCACAATTTATTAAAATTTTTAGATATTCTTGATTTTTTGATTTTTTTTAGGTTGGTTTTTGTTAACTTTTCCTGCTTAAATTTTTTCTTAAAATTTTTTTAAACTATCCATTTCAATAGAAAATTTAATTTTGAACAAAAAATATTATGAGTAAAATTGTCAAATTCGGCTTAGTTTTCAAGTTACACCAAAAATATTGAAAAGTGGCCAGTGTGACCATTCTCTCAGAAACGCATGGGTGAATTTAGTAGCATTTTCGGTTTTAAGCATGCTTATGGGCCAATCAAACATATTCAATAAGAAAAACCCTTGCACGTAATTGTTCCTTTATACCCTTCATTTTCCGGTCTATTCAATAGGCTATAAAGACACAATGGAACAACAAGATAGGGCTTTCTGTGTTAACAGCTGCTCTAAGCACTATCTGTTCCAGAAGGAGATTAATAAAAACAAAAATGTTATCGCATTTCCTCGCCGAGTGCACTGTACATGTTTTGAACAGTACAGTTCGGAGAAGCTAGGCTCTAGTTGCAAATTGCATTTGGCATATTGTACCTTGTGTTTATAATATCACGACATACAGCTGGATCTTTTGATCGAGATCCCGAGTTCGCATATAGAGCTATCTACGATGAATATGCTTCCATAAGCGGCCTTGAAGCCAATGCAGAAACCTTGTGTCTCAACTTGAAGTTCATTGGTCATTTCCAGAATTTTCCTCAGGGTTTAGATTTTTGATCTTTTACTGGCATTTGTTTTAATGTCGTTTATCATAACTACCTAAAATTTGTATTCTCATTAGTAAGATGGATGACAAGACTTGCTCCGTATACAAACAACGTGGACAAAATTTGCATAAATTTACCGATTGTATTGGTCACAAAATAAAAATACAGTTGACTCCCTCTAAGTCAAACTCTCAAGGGATATCAAAATTATTTCGAGTTAGAGAGAGTTTTGCATAAATTCGGTTTAGAGAGAAATAAATAAGTTTGGAAATTTGAGAGGAGTATACATGGTGAAAAAAATCTTGTTAGAGGGAAATTCGACTTAGGGGGAGTTTCACTTAGAGTGCGTTGACTGTAGTTACATGAAATTGGTAGCCAATTAAATTATCTACAAGATTTATTATGAAAAGTTTTGCCCTAAACTTGACGGTTAAGGAGTTATTGTGCTGTAAAGAGGGAATAAACTGAAAATCTTACAAAATACGAAATTTTAGGCTTTTTTGGGAGCTCCATAGCGCCGTTTGTAGTAGTTGTACAAAAATACTTTTTGAGTCATGTTTGTAGGAAATTTTATTATCTACAAATTTCTCTCATGTTTTTTTCCTAATATATATACCGGAAAGAAGTTATAACTAAAAAACTGAAAAAAGTGCCGATTTTTTTGTAATTTTTCCTGGATTTTGAAGGGGGCGGAGGGGGCGTGGTTGCGGAATTTTGGAATTTTCATCTACCAACCATACCATATAACATATCAAAAATTTAAAACTACCCGACCTTTTGTAGGGTAAAACCTCTCTATTTACTGGACTACGGTGTCCAATGTGGAGTTTTTGCCCCCTAGGCAAATTGTTTTTTGTCACCCAAAAGTAAAAATAAAAAGAAACGAAAAGAAGGTTTAATTTAATATTGTTTAAAATGTTTTTGAGAAAATACAAGTTTAAATATTTTGGAAATCAAAATGCTGTATGTGATCTCGTTTATGCTAATCTTCTAGCGATTTCTTCTTGTTCAATAGGATGCCTTTGGGAATACATAGTTGCAACACCTGTTATTCGTTAGTATGTACATCTGCAGTCAAAATAATAGTACTTATCAAAAAATCAAAATTGAAACAACTTTGATCCCTTAATTTTAGACAAATTAATAGCCATGTTATTTTCAAATTGGTGTTTTAAAGCTTTTATTTTCAATCAAAAAATTCAAATTCAATATTTGAACCGATATTTTCAAATTTATTGAAGAATTTTTGAAACACAGCGGTCAAAAAATAGTAGTGCGAAGATAATCTACCTTTAAATATTACAAAAAAGCAAAGTTAGGGCAAAAATTTATCATAAGGATGTAGTTGAGGGTTTGAAACTTAAGACAGGCCCATATTGGAAATAGCAGTACTACGGCCTTGTATCGAGTTTATCAGGTTTCCACACTTTATGGAACTCCATGAATGCTGTAGCTTATCAAAGGGCTTTATGGTTAGTTGGCTGGCAACTAGCAACATATTTCTTAAGATCGGACAAATGGATTCAAGTCCGGTGACTGTGTGGGCCATTCCATCACATCACCTCTCTCTGGAATCATCGCTTCGCAAGTTAACTAGTAGGCTTTGGGTCATTGTGTTAAGGAAATACCCATTTTTAGTGTCTTTTCATCTTCAGCATAGGGTAGCATTACTTCCTGCATTATCCTTACACAGATTTGTTAATCTATGATGCCTCCAATTCAATGTGTTGGAAAAACACCGTGGAAGGAAGAACATCTCCAAACCATTATGCTTTGTACTCGGTGTTTAATTGTTTTTGGTGGCCTTCTGACATATTGTGGGGTCCTTTTCCACCATATAAAACAATAGTGGACTCGTCTGACCACACAATATTTCTCCAATTTGATGCAGGCCAGTCGAAGTGGTTGCTTTGTGAACTTCAATCTTTTTGCTACATTGTTTTTTGTCAGCCATGGTACCTATCGTGAGCTGTGAACTGCTTGAACATGTTCTCGTAAGCTTCTACGAACCGTTTTATTGCTGGCATCAACACAAAATATGCCTTTACTTTCAGAAGCTGACGTAAGGGGATTGATTTTGAAATTCCTGACGATTCTTTTTATCAACCTTTGTGACAATAGCAGCTTCCGGCCGCCATTGTCTTACTTTGGCAGTTAAATAATGGCTTTTCCTAACATTTTTGGTGAGCATTCAACTAGGCATTGAACCTGGACATAAGTTTTGCCTTCCGATGTGAGTCTTCTAATCAGGACTCGCTTTCCGATCATTAAGAAAATGTTAATAAGTCAAAATGTTGCAGTTTTTTACTATCAACTCAATATATAATATAATTCTAAAAAATCTAAAAATCGAGATAATAATTGTTTTAAAGTAAAAGTTCATAAATACATGCTTCCTTATTACACATCATGGTTTTAAGCGATTGTAATAAATTTTTTAGTTTTGAAAATATAATAAAAAAAGTTATCTATGTTTCAGGAAATTTTGATAGCATTTTTTTTACATTTTTGTCATTGATTTTTCAAATGCACTTATTTTTTGTTTTTACCGATTTTTGGCAGTTATTTTTTATATCCTCGCAACGGTTCTAACGATCTGGATGAAATTTTCAGAGTTAATTTGCATGAGCAAGAAAAAACTCTCAAACTGTCACGCCTCCTTTTATATATTGATTTCTCAAGAACAGCTCTAAGGATTATTGTAGATATTAGAAATAGTTTGTAGTCTAGTCAAATGGTGTTCAAAAGGGACTTGAAGTGGAAAGTTCTGGTGTAATTATTTTTAGTGGCCACCTTTATGTTTTTGGGGTCGCTGAACATGAATCTGAAGCTGTCCAACAACATTTTTCTCGGCAAATATGAGAATTCGTCAAAAAACGTCGAAAATTTTGACATTATTTGTCTTTTTTCCTTATTGCTCAAAAATTATTTTTCTTTTGCAAAAAGCGCTTATGCAAAAATAAAGACAATAAAATTACCTACAATCTACGCTTGTATCATTTTCTTGTACGACTTATGGTTTCTGCGGAAACAGTCGTTGAAAAACAGCCAAAAATCCGTCATTTTTAAAAAATTGCATAAACGATTTTTTTTTATTGTTTTCTTCATTACATGAAAAGAAGACCATGAGTTATTATGTTATTTGCATTTTCTAATTGTAATTGTCTAAAAGTATTATATTGCAGTGGTTAAGTGTCTAAGTTTCAATACACCAAACAGTCAAAATGTCCGTTCAAAAGTGTTTTATTTGTGACAAAGATTGGAGTATGGTGCAGTGAAGATGATCTTATGGACGTATACTGCAGTGGTACGGCCGATTCTAACATATGGTTCGATTGTCTGGTGGCCCGCACTTAACAAGGCATATAACATCGACAAACTCAAAAAGGTTCAAAGAACAGCTAGTTTTGGTACCACAGGTCTTGCCCAACGGATGCCTTAAGCGTTTTTCTGCACCTCATACCACTTGATCTACACATAAAATATCTAGTATCTTGCAGTGCCTTAAGACTTAAAGAATCAAATTCTTGGGTTGCTAAACCTTATGGTCACAGCAATATCACAAATTTGATTCCCACTGATATATTTTCGACTCCCACTGACTACTGTGCTCCTACAATGAGCCTCAGTAAAGATTTTAAAGTCTTATTCCCATCCAGAGGGGACTGGGATGATGACGCGCCGTGATGAGAGACTTAGACACAACTATCTATACTGATGGCTCAAAGATGGAGTGCGGTGTTGGCTCAGGAGTCTTCTCTGAGTCTTTCAACATCTCTAAGTCATTTCGGCTACCGAATTTTGCTAGTGTATTTCATGCTGAAATACTGGCAATTAGGGAGGCATGCAAGATACCAAACCAAAATAGTAATACAGCCATCCTTACAGACAGTCGGCACAGGCGGCTGTGAAAGCCATTGATTCGGCTACTGATGAGCTCGCAAAGTCTAATTATTAACCTCAAGGTCACTCTTATCTGGGCTCCTGGTCACAGTGGCATTTAGGGAAATGAACGGGCAGATGAACTAGCCAGGCAAGGATCAGCCCTTCACATCTCAACATTCCCCTTGGAGTTGTGAAGGGCAATATATTGTCAATTTTCCTTATAGGGAATCCAATCTTAGGTGGAGCAGTTTAACCAACTGCAAAATATCCAGAACGATCTGGCCCACCTTTAATAAATCCCGAACAATTGATCTCATGTGTAGACCCAAGCGGGGCATGGCCAGGGTCGTAGCAACCTGCACTGGACACTGGTCAATTTGAGAACATGTGGCGAGGCTGGGTATTCCTTACAATACTCACTGTCACAGCTGTGGAGACCAGCATGAAAAGGAAACAGTCCTTCATTTTCTCTGTAATTGTTCAGCTCTAGCCAGAATGAGAGGCACAATCGTTTGGAATGGCTTTTTTTGAGGACCTAAACGAACTTTCCGAAATGAAGATCAAAGACTTGATCTCTTTTCTAACCGCCACATAATGGATCTGAGACGAAAATCGGTTGCGTTCTGCATCATGTTCCCCCCAGATCCAAAGACCGAGAGTAATAGGAACCCGGGATTCTGCGGGGCTTCATGATGCTCAATGGCAATGGCAATGGATCGATCGCGCTTCGTTGCTATTTTACAACCTACCGAGCTCGGCATAATGTAGCAAGCTCGGGCGAGATGCGATCTAATCGAGATGCGATCCTATCGAGTGAGTGTCCTATGACCCAGCTCCATACTTCACAGCCGTCCTATTTCAAAGCAAGGAGCGCTTTTCTGGTTTCTTGGGAAAGATGATCTCCAACCCGCACTGGAAGAAATCTCACATCCAACCCAGGGAACGGGACACCTGAGGAATAAGCCTCTCAGAGAATAAACTTTAGACTGCTTTCATACACAGGTCAAATGAGTTATGGCATCAAAACGGCGCAAATCAGTGCTAATTGGGCAAAGAGCGAGTGTTACGCTCTTGTCACCATTTGTACTTATACCATTTACCATTTATATAGCTTTTTTGGCAGGTTGTATGCACTTTCACTGATTTCTTACCTGCCAAAGAAGCTCCCTTTCCGCCTTTTCTCTTCTTCCTAGCTTGAATAGTCCAGTCAAAATAGACATACAAATGTGCAAACCTAGCCAAAATTCCGATAAGGCTGAAAATTGGTATAGACCTTCCTTTTGATATACCAAATCAGTTGCGAAAAGTCCTTGTCAATCCCATACGAGCATAAAAAGTTATTGAAGGTCAAGTGTCGAAAAAAGTGGTTTTTCACCTATAACTTTCAAACGGTAAATGCTATTGAAAAGTAGTATGAGTAAATTTTATAGATAACGCAATTTTCTACAAAAAATATTAACAAACATTTTTTCGTAAGACAGATGGTTTAGGAAATAGAGCTGTTTTAAAAATGGTAAATTGACGAAAATATCGGTTTTTCGGGTATATCTCCTTAACGGTAAATAATTTTGGAAAGTGTTTCAAGTAACGTTTGTATACCATTTGACACTTTACAAGAATATATTAAGAACAAAATCCAAAAATGTACCATTAAAAAGATATAATTATTTTAAGAATTTGGTCAAAAGCCAAAAATAATGGTTTTCTGATTATTACTCGTAAATGACAAAGTTGTTCAAAATTAATGTACCTACATATGCCCTATTTGTAGATGTTAAAATATTCTGCTTAAAAGATTGTTACACTTTTTCCTTACGACTGGTCGGTTACAAGATATTGCAATTTCAAAATGGCCAAATTTCGAAAATATAGGATTTTCATCTACAACTCCTAAACGGTGAATGTTATCAAAAAAGTAATTCGAGCTAAGTTTGTAGATAATGTGATACTCTACAAGAAACAAAAAATTTTTTTTTCTAAAACTTACAATTTAAACGATATAATTATTTTAAGTCTTTATAAAAAGTTAATAACACTGATTTTTTCCCTTTTACTCGAAAATGACGAAGTTGTCTAAGATCAATATATGCTCAGTTTTAAGACTATAAAGTTCCCTACAAAATTAATCCTACCCAATCAATAATGCACAAGGTATTGAATTTTTAAAAAATGCATATCATGCAGAAAATGATTATTTTTCATTTCATACTAAATTAATCCTACCCAAGCCTTTTTTAAATCGCAATATTTTTTGACCAATCACTCGTATGAGACAAAATTTTACTTTTTATTAGGTCGTACATTTCAATCTTTACAAACTCAATCTAAAATTTTTTTGAATGACTTAGCCATTTAAAAGTAAAAACTAAAAACTGTTATTTTTGAATTTTGACCAAATTCTTAAAATAACTATATCTATTGATTAATACATTTTAGAAAAAAAAAAAATTCTTGTAGAACACCACATTATGTACAAACTCTGCATAAAGTACTTTATGATAGCCTTTACCGTTTAAGAGTAATACGTGAAAATTCTATATTTTCGACATTTGGCCATTTTGAAATCACAATATCTTGTAACCGACCAGTCGTAAGGAAAAAGTGTAACAATCGTTTAAGCAGCATATTTTAACGTCTACAAATAGGGCATACATTAATTTTGAACAACTTTGTCATTTATGAGTAATAATCAGAAAACCGTAATTTTTGGCTTTTGACCAAATTCTTAAAATAATTATATCTTTTTAACGGTACATTTTTGGATTTTTTTCTTAATATTTTCTTGTAAAGTGTCAAATGGTCTTCAAACGTTACTTGAAACACTTTCCAAAATTATTTACCATTAAGGAGATATACCCGAAAACCGATATTTTCGTCAATTTACCATTTTTAAAACAGCTCTATTTCCTAAACCATCTGTCTTACGAAAAAATGTGTGTTAATATTTTTTGTAGAAAATTGCCTGATCTATAAAATTTACTCATACTACTTTTCAATAGCATTTACCGTTTGAAAGTTATAGGTGAAAAACCATTTTTTTCGACACTTGACCTTCAATAAATTTTTATGCTCGTGTGGGATTGACAAGGACTTTTCGCAACTGATTTTTTATATCAAAAGGAAGGTCTATACCAATTTTCAGCCTTATCGGAGTTTTGGCTAGGTCAAATGTCTATTTTGACTGGACTAGAAGGAGCGTTTCAATTGCTTTTTCATTCACCACTTTCACTGCACCATACTCCAATCTTTGTCACAAATAAAACACTTTTGAATGGACATTTTGACTGTTTGGAATACTGAAACTTAGACACATAACCACTGCAATATAATACTTTTAGACAATTACAATTAGAAAATGCAAATAACATAATAACTCATGGTATACTTTTCATGTTATGAAGAAAACAATACAAAAAAAAAATCGTTTATGCAATTTTTAAAAATAACAGATTTTTGGCTGTTTTTCAACGACTGTTTCCGCAGAAACCATAAGTCGTACAAGAAAATGATATAAGCGTAGATTGTAGGTAATTTTATTGTCTTTATTTCTGCATAAGCTCTTTTTGCATAAGAAAAATAATTTTTGAGCAATAAGGAAAAAAGACAAAAAATATCGAAATTTTCGACGTTTTTTGACGAATTCTCATATTTGCCGAGAAAATTTTGTTGGACAACTTCAGATTCGTGTTCAGCGACCCCAAAAACATAAAGGGAGCCACTAAAAATAATTACACCAGAACTTTCCACTTCAAACTACCATTTGACCTGACTATTGTATGGGTAAGAAAAATATGAAGGTGATTTTTTTAAACCCATCCACAACAACGCCCACTTTTTTTCATGTCTCTATATCTTGGCAACGGCTTTGACGATCTGCACACAATTTTCAGAGTTGATTCACATAAGGATTCCTGTTGGTATTAGATATTTTTTGTAGCTATAGGTAAGGAAAATATGAAGATTAGGTTTTTGGAACCCACTCAAAAACATACCCATTTGTATCATGTCTCTATATCTCGGGAACAGCACTATTGATCTGGATGTATTTCAAACTAGTTTATTTTTACAGTATTAAGTAGGAATTTAAAAGTTTCTTGGTTTATTAAAAAAGGTTTCAAAAGAAACTTATGCTATCCAATAGTAAAAACGGAATTTTTATAAATATAAAAGCTTTTTTGTTTTTATAAAGCTTTAATTCTTCTAACCATAGTTATTGGCTATAAAGCTTCGATTTTTCTAGAATAGTAAAAATTATAAATTCATATTAATGAAAAAAGTATAATATCTAAAAGTTTATTGATCTATGTATTAATGTGAATCAACTGTTGTTTTTACTTGCGATATAGGTACTATAAGGCAAGTTTTTGGATACGTGCAGAAAAAAAATGTTTGAGATAACAATCAAACATGATATTACGATGATAGAGAACACCAAAAAAGTGGGTTGCACAATTTTGTCTGTCTGTTCGTTTACAGCCTAAACGGCTCTATCGATTTTCTTCAAACTTGGTACATAATGGTTTTTGGTGATTATGCCGACATGTTTTTTTCATTTTTGTTTAGAACCAAAAATAACGGTACCTGCCAAACAATTTTTTTTTTGCAGTTTTACATAATCGTATTTTTCTCAAAACGGCTCGACAAATGTTCTTTAAAAAAAATTCAATAAATTTATTCTAGTAAAGGCTTTCTTTGGGTGGAAAACAATTTTTCAAAAAATGTTTATTAATGGTACCTTCAAAGGAACCATTTTTTGAATTTTTTATTTACTGAAAACTGTACGACTGATTTGAATTTTTTTTTTTGTACAGAAGCTTCCAAGAAATATAAATAGTTTTGTGTATCAAAACTTTTGAAAAAATATTTTTTGGATTTTTAAAAAATGATTCAATTTTTTTTTTTTGGAAAATCGAATATTTCGAAAACGATTTGATCGATTTTTTGAACTCGATATTTAAGAGATTTTTAGTGTTCTTTAAAATATTTTTAGAAAAAAATTTACATTAATGAAAAAAATAATGGTACCTTCTATATAAAAGTTAAAAAACAGCAAGGGAAAATATTTTTTTGCTTAAAAACGACTCCTACGATTTTGATTACACTTTCTTCGTATACTAAAATAAGTACGATCTACTACCAAAAATTATAAAATTTTACACTTAGCAACTTATTAATAGTACCTGTCATAGAAATTTTTTTATTTTGAATTTTCTCATTATCGGCTAAACAGATTAAGATAATTTTTTGTATATAAAAATTTTAGATAAGATTAAATAATATTGTACCTATATATCAAAATTTTCAAAAAAAGTTTTTGAGTTTTTAAAAAAAGTTAAAAAATTTTTTTTGAAAAACGGGTTGACAATTTTTTTCAAATTTAGTTTTTATATATACATATGAATATATAATTAAGATTGGCATACCAAAATTTGTTCTTTAAAATGTTTTAAGAATTTTATACATAAAAAATTATTTTTTTTTAAACCGCTACAACGATTTTTAATTTAAATGCCGTTTTTCATGCTTCTCTTTTTTGATCTCCGGAACGGCTCTAACGATCTGGATGATCTCAAAAACAGCTCTTTAAAGGGTACCTTCTCTTTAATGGTGAGTCTTATACCACCAAAATTAACATGAAAGCACCTTCCATCCAAAATTAAGATGATAGCACATTTCATCCAAGTAGTAGCTTACCTGATATGTCCTCGATGACTTTCATCCAAAATTAAGATGATAGCACATTTCATCTAAGTAGTAGCTTACCTGATATGTCCTCGATGACTTTTCATTTTAAATACATGGCTGAAATTTTTTTAAAGTAGATTACCTGATACGATAGCATGTCGTATTCTTTTCCACATCACCCATGTGGGGTAGAATACTAGATGCGTTTTTTTTTTGGTTTCCCCGGGAGGCCTAGTCCTCATTTTAAAGCTACATAACTACTGTCTAATAAAAATAAGCATTTGTAGGTCGTGTTTTTTTTTAGTTAGGTGTCCCCGGGCGGCATAGTCCTCATTCTAATACTACTCTCACTACTACTAATTTTTTTGTATTTTTTTTTTTTTGGTAGATCGTAGTTTTTTTAATGAGGTATCCCCGGGCGGCCTAGTCCTCATTCTATTACTTCAAACTTAAACTAAATTTTTGTTTTTTTTTGTGTTTTTTGGAGAAAGGTTTCGTTGCTAGTGTCGTCGTCCTATAACCTAATAAAAAAATGTAAAGAAAAAATATTATACAAATATATAATAAAAAATTCAATATAATGTATAATATATAATTTATTTTCTTAATAATATATTAATTTACACTTATATAATAAAAAATATTTTCATAATAAAACAATTAAAAACTACATTAAATCTAGATGAGTTTTGTATTAGTATTCCTAGGCGAAAAACTGTGACGAAACCAAAACGAGACCGGGAAAAAAACACGAAAAACTGCGATGAAACCAAAAACAAACAAAAAAAACACGAAAATCTGCGGCGAAGCCGATAAAAAAAACTAAAAGACACGAAAAACTACGACGAAAGCGGGAAAAAAAGACGAAAAGCTGCGACGACAGAGAAAAAATAGGAAACGAGACATTGTTATGCGAGACGAGGTTTGGCCATCAGTTGTTCGCTGGACGAAGAAATTTTTTTGTTTCCTTTAGATTCTTGTTGATCTTTTTGGTTTCGAATGTGATCAGTCCGATCAAAATAAACTTCACGATTTCTTCTTTGTGTTGTTTCGTACAGCAAGCCGATAAATTTCCCTCGATGTGGGGCATAATTTCCGGGAACCATGTTTTGACGATATTTTTTCTATCTTTCCGGTCCGGAAAATTGGCATGAAAAATTTCTTCGACATTTCGAACAGTTTCTTCGAAGAGAATCGAAGGAACTGTCAATTTGCCGAATTCTGAAGTGGTTTTGGTGGTTTTATACGCGCGTAAGTTAATTAACAAAGTTTGTTCCCTGTCTTTATTAACTTCGTCAATCAAAAACTGGGAACAAACTTCGCAATTAAGCTTCTTTTTTAATTTAGCTGCTGCAAATCCAGCATAGTAGACAGCAGCTCCATCCTCCAGCTTTTTGCATTCAGCAATCTTTTCCACTGTTACTTCGACTTCGTCCTCGTCGTCGTTGTACCTGAAAATTTCTTTAAAAATCTCTTCAAAAATGTCCTTAGTGGGTTCCTCACTAGGCTCTATTTCCATCGTTGTATCCATTAAATCCAAGTCCAAAAGAGGCTCCGCTCCAGCATCCTCGTATCCGGAATGTTCAGCTGAACTTAGTTGCTGGAATATGATGATCTTCAGATTTCGAATCAATCTCCAGGCTGAAGGATTCCTTTCATATGATCCGCGATTACATCTGAGCATTGAAAACAAATTTTCAGCGACATCAGTATTCAAGTGCGCAAGGAGAACATAGATTTGCTCATCGCTTTTATATGTTCCCACATCTGCGCAATTGCCATTAAAGTTTGTTTTAATCCCATAAAACAAGGTGGCTCTGCAATAACACTCGTTGATTTCCATTTAGATATCCATTGCATCGCTCTGTTTAATCCATCCAGAGTCTCTGTCGTATCGGAAAGAGCTTGTTTGTTGGGATTCCTTGAATAGAGTTGGCCCGTATTCAGATTGTCAAACAGATCATTGAGCTGTTTGACAAACCTAGACGTTGCCTCAGCTCTTTTTTTTTCATCGTCTGTTTTGAAAACATCGGTTGTTTTCAAAACATATTGTGTACCGGTGTATTCGTTTTCGCTGAAAACTTGTGTCGCAAGTTTAACTGACAATTTCTCAAAAATGTTCGGCCGAACATGGGAGTTCGTTAATTTATAAAAGACTTGGAATCTTCCATTCTTATCATATGGTCAAAGATTTTTTGTATGACATTCCAATCAACGATGTCTTCTTCTTTTTTAATGTTGTGTTTCAACAAAATATTCCTCACGCTCTTAAAAAGATGCGGGTAGTCGTAAAGCATAAAAACTCTTTGTCCTTCGATATCCACATATGGTTTATTCTCGCTAATGTTGAGTGGCATAAGTTTTTTGTATGATGAAACGTTCGTTGAACCCTGGTCGCAGTTTGTTGCGACCACTGTTAGACCACAATTTATTACTTCAGTAATAATTTATTTTTTTAACATTTTCGACAGCAATTCTCTATTGGGACTACCGATGTAGTAAGCAATGGTTTGCTTCCAATTTTTGTTTAATCCACGCAGCGTGAACACCATTTCTTTAGAGGCTGGGACGTCATTCCTTCCATATTCTCCGTAGTCTGTTAAGCCATAAATGATATCATCTTTTACGTTATACTCCAATTCCTTTTTGATGGCCATTTCATCAAAAAGGAGGACGCACTTACTTTCCATTGGACTCATTCCTTGAGATTTGCTGGTTAGCATGTCCGTCATTGGTTTGCTGAATCCTGCAGCGAGTCGGATCTCCGAATGCTATCGGTAAATGGTGCTTACCGATGGCAGCCTAAATCCTACACTCAGCATGTATTTGTAACAAGCTGGTGACTTATAGAAACATTTTAAAAATAGATCCCTAGCCCTTGCTCCCCAAGGTGCATTTTCCTTGTGGAAGAGTTGCACCAAAATAAATGTCTGCAACTCTTCTTTGAACCCCTCCATTTGTTTGTCTAAACTTTTGCGGAGTTGATACTCGCGATTTTTCCTAAGCTTACTAGGAGTACTAAAAATATACCTAGGAATACATTTTACCTTACCAACTTTCCGTGCAGATCTGTACGAAAAGCGCCTAGGGGAGGGAAACTGCGAAGGAGAAATATGAGATGAAGGAGTAGTATCTCGAATTGAATAATCTCTTACGTAACTACGCGAAGCAACTGCAGCCAAGTTTTCTAAAGAAAAAGCTGGGCTGCAAGCTGGGGAAAGAACTGCAGCTGGAACTGCAAATTGAGGTGAAGATGCAAGCGGTAAGGTTACAACACCAGAAATTACCGTAGAGGTAGATGGTTTTTTAGTTGCGAAGCATCAACAAGCCTCGGATACGGACGGATTTACTGTTGACGAACCTAGCAAACGAAATAAGGACAACGAACTTCGGATCTGCACGTGGAATGTTCTGTCTCTCTATAGACCACGTGCAGCCGAACATTTAGCGGAGGCCCTAGACTGCTACAAAGCAGACATCACCGCCATCCAAGAAGTGCGATGGGATGGGCCGGGCAAAAGAAAACTGAAAGACTGCGATGTATACTACGGTGACTGTTACCGACCACAAGGGCAGCGTCTTTTTGGATGTGGATTTGTTGTTAGAGGCAGACTGAGGCAAGAGGTCTTGAGTTTCAATTATGTGAACGAGCGCCTCACGACAATTCGCATCAAGGCTAAATTCGCCAACATCAGCCTGATATGCGCGCATGCCCCCACAGAGGAGAAAGATGACGACACCAAGGACGAGTTCTACGAGCTCCTGGACAAGACATATGAGCAATGCCCTAGCTATGACATTAAAATTGTCTTGGGTGATTTTAATGCCAAACTAGGAAGAGAAGACGTCTTTGGTGGCACAATCGGAAGATACAGCCTGCACGACACCACCTCCGATAACGGACTCAGGCTAATCGACTTTGCTGCGGGGCGAAACGTTGTGGTAGCTAGTACGCAGTTCCCGCATCTCGATATTCATAAGGGGACATGGCGAATTCCTGGTCAATCAACCGCCAACCAAATTGACCACATTGCGATCGACGCAAGGCACTCCTCCAGTATCAAGGATGTCCGAACGTTCCGAGGAGCCAACGTTGACTCGGACCACTACCTCGTTGTAGCAAAGGTAATGCTACGGATATCCAGACCAAAGCCAAAACAGGGAAATACTGTCAGGAAGTTCAACGTCGGACGGCTACAGTCGCAAGAAATCGCCAGGTCCTTTTCCGATCGAGTCTCTCGCGCCCTCTTAACTAGTCCTTTGCCGCCAACTGCAAACATCGAGAACCAGTGGAAAAACTGCCAGGAAGCCATCAGAGATGCCGCCTCTGACGTGCTGGGCTTCGCACGACCACCACAGCGAAACCCCTGGTTCGACGAGGAATGCCGGCAAGTACATGCAGCCAAACAACAGGCATACAAAGCGGCGCTGCATAGGAGGACCAGAGCTGCTCGCGAGCTCTACGAGCAGAAGAGGAAAGAGGAACACAAGCTTCTCAGAAAGAAAAAGAAAGAGCATGAGAAGCGCGCGATCGAGGAATTAGAGGGATGCCACTGCAGGAATGAAGTTCGGAAGTTTTACCAAAAAGTAAAAAGAACCTCCCAAGGTTACAAACCCCGAACCGAAGCCTGCAAGGACGATCAGGGGAACATCGTGGTGGAAACGCAGTCGGTGCTGAGGATATGGAAAAATCATTTCTGCAAATTGTATAACGGCGATGACGAACCGAATTCCGCTACCATGCAAATTGCACCATTCAACCTGGACGACGTAGGCCAACAATTCCGTCCACCCGATCTTGACGAAGTGAGGATAGCCATATCTAAGCTTAAGTCCAATAAAGCTGCTGGAGCTGATGGCCTTGCGGCTGAGCTATTCAAAGCGGCTGGCGATGAATTGGTTAGGAGTATGCACCAGCTCATCTGTAAAATATGGTCGGAAGAAAGCATGCCCGATGAATGGAACCTCAGTATTGTTTGCCCGATCCTCAAGAAAGGCGATCCTCTGGACTGCACCAACTACAGAGGCATCAGTCTTCTTAATATCGCCTACAAGATCTTCTCTGCCGTACTTTGTGAACGCCTGAAGCCATTCGTCAACAACCTGATAGGTCCATATCAGTGTGGCTTTAGGCCAGGGAAGTCCACCATCGACCAAATATTCGCACTACGGCAGATCTTGGAGAAAACCCAGGAGTTCCAAATCGATACCCACCACCTTTTTATCGATTTCAAGGCCGCGTATGACAGCATCTATAGAGACGAGCTATATAGAGCAATGTCTAGTTTTGGCATCCCTGCCAAACTCGTCCGTTTGTGCAGGATGACGATGGAGAATGCACGCTGCTCCATCAAGGTCGGCAAAGACCTCACCGACACCTTTGATGTCAAAAAAGGTTTTAGGCAAGGCGACGCGCTGTCATGCGACTTCTTCAACATCGTTCTTGAAAGAATAGTGCAAAACTCTCACGTCAACACCAGAGGCACAATCTTTCAAAAGTCCGTCCAATTACTCGCTTACGCTGACGACATTGACATAATCGGACGAACAAAGCGTGATGTCAGTGGTGCTTTTGTGAGCATTGAGAAGGAAGCCAAGAAGATGGGTTTAACGGTGAATGAAAGCAAAACAAAATATATGCTGTCCACAAGAAAGGACACCCAACACCGACGTCTCGGACAGAACGTCACTATAGACAGCTATAATTTTGAGGTAGTCAGAGACTTTGTCTACCTAGGATCCGCTATAAACTCAGCGAACGACACCAGCGCTGAGATCAAACGAAGAATTACTCTTGCCAATCGCTGTTTCTTTGGGCTAAGAAGGCAATTGAGAAGCAAAGCCCTCTCTCGAGCAACTAAACTGTCCCTGTATAAGACGCTTATCATCCCGGTCCTGATGTATGGTGCAGAGGCATGGACACTGCTAACAGTGGATGAGAACGCGTTAGGCTGTTTTGAGAGGAAAATTCTCCGGGTGATTTTTGGTCCCGTCTGCATAGATGGGGAATGGAGAAGAAGATACAACAACGAACTGTATGGGCTGTACAGCGACACCGACCTAGCCACAAAAGTGAAAAGCCAACGACTGAGATGGCTGGGTCATCTAGAGCGAATGGACACCAATGCTCCGGCCCGGAAAGTCTTTGAATCCAACCCCGTGGGACAACGCAGTAGAGGTGGACAGCGTAAAAGGTGGCGCACGCAAGTGGAAGAGGACCTCAACCAACTTGGCGTGCGAAACTGGAGACAGCTAGCTAGAAACCGAGCCGGCTGGAAGAAGCTTGTTGGTTGAGGCCCTGGTCCACCCCGGACTGTAGCGCCACCTTAAGTAAGTAAGTAAGATGGTTTCGGGATAGCAGACGTAACCGTAGAGGTAGTTTGCATCCGGGTCCTCGCGGCATTCATTAAATTAAATGTCATTGGACGTTTCACTGCACTTACATACTGAAGGAAGAGGTATATGCAGTGTATTTTTGGTTAGCAATGACTTTGTGCCTGTGACTATAATGTCCTTGGCATAAAAGTGGTTTTGACACATCAAAGACCTTGGTTTTAGATCGTCGATGTGGGATACACTTCCATGTTTTACCCAAACTGATCTTCTATGATTTTTGGGAAGGGCAAAAAACGAAGTTGGACAAAAACTTGTTTGCCTTTCTTGCGGCACTTAAAAAAACAACACTTAAGAGGCATTTTCAATTAAAATAGATCTCTTTTTAACACTTTTTTTAATAAAATTGGAAAAAATATTTTCAAAAAATAACAAACAAAATGATCACTTTTTAACACTTTTTTAAATAAAATTGGAAAAAAATATTTTCACACAAACACTAAATTTTCACCAAACACTTAATTTTCAGCAAAATTTCAAAAATTACTCAATTACAATTTTTCCGATATAATAATATATAATTACTAAAAAATATTTATTTATTTTTAAAACGGTATAAATAACGAAATTAATGCGTTGAAAACCGGAACACCCTATACCACTATTACATAAAAAAAACGGAAGAAAATGGAAATTTATTTTATAATAAAATGATATTCCTATTCCTAGTAATAAATTTTAAAGCAGTCCGCTTATGCTAAAAATGTTGAAAAAAAAAACAATATTTTATAATAAAATTGGTAAATTTTACCGGGAACGGGGAAAAAAATTAAGGTCACAAAAAAACAAAAAATTAAAAGAAAAACGAAATGAATTAAATAACAAAAAATTAACACAGAAAACAGAGAAAAGAAATTGATTAATGGGGGTATTTGGGTAGAGGATTACAAATTTAAGGTCCCAAAAAAAACACAAATGATTGAAAAAAAGGAAATAAATTAGATAAAAAGTTAACACACAAAACGCAAAAAAGAAATTGATATGGGGGGTATTTGAATATAAAATTAAATTTTGTAGCTATTTGCAATTCTTTTATTTTTTATATTTAGGGTAGGTATAATTACGTAGCAAATTAAGCACTTGTAATTCACTATCCACTTATCTAACGCTATTAAGATTGATTTTTCCAATACTTTCACACCAGGCGCGGATACAGGGGGAGGGCAATGGGTGCAATTGCCCCCCCCCTGGGCAAGAACGACAAAAGCATAAAATATGAATTTAATAAAATGTAATCAAAAAAAGGTTATTTCGTTATACGTTTTTAAATTTTTTTCTTGGCAGCGCAGCGTTGCAACAATGAGTGGTTGTGCGTTGGCCGATTGCTAACCAAGTTCAGTTAAGAATAGCTCCGCTATGTACAAATAGCCTTCAAATCGACCGAGTGGAAAGCTTATAACTTCGGTTTTAGATTTCCGATCTTCAAAGTTAAGGCCTTTAATTAAAAGATAAATGTCGGGCTACATTACTGTATACCATTTTATGAGAAAAATCAATTTATTTCGTTTTAGGGAGCAGGGTGAATCCTAAATCGATTTGATTTTCAGTTTTCAAAATGTTGTGAATGAAAAATTTCACAATTTGAAAAATAATCTTTTAAAAAGTTCACCAAGCTTCACCTCCAACCCTATTCTACAATTTTTTTTAGTGGGTTTTGTTTTAATAGTGGCAGGGGCACTTATCTAAATTTTCAACCTTAAAGTTAAGAAAATTAAATCTTTAAAATACGTCGATTGTATTAGCTTCAAAAATGTCTGCTTCAAATGCTGCAGAATAAAGAGAATCAAAGTTAAAATATAATAAACTTCATTTGTGTCTAAAATTTATTGAGAAATACCGAAAAAAATCATACTAAAAAGATGATAAAGTTCTTTTTATGATAAATATTTAAATGTGTGTTTCCATTGGGGGAGTACTTTCACTAGAGATCTCTAGAGATAGAACGACTCTCGGATATCTGTCTTCCCCTCTGGTGAGCTTATTTCATGACTGTGCCCACTTTCGAGTTTTACTCTCGAGAACTTCTTCAGAGCTGCTCATGCACATGTGTTAAAAATTCGGTGCTGTACGCAGCGATAAGTGCAGACGTGCTTCACATCTTTTAAGGCTATGGCCCAATGACTCCGTCATGCGTTCGACTTTGATGCGTTTAACTGACAACTTCGACTTTGACATACTCGTCACTTTTTGATGGCCCAATGAATCCGTCGTGCGTTATGCGTTGTTCGTTGTGAACGGAAAAGAAGTTGCTTTTGCATAGGTAGCTATTTTTACCTATTTTATTTTAAGTGTGAAATCAAAAAGAAAATTTAATTAAATTTCAAATGGACATGAAACGAAAAAAACGATTGATAATAATACTTTTACTTTTATTAGAAGCGCATGAGTGTCTTTATTCCGATAATGGAAATAAACGACGTTTTTGGGTACGGCCATTGTACCAACATCGCAATGAATACGGTTTTTTTGAAACAAATTTTAAGGAGATGTATGAAAATGACATAGAGCAATTTAAACTGGCTGTAAGAATGTCAAAAGATGTTTTTGACCTGCTCTTTAACTTGGTTAAAGAAGACTTAACCAAGCATTCGAACAGACCATTTATATCCGCTAAATGCAGATTGTTTATGACTCTTGTGTAAGTATTTTAATATGAGGTGCTTTCGATTGTAAGTATTTCAAAACATTAAATTTTAAAGCTACATGGCACATGGTGGAAGCAAACAGCTATTTTCGATGTCATTTAAAATGGGTCTTACAAGTGTAAGACGAATAGTCCAAGAAACTTGTGACGTACTCTGGGACTCTCTTGGCCATATATATCTTTCCGTACCAAATGAGACTGAGTGGAAACAAATTGCACTAGACTTTTGGAGTACATGGAATATGCCAAATTGTGTTGGTGCGATTGATGGCAAGCACATCAACATAACATGTCCACGAAACTCTGGGTCTCTTTATTATAATTACAAAGGGACGTATTCCATTATTTTGTTGGGAGTTTGCGACGCCAATTATACCTTTACTGGAGTCGATATTGGAGCATATGGTTCGCAAAGCGACGGTGGTGTAATGTGGCATTCAGATTTTGGTCAACGCTTGCTAAAAGGAAATTTAAATTTACCAGCGGTTGAGAACTTGCCAGGTTCTAACACTAAATTTCCGCACTATTTTGTTGGCGATGCCGCATTTCCTTTGAAATGTAATTTGATGCGTCCGTATCCAGGTAAAAGTTAAAAAGCTTTCAAATTTAGTTTTAAGTTTTTGCTTTCCTTTCCTTTAGGTCAATACCTACCAACTGACCGGGAAACATTCAATAAACGCCTATCGAGAGCTAGGCGTGTTATAGAAAATGCCTTTGGGATTTTGGTATCTCGTTGGCGCATACTGCAAGGGCCACTAAATATGCATCCAACATCAGCAGAAAGAATTGTGAAAGCCACTGTGTTGCTTCACAATTTCGTTAAAATGCACGATTCAACTTACATACCTGAAAATTACGTAGATCGTTACGAAGGTGAAGAATTAATCCAAGGACTATGGCGGAAAGATACTTCTATTCCAAAAAATCCTTCACGGCGTCTTTTTTCCAATAATGCATCAAAAAATGCTTTTACACTACGAAATGAATTAAAAGAATTCTTATGTGCGAATCCAATTCAATATCTTGAGCTCGATTAACAAAAAAAAAACATTTTTGTTAAATAAATACATTTAATTTACATATACAATAAATACATAAATACATTTTTTTGTTTTGTTTGATTTTTATAAATGAATCGTTTATTTTCTAAATATAGGAAGGTCACTTATTCGACATATCGTTTTGTTTCGACATATCATTTTGCTGTTGAATTTACCATTTCACTATCAATGCTTTTTTAATATTTCATACTAAGATTTACCCATTAGCTGTTACAATAAATAGAATGTATAAAACATAAAACAGTAAAAGAAATAGTAGGTATACATTACTACAGAACAAACTCTGTTTTTTTAAATAATAAATAAATAATAAAAACAAGATGAAGGTGCTTACTTTTAAGATCTTCATTCTTTGATTTAAACACAAAATTAGCTTAAATTCATTTAAGATAAGGTGGAATCCAAATATAATTTAAAAACTAGGTATACATAGGTAGGTTAAAAGATTTAAACTGCTTCATGGGCTTCTCGTATGAATTGATTTTGTTTAAAGGTATGGTGTAAGTATCCAAAATCATTTTTTATTGGCAGACACCCCCTACATCAAAAGTTAATGTGCTTACAAAAAATGTTTACTAAACAAATTTTTTTCCGAAGTAATTTTCCCGTGGCTCTAAGTCCATACTTTCCCATACATATTTTAATGGTTTTTTCACTCTTTTCATGTTTTTCTTTTTTTATCTAGAGTTACTGCAGCTATTGTAAATTATTTTATTGATTTTTATTCTTTAATCATCTCTTTCGAAGACCTCATTCAAAAATGTATCAAGAAAAATTCTATAAACAAAAAATATAAAGACTTTTTTCTGCTGTTTTTATATGGGAATTCCCTTGGTAACATCTCGAGCTTAACCATTCAATTTTTTTATTTTTTAATACATTTTTGAATTTGACATTTTAAAGGGATGATTATAAAACAAAAATCAACAAACAAATTAGAATATCTGCAGTAATTGTAGATTGAAAGATCGAAAATCCCATCAAAATTTGTATGGGGAAAAGTATGGGCTTGAAGCCACGGGTAAATGACCTCGGACAAAATTTTTGTTGCTCAAATATTTTATTTTAGAACATACATACACCTTTGATTTAGGGGGTGTCTATCATTAAAAAATGATTTTGGAAATAACTGCCATTAGGAAGGCACATAGATAGCTACTGTTATAGTATTGAAACCCAGAACCACTTCCGGGTTCCTGATTATAAACAACTGTTGCCGAGGAATTTAATCACCCTTTCAGTCGCCGCATGCTGTAATTGTTCTGCCAAGAGAGTCGATGAACATTTTATTTACTTTATTGTGGATCTAGTGAGGGTGGAGTAAACAAGATTTGGCTCGTTAAAATGAAAAGTTAGTAGAAACGACAAATAAATAAAAACCAATATTCATATTTACAATCATGTGAACATACAAAAACATAAAACAAACATATGTAAGTACATACATACCTTATTTATTTAAAACAAACGATTCCATTATCATCGCTGTCACAGTTCTCTCATTACTCAATGCGAGCAAATCTCTTCCACAGCCATACAAAGTTCTCCAAGTCGGAATGCGGCCGACGCCGACGGGTGAATCAATTCATGACAAGATTCAAGCCCACTAAACAATTCGACTTTAAATATTTCATTTAGTGTTTATTAATTTCACTAAAAACTTTGTTCAGGAACTCGATTTTCAGTGAGTCTTGTATTTTATGTGGAAGTTGCAGCATATAGGAATCTAAGGTTTTGTAAAAATCGCCATTGCGACTTTTTTCAGGGCTTGCTTTCCTTTCTTTTTCGACAAGATCCGAAACCATCCCCATCACAGAATCAAATCGCTCTTTTCTTTCGTTTTCGTCCTTTTTTTTCTTTGCTGCGCCTCTAGGTGTTGATGAAAAGAAATCATCTGCGCCTTCCTCCAATACAATGTTGCTTTTTGGCACATTTTCTGGTGACAGAGGTGTTGAGGTGCCACTTGAATCATGAATCATCCATGAAGTGTTAGAAAATGTTCTGAAATGATACACATAATTAAAAAATAACAAGAACTGTGAAGTAGAGCAGAAATGCAAATAACCTTCGTGGCTCTAAGCTCCGTTTTAAGAACGAAAGTTGGTTGAAGTGAATCCATTGAGATTCTACTTCTACAGCTGCACTTCCAGAAGCCGGTTGGTTTTTATTTTCTCTAACAAATCGGTCTCGCAATGACCTCCACCGTGTTTGGCACTGCTCAACTGGAATGTTATTTTTTAACATTTCACATAATTAAAATATGAAGAAAAACATACGAGTCGAACCTGCTGCAGCTGCCACATCCAACCATGCCTTTTCCTTGACGCCTTTTTTGCGATAGGAAGCACTACTTTTGTTATAAAGGCATTCATGCATTTGAACTGCCTCGATGAGTATTTCTTCGAAACTCCTTTGGTCTGGTGGGGCCTCCTCGATGAAATTTTCATAGAATGTATCTATAAATGTAAATAATTTGTTTTCTTCAGCGATAATCACAAATATCTTCAAAACAAAATTCATAATTACCTTCCGACGAATAATCCATTTTTGTTTTTGTCACAGAACACAGCAAAGCACAAATATTAAACGTCAAAGGCGATAACGTGCATTAATATTAAAAATATTTTAATCTTAACGCCGCTACGTACGTGACGCGCGTTCCTTATGGGCCATTCCCCATAAGAATACATGTGTTTTAATCGAGCTGTCAGTTATCGTCGCTGAAGTCGAACGCATGACGGATTCATTGGGCCATAGCCTTTAGGCACAAGATACGTTTTTAATACTGGCGAAGAGAGAGTACGAATCCAACGAAGAAGATTGGAGATAAACCAGGAAACGACTACAGCAGTCACTGCCGAAGAGAAGTTGGAGGGAACTATTACACCTAAGGAAAGTTATTTTTGGCCGTTTTTGAAAGCATTAAGTCAGCGTCAGTTCGATTGTATGAAACTGCATGAGTCTGGCAACTCTGCAAACGATGTTTTGAGCTTGTATGAAACATTTTTATAAAAACTTAACGAAGGCTATGTATATTGTTAATGAAATGTATAACGCCGAGGCCACACGAGCAAGTACTTGCAAGCAAGTTGCAATACATACACATTTGTTTACTAACACAAACAAACCTAAGCAACTTGCTTATCAACTGGCATGCAAGTTTTGAAGCCAGTAGTGAAGCAAGTTGAGAAGCAAGTTGGGAGACAAGCAAGTGGAATGCTAGTGGAAATCAAGTGGGAGGCAAGTGGAATGCAAATTACGAGTTTGACAGGCAGTGTATGTAGCCAACTTGCTTGCAAGTACTTGCTCGTGTGCCCTCAGGGTAGCGAAAGTTATGTCGTTTTTTATTGTTGAAAGATTTGATCTTTTTGCGAAAAGATTTGCATTTATTCTACTTTTTCATGTTTTATTCAAAAAAAGATGAGATCTGAAGAAGAGAGATGCGATCTTTCTAGTTTGGGAGATTTGATCTGCATTCACTAATACATGCAAACACTTTCCTGTCTAACAGCAAATCTCAGTTGGGCATTTCTTGTATGACATCGTACGTGATGTTTATTTGTATGCGTGTATGTGTGCTATGTGTGTAATTGAATCTACTTAAAAGTACGCCCAGATGTTTCATTCAAGACAGCAATTCTTGATTTTAAAATCAAATCTTTCAGATTTCAATGAAAAACGACATTAGTCACTTCACAATCACAATCGATGGCTGAACCAAGAAGGTCTAATGAAAAGGTTTAATAAAAAGTGTTTTTTTTCTTTTTATTTTCCACTATAATCATTGTGTTTTATTTCAATGTCGGAAAGTTTGGTTTTGTATCGATGGACGAAGGCGTTCATATATACGGTTCATCTTGGTTTTGATCTATAGTTTTAGTTAAGCTAAAATATAGCTATTGTCAAATTAATACAATGGTTTTGTTTGCACAAAATGTTTTTCATCAACGTCTTTCAATTTTCTTGCAAACGCATTTGACGTTTATGAACACGTTCTCCAGCTTCTCAATACTTTTGTTGCCAACTCGATTTTTTTTACTGCAGAATCGTACCACACATCATGTTTTCGAACATGTGACTTAAAGCAAACTGCATTATCGAACACAATTGTTCAGTTTATATTTCATGAGCGCTCACTGAGCTGACGGAGCAAACAATTTTTACTTATTAGTATTTGACAGCAAAACTGGGGAAAATCTCTGAGCCCTCAGAAATATAAACTGGACAAATGCTTTGCAGTTTGCTTTTGATAACATTTTGCAAAATGCATTTTTGATGCTGATGACGTTCTCGAAAACGACCTTTTACTGGCAAGGTTAGGTTATGTTGTCCCAGCTAAAGAAGAAGCTAGAAATTTCACTCGAACTCGAACGTCATGTGTCTGAATAGGAACATACCACTGTGCCATTGTGTTTTCCGAGCATAATTGTGGAGTTACGCAGATCGAAAGGGAACGAAGACACCATGCTATAGCTACTAACTGCAAAACTTAATTTCACAAAGTTCAAAGTACCCGCTGTTCCAGACACTGTGGCAGTAATGAAAGAGTGAATTGCTTTCTTCAAATTTCAAACTCATCAACTCACATTGCTTTGTGTGACCAAGCGCGTAGAGCGATATGAAGTGTACTCAAATTTCCTGTAGATCTCAAGATTTTGTAAACTCACGAAAATTACCCCCCCCCCCCCCTGAACGAAATCCTGGATCCGCGCCTGTTTCACACGCACAAAATTTGAAAATTGAAGAAAAATTGCAAAGACCAACGGTTATTGCATGCAAAAATTTCGATCTGATGAAAAATCTTTAAACAAAGCTGAAAATATCTTCAAAAAAAACCGCGAAGTTTTTTCTTTAAATAATATCCTACACAGTCATATAATTTCCATACAAAAATCACATACACACAAGAAAACAATATGCCAAATTTCACTAAATAAAACCGTAATCTCTGTTCTTCTGGTCTATTTTTCTTCCTCCTCCAACTCCCATATTTATCAAATATATTAATATACAGCCTTCTCAGTCTTGCCATTTTATTATTTTCTCATCTTCTTAATCTACACAACGGGGAAAAATCTCCACTGTCAGTGAAGTGCCTCAACATTCAAATGTCAAATCAGTAAAATGTTCCTCAACATTCACGGGTGTGTCAACATGGGTGTGTCAACATTAGACGGTGTATCAACATTCATGCCCCATGATATTAGGTCTGTTTGGTTACTGAAATTTCGTAAGAATTCGTACGACATCGCACTACATTTCACAAATTCCTGTTTGTTAACTCCAAAGTGTAGCAACGAGAGAGCAAAATGAGAGAGCAAGAAATTTCCCCTCCATGAAAAATCTTGCAAATTTCTGCTACACAAATTTCTGTGTGCAGGAAGTAAAAAACTGTCAAATCCACGTCTGTGTGTATTTTTGTTTGTGTGAGTCTTAAGATTTGCCTGTAGTGTTTGATTGTGTGTGTCACATTTGAAGTTTCGTACACAAAAGTGATACAAATTGGTTTTTCGCGTTTGTTAACTTTGTAGCAAGTTTTCCCCTCTATGAAAGAATTTTCCCCTTCTTTCAATAATTTGACAGTTTTTGAACATCGTGCTACAAAAGTAACCAAACAAACCTATTACAATAAAGTTTATGTTTGATTCCTCTGAGTGTGTGAAATATTGGAAAAGTTCATATAGTTGGTATTTTCTCTGTCTCTGTCATTCATATACATCATGCCGTCTTCAGTGTGGAGGGGATATAGTTATGAAGCACATATGTGGTGAAAGTAATTATCCCAGCAGGAAATTTGCTCCTCAATGAAAAATAAAGGTGCATTCCTCGTCGAAATCCTCTGTCACATTCATTGAGGAGAAGCTCTGCATTGATTTCATTCATTGAAAGTCATGCAAAAGGTAAGTAGATTGCCATTCCAGTTGCATCTTCTGCTTTGCTCTCGAAAAAAGGTAAAGAAAATACGAAACAAAGCAATAACCTTTTTTGACATCATAAACTCAAATAATTTCAATACTGAACGGGAGAGATAATTCCTGTACCTTTTCAGTGGTTATTGCAATCCACACAGCATTGCGTGTTTTATGCCTGCTATGCGAACGAGAAAACAACCTTTTCTTTTCTTTGACATCAAAAAGTTGAATGAATTCTAACCGTGATACGAAGATTTCCTGCATACAAAATTATGCATCCTTTCAGTGCACATAGGAGTATTTGCCTACAAAACTCGGCCAAAAGTCGATTTTTCAAATGTCAAAATTGAAAGGGGAACTTTTTCGAGACAATAGCTAAGATCCCATGGAACAATAGGCTAAAATATTTTTTTTATTGCTCAACATATTTTGGCTATGATATTAGTTCAAAGTCTTCGATCACGAATTTATCACTTCTTTTTGTAATCAACCTTCAAAAAATTTGAAACATTTTATTAAATTATTTCTTAAAATGTTTGTGTAGTCTGATGAAATTTTTGGTATATAAAAATCAACTACAGATGTTCACTATTATATTGAGCCATTTTTACGACAAATATTTTAATATTTATATTTTTTTCGAATTTTTGTTCTAGAAATGCAAAAAAAAAAACACTAGTTTGGTTGGTTCTTTTTCATTGGGAAGTAATTTTTTATAGATGTAGGTGGAATTGGGCTCTCATTTGTATATGGGTGGATAAAATAAACCATCAAGCTTCATTTTCAAAAAGAATCGCCTGCGGATTTTTGCGGATGTAGTTGTTTTTTGTCATATCGTATTCCCACTTTTATGCCCATTCAAACTGACTATTTGTGCTGTTATTTTTCTTTGGGATTTCATTTTTTTTATTTTTTTGGAGTTATTTGGTAATTATTTGTATAAAATATGGTTAAGCAAAGCTCCCAGTATTGATTAAAAAAAAATATTAGATGCAACTTTGATCCTTTTTATCTTTTTTGGTCATATCATATATCCAATTGAATTTATTTTTTCTTGTTTCCAGTTGAAAAATTTAAAAAAAAACTTGAAATTTTTTTTTTTTTTAAAGAGGGTAAATTTATTAAAAACGGTATTTATTACATGGTTTAAGATGAAAATATTGCAATCAAGACAAAAAATAATTTTGTCCAGTTTTTGCATACAAATACTCCTATGTGCAGTGGTTTGTCTGCTCTGAATTGCTGTAGGTAGATACATATTTCTTTTTTCTGCCTGTTGAATAGATATTTGACCTGAAACAAAAAATTCCGATGCGAAAGTAAACCTTTTTTGTTTTGGTTTTCCTCGATCGGTCACGTGACATTTCTTTGTTCTAGAATATTCTATCTATTCTATATGGATTTTGTGATCGAAGAGAACAGACGTATATTTTTGTATGTGTTTTTCAATCAATTTTTGCAAGAAGTGCTTTGTAATCAGATATATAACGTAAAATGTAATGTAATAAATTGATAAATATGTTCCTATTTGATAAAATTATAACCATGACCCAGGAGACTAATTACATTCACCTAGGTAATTATATTTTATATAAGATTATTTTCTATAACTCTTAAAGTTTGTATTCCTCTATTCCTTAGCTTCGAATTGAACAAGTATGACGATGATCATATCATTTATAAGAAAATTGCAACCAAAAGACGAGGAAGTACCTACTTTATAAATATGAACAAACATATGCGTATAGTTATCTTGTATTACATTGTTTGTTCTGTAGATATTTTAGTTACTTTAAAAAACTAACTATCCACTTTGCTCTTTAATATTTTATTAGTTAATAAACTTCTTACATTATTCTAGTTGAATTTATTTTATTTTATTCGTCATAAATCCAGCTTCATTTCAGATGCTTCGCTTCTTTTGATGAAATCAAAGAAGAAATGCATAATGATTTCAGTCACATTTTTTCTTCTACGAAAACATCCCCTCACAGTTGACCCATTTTTCATGTATTCATTCGCGTTGAAGAAAGCATCACATCACGAAAACCATTTTTTTCTGATAAGAAAAAGAAGTTATGAATTCGAAAGTGCCATGAGCATAGTGATTTCATTACAAAATATTCATGGAGAGAGTGTGTAGGTACTTCCTTCCAATGACAAGCCTATGTTAAATTCCTCATAGGATTCCTTAGGAAATTCATGGGTGCAGTTCCTTTTCCGTGAGGAAAAACCTAATTCTTCAGTAGTGAATTTTTGGAAATTTCCTACTGGGTAACTCGACTTTATCTACATCAAGGTTGATATCTTTTTGAAGAATTTGGAATTTACTAGCTAAAATTCCAAATCCAAATGCATTTGCAACAACGCGGTGGGTTCTACTTAACCTATAGTTGAAAACTTTCTCTTACAACTTCGTTGGCCATATATGGTTTCAGTATTCTTGGCTTTAACTTGAAAGCATCATCACCTACTATTACGTACGGAAATTTTTCATTTGTTCCAGAAACAGAGGATTCATCGGGAAAACTAAATAAGTCATCTGTTATAGCAGTTGATAGGGATGAATTAGCGTAAGCGTTTAAACGCCCATTACATCCGACTTCGATATATACAAATCGATAGTGCGAATCCATTAATGCTAAAAGTATTATGGAGTGAAATCCCTTATTGTTAAAGTAAAAGGATCCATCACTTTTCTTAGCTCTAAAGGCAATATGTTTGCCGTCTAAAATGAAGTGGGTTATGGCATCCCAAATGATAAAAACATTTTGTACTTACCTAACGCACCCAAACAGTTTGGAACATTCCACTGATTTTTAAAATCTTTCGCAACTTTCACCCATTCATCTTCTGTAGTCGGAAACCTAAAGACTATTTTTAGAGAAAAATATTTCCCAAAACTATTGAATATAAACTTTACTCACTTTTAAGTATTCGTTTTTGAGGACAATGCATATAGCATTCAATGTTTCTTGTAACAACACTGATGTTTCCCAATCCGTCCTTTTCAGGATGACCAAAAATTAAAAAGAGATTTTAATCATTAATTTCAAAAATTATATAACGTCAGTCAGTTGCCAATATCTGAAGTTTTCATAGACAACTGTACCTTGCCACTTTCACTTATGTCGTTTTCCTTTTGCCACTAGGGATTTTGATCCAAAATTGCTAATTTTTCGTGGCAAATAGAACACACATTGGGATTGATTTTTTTTCGTGCTTGTGTGTGTAACATATCAAATTTGCCGTCATTTCGTTGATGTGACCAGTGATAGAATGCGTAGGAAAAAATTCCTATGAGTAGGTATTTTATATAAGGATTCATGTGAATGTCGGTGTTCATACCAGCTTCTCGTGAGGCGACTCATTCTGACGTCTTTTCATTTTATTTCACTCACATTTCTTGGAAAGAATGGCCCAGTGAGGCAGAAATTTTTAATTTTTTTGAAAAATTTTGCCTAACCTCAACATCTCCTTCTTTTCATTAAATAGGACTGAGATAAAAAAAAGAGAAGTCAAAATGAGCCACCTCACGTGAAGCTGGTATAAACACCGTCAATAGTTTAAAGATTTTGAAAGAAATCTTCAAAAAATCGCCAACCATTTATAACTCGTATAAAAGCAAACGTGAACGAAATAAAAAGAAATAATTCGCTATTATGAGCGCGTCATATAATTTGCTTACTTGGGTTTTCGTATGACAATTTCAGTGAATGAAAGTCTTACCTTAACATAATCAAAAATAAAAAACAATTTAGGGATTTTTTTTAATCTTTAGTGGATATTTTATTTTTTCCATATATTAACACTGCACTTATTTCAATATATTTGATAAAAAAAAACCTTCAAAGCTATCACTTTCTTTGGACGAAATTTTTGTTAATAATGCAATTCAATGCATGTGGGTTTTGTAAATCCAGCCATTTGGTCATGTAAAGACACTTGTAATCCCTCCGGAGTAGGTATTAGGCATCCCTGAAGGCGTTTGGTAGCCGCCACGCAAAGAAAAACTCTTGGACCCCTTCACTGGTGAAAATTCTTTTTCTACCAAGAGTCCAGTACACCAAACACATAAATCACATCACACCCGATCGAAAGCACATTGAATTGTTTCAAATATAATTAAATGAATAATTGAATAATTTAATTTATTGCACAAAAAACAATTTACAAAATTCCGAATTTTAAAATAAACAAACTCAATGACAAATCTAATGAAATGAAGTTTCGACAATTGTCACTTTACTTTGGTGTGTGTGCAAGTACGTGTAAATCCCTCTTAAAACAGGGATTGCAGAGATTGATCCCTGACACACAGAAATCGATTTTTTTGGTCAAAAGGAAAGCGAAAACCTGACAGGGATCAAATAGAGATCAAAAAAATCGATTTTTTTGGTCAAAAGGAAAACCACATTAGGTATATGTATGTATATTCACCCTAACCAAAAGTCAAATTTTGAGACGTTAGCTCGAATTTAAATTGATGAATGCCAGCTTAAGAACAGTACGAATTAGAATTCAGAGATGTATCAACTATTGCTCTACGTATCTATCGTTTTAAAGATAAAAATCGATTTTTCGTACAGTGCGATGCATCAATTGAGCGCCAATGTCCAATTTTCTTGAGCATCACTTTGCCTTGGATGTCGAATAAACGGGAATAAAAAGTGAGGTATGTATGAGGGGCATGCTGCCCTCATGCATCCACCCTGCTTAGGCTCACTGTAGGATTTGGGGTGGATGCGATGTTGGGTGTATATAAAGTTTCTTTTGCATTTAAAGAATCTGAATTTATGAGTCGCTGAGATGCTTGAGGCCACTTTACACGATACTAAAAGTGATATTACCTTTTATTATATTTTCTGTATGATTTCTCAAATGAGCAGTCATTTTAAGTCAAGTCATACGGTTTTCCTTTTTTATGACTTATCTGTCAAAATCAAAATAAAAGGACAAAAAGTGGTAAACAGAAATTAAATTGTGTACCCGTGTTGTAAGGTAAAGCAAACCCTTAAGCAATATTGCTGCTATGGGCAATATTTTTTAAAAACTGGACATTTTCAGTTGCCGTTCTTCTTTCCAAAACAATTTAGAGCCGCTCATTTTTCTTCATTGCCTTGGTGATAGGAGGCTGTTCACCGCGCTGGATCTTTTTGAAAGCCAATTTGGCAAGGACAACTTCTTTCGAGAGATCTGCGATTAGCTTGTACAGGCCAGAGTGTTTTTGGCCCAACGACAACCTTCAGGCGACGCACAGTGCGTCGACTTGTGGACAAAAATAAAAAATATAAAGATGCAATTTCTTTGTTTTAAGCTCTAAACCTGTTCTGGAACATCTTGGAGTACTTAAATTTGTTTTTGTTTTGTTTTTTGTTTTTCTCTTCTTAGGGGATTAGCGGGACTTTCGTTAGAAATTGAGGTAATTTAAGCTGCAGTGTAATTAAAGGTTGAAATTTTGTGCGAACAAGTTAAGCTCGTGTGAGAAAAATATTTTGCTTTTATAATTTTTCTTATTTAAATATTGAAAATGGATACATTGAGTACTTGTATGAGTTGTTGTTTTATTTTTTTCTTGTTTATGTGAATTTTGGTGATTTTTTGAAAAAATGGTCTTTTTTAAGGCTTATAAATTGTAGAAACTTAAGCTTAAAAAAAAATGTTAGCAAATGGCAGCAAAATCTTTTATGCCATTATGTTCTGTTGTTATTGTGCTCTAAGAAAATGTTAACTTTTCTTGCTACTTCTTGCTAGCCTTCAAAATATTTGACTTTTTGTAGGACAAGGTCAAACCATTAAAAATGAAAAAAATTTCGAAAAATGGATTTCTTTCGATAAAAACTCTAAAATAGAAGGTGTTATTCAATTTGTATTAAATGAATTGAAAATAAAAAATTGTCCTGGTACAACTAAGAGTGATTTGGCAGAAAAAATGAGACTTTTTGATAATTTGGAACGTAGGTGGAAAGCGTGTACACGAAACCGCGCTCTTTTTGCGAGACGCCAGGGAGTCAGGTTAAAAACTTCTTTTATTCTCCCAAAAAAGCATTCTCAATTTTCTAGAAAATGCAATATCTAATATAAAACTCCTTTTATTCTTCCAAAAAGCATTCTCAATTTTCTAGAAAATGCAATATCTTGTGAAAAACTACGTACTATCCGTGAAAGACAGCTAAAGCATTTTCTGATTTACCTCCGAAAACCAAAAAACGTAGAGTTTGTGAGATTTAAGAATCTAACTCTACTGAAGAGCTAAATTCTATCATTGAAGATTTTGAAAATAGAACTCCGATTTTTGATATTTTAAAAAAGAATTGTTCATTTTTGTGCACAAATTTCTTTTTTTTGGTCTTGTTTATTTGTGTTGTCAGAATTTATCTAAAAAATATTATTTTAAAATCATGTATTTCTGAAGTATTTTTCACTATTTAAAGGAGGCGTGGCAGGAGGCGAATAGCGTTAACAATATTTTGTGTTTTTCAACTCACTAACTAATTCAAATTTCCAAAATATTATTCAAATCTTACAAGCGGTTTATTAGAAGTAAAAAATATAAAAAAGTGGGCGTGGCAGTGGGCGGATAGGGTCCACACTATTTTTTTGTTTTTGAACTCACCTAGAAAGTCAAATTCTCTAAATTTTATTCAAATCGTGCTAACCATTCTTAAGATATAAACCATTTTCAAAAGTGGGTGTGGCGGTGGGCGGATAGGGTCCACACTATTTTTTTGTTTTTGAACTCACCTAGAAAGTCAAATTCTCTAAATTTTATTCAAATCGTGCTAACCATTCTTAAGATATAAACCATTTTCAAAAGTGGGCGTGGCAGGGGGCGTGAAAATTTCGTTAGATTTTAGAAAATTGCTTTTTTATTACATTTACAACAAATTTTTTTTGCAGTCAACTTAGTTTTGGAAAATCGATTTTTGTCCACCATCTCCATACAATCGACGCACTGTGCGACGGTGCCAGGATCTCTGGTTATTTTATACTGCTAGCTCGGACGCAATGAATCTTCATTTTCTGGGCTGCTTTTGTTGGCATATATAGGCGACATGCAGGGTCCAGTGCAATGATGGAGTCTCTTATAATCGTGACTAGGGGAAGGGCAGTTTGTGCACTTTGTTTTAACTGGAAATCTTCTTTTCATATGCAAGAGGAGCGTGGCTGTGGTCATTTAACGTTCTCGTAACAGTGCACCTTTCCTCTGTTTTTATTGTTTGCATGCGTTCCTTGCAACGAAAGACCTTCCTTTTGGCGCAGCACCAAAATATCTTGCCGTCGACATACTTCTCTAAATGGTACAGATATCCCTTCCGTTCTAGCTTCGGTTTTCCACGTTTGGAAAATGTAACCTGCAAATAAAAATGAAAAATGGTATTTAGAAAAAAAAAGAGGAAATAGATAGAGGGATGCCATTGCAGAAATGAAGTTCGGAAGTTTTAGCAAAAAGTATAAAAGGAACCTCCCAGGGTTACAAGGCCCGAACCGAAGCCTGCACTGATGATCAGAAGAACGTCGTCGTAGTAGAATCGCAGTCGGTGCTGAAGATATGGAGAAATAATTTCTGCAAATTGCATAACGGCGATGAAGAACCGAATTCCACTACCATGCAGATTGCACCATTCAACCTGGATGACGTAGCCAACAATTCCGTCCACCCGATCTCGACGAAGTAAAGATAGCTGTATCTAAACTTAAGTCCAATAAAGCTGCTGAAGCTGATGGACTTGCGGCTGAGCTATTCAAAGCTGCGATGAATTGGTTAGGAGTATGCACCTGCTCATCTGCTAAATATGGTCGGAGGCACTGTTTGCCCGATCCTCAAGGAAGGTGATCCTCTGGACTGCACCGACTACAGAGGCATAAGTCTTCTTAGTATCGCCTACAAGATCTTCTCTGCCGTACTTTGTGAACGCCTGAAGCCATTCGTCAACAACCTGATAGGTCCATATCAGTGTGGCCTTAGGCCAGAGACAGGGCCGGACAAGCTATACGTACAGCGGTGAAATTGCGCAGGGCGCTGAGTCCAGTGGGCGCCGTGAGCAAGTATCAAGAAAGCCTCTACCTACCTATAATTTTTAATTTTAAATTCTTTTTAATAGTTCACACTAATATTGATATCCATTCTTATTCTGCATTTAAAGACCGATATCTCTACTATTCCAAAAATAAATCGGAGCCTAACTTCCTATTCAGGTAGACGGCAGATAGCCAGGACCTTATTCTTAAGTAATTTATTGTGAAACATTTTTAATGAAATAAAGAATTTAATAATAATATAATAATATTCACACCCACAGTAAAAAAAAACCAAACCACAAAATCTTTGCCAAGTGCACGATTTTGTTTGCCTCTTGAGGGTATCTCGTACGTCTCTTCGTAAAAAAAAAAACGCATTTCAAAGTCTGCACATTTGGTAATGAGGAGATGACTTCTTCCACCAATAACCGCAATTGAGGGGTGCTAATGATGAAGCTTGCCCAGAGTGCTAATCTAGCTTGGGCCGGCCCTCGCCAGGGAAGTCCACCATCGACCAAATATTCGCACTACCGCAGATATTGGAAAAAAAACTCAGAAGTTTCAAATCGATACCCACCACCTTTTCATCGATTTTAAGGCCGCGTATGACAGCATCTATAGAGAAGAGCTGTAAAGAGCAATGTCAAGTTTTGGCATCCCTTCCAAACTCGTCCGTTTGTGCAGGATGACGATGGAGAATGCACACTGCTCCATCAAGGTCGGCAAAGACCTCACCGACACCTTTGATGTTAAAAGATGTTAAAAAAGGTTTTAGGCAAGGCGACGCACTGTCATGGGACTTCTTCAACATCATTCTTGAAAGAATAGTGCAAAACTCTCACGTCAACACTAGAGGCACAATTTTTCAAAAGTCCGTCCAATTACTCGCTTACTTTGAGGACATTGACATAATTGGACGAACAAAGCGAGATGTCAGTGGTGAAGTAAGTTCGATTTGTAAAACTATTTATCCTAGGAAGATTTAACAAGATTAATTTCTAATTTGAATGGTAAATCTCCGAGATTTGAGGTAAATCTTATTATATTTCAGATTAGCATTAGGAGGAAATGCAGCATAAGAAGGCAATTGAGAAGCAAAGCCCCCTCGAGCAACTAAACTGTCCCTGTATAAGACGCTTATCATCCCGGTCCTGATTGTATGGTGCAGAGGCAAGGAAACTATTAACGGTGGATGGAAACGCGTTAGGCTGTTGTGAGACGAAAATTTTCCGGGTGATTTTTGGTCCCGTCCTGAAAGAAGCTCTTTGGTTTAGGCCCTGGCCCACTCCGGACTGTAGAGCCACCTTAAGTAAGTATCAACAAAAACCCCAGCTTAGACTCAAATAAAATAGTGGGAGTCTTAATGCAGATCAAATTTCAGAAATTTTTTTAAGCCTTCGAATTACTTTCGAAAATATGAAAAATCTTGATTAAAATAATGGAATTTATAAACATTTAATTAATGGTGAGGTGTGGAAAAAAAGATAAACAATTTTAAAGACAAGCTTGTTACCCCTTTCGTCTTATACTTTGATGAATTTGTCATTGACAATCCGCTAGGTTCCCACGCGCCTCAACAAACTGTTTGTGGCTTATATCTACTAGTATTTTCCAAATATTCCGAGACATCTCCATTTTTGGAAAGCATATAACTTCGGTTTTGATTGTCCGATCTTCAAAGTTAAGGCTTTTATGGAAAGGAAAAGGATAAATGTCAGGTTACATTTTTGTGTAATTTTTTTTTAGAATGTTTAATTTATCTAAAACTAGAATGCAGATTAAGTCCTACATCGGTTTGATTTTCACTTTTCAAAATGCAAATGTGAATGAAAAATTACATAATTTTGAAAAAATATGTTTAAAAAGTTATTGCCTCAGTCCTCCTCTACAAATATGTAAATAGTTTTTTATAGTAAATGCAACGTGAGAGGCGGCAGGGCCACTTATCTAAATTTTCCACCTTAAAATTGATTTTAATCCAAAAAAATAACAAAATCTTTAAAAATCTTCGATTTCCGTAACTTAAAAAAATTATAACTTTGCTTCCAATACTCGGATCTACAATATTTATATATTTAAATAAAAATAGAATATGAAGAAAATTTGAAAAGAAATTCTTCTGTTTAAGTGGAGTGACTGAATATTTATAATTCAAGTTAAAAGTTCAAGTGAGCTCAACTCCATAATTGCGTTTAGCCCAGGTACGATAGTTGGGCTCATCAGTTAGATGACTGTCGTACCCTTCTAAGACGCAATTATGTTATAATATAAAAATGACAGCATGCAGATACTGTGAATTTTATTATTCTAAGGGAATTTCATCTAACTGATGAGCCCAACTATCGTACTTGGGCGAAACGCAATTATGGAGTTGAGCTCACTTGAACTTTTAACTTGAATTTTAAATATTTAAATAAAGTTTAAATACAAAACTACATTTGTGTATACAAATTATTTTGTAATACCGAAAAATTTCATACTAAAAGGGTGATGGAGTCCTTCGTATCACCCCGATTCCACAGGAGATAATTTCTATCAGGATGCCCAACTTGACAGTAGATATCCAATGGAGTCACTCCGTTTCATCTCTTGTTGGGATGTCAGAGACATCTATCATGCGATTATATCTTGACAGAGATCGCTGACATGAATTTTGACAGATGAAGATTTTTTTGCTTGTTGTCACATTTTTTTCTCATTGTTTTGTATATCTATCCATATCCATTTGTTGCAGTTTCTTCTTCGGAAAATGGAAATTTATTTTTTTTTATATTTTTGGAAACTAAAAATTAATTCGGTTTCGCTTTCTTGATTTGTTGGACAAATTTTTGGAAATTGCGTGTTCTTATAAATTCACAATCATTAAAGCAGTCAAATAAAACTATATTTTGTAGGTAATTACCAACAGTGCTGACAAAAACAACAAGAGATAAAACTCTGGTGTATAACTGCTTGGATTGTAATTTTTTTTTAATCGTTTTATTAATAAATGTTCTAATTATTACCACACCAAAAGTAATAATAACAAAAAACTATTTGTATTTTAATATTCTCCTCCTTACTAAAAGAAAACTGTCGGTATTCGCTTTGCAACCAAAAGAACACAATCGAATAGCTAGTTTCTGTTTATTTGTGCGCAAAAAACCAGCTATCAAACTCGTGCTGTCTTGATATGGAATGAAATATCATAACATGATTTGAGCAGCATAGATAGAAAATAACGCAAGATATAAATATCTGATATTTAGTTGGAGAGAAATTATCTCTTGTGGAATGTGGAGTCGGGGTGTATGATAAATAATATTTAAGTGTATGCACATGCACATGTGTTTCGAAAGCAGCTCTACTCGCAGCGATGCGTGCAGAACTGCTGCACATCTATTTAAGGCGGTCATTGTTCACGACCATCCAGCAGCGTGAATGAATGAATCTACATCGAATATTTGAATTAAAATTTGATATGGATTTCTTTAAAAATTCAAAGCTCCCGTTCTACTAATCGGATCTTCAAGGTTTAGGTCTTTATAGAAAGCTAACACAACAGGCTAAATTGCATAAGAAAATCTTTGACGAGGGGTTAAAATGTTCATACTAAAGGGGTGCATAAAGCCCGATTCAATTTCATTTATTTTATTCTAAATTCAAATGTTGATTAAAAATTTTATTATTTTGAAAAACTAAAAATGCACATTTGTTGATTTACCCCTCTTCTAAAATAATGTCATACCCAGTGATGGGGAACTATCTGGTATATACCATTTGAGGGTATATAGCCTGGGCTTATACTCGGTATTAACCCAAATGGGGAAATATAAGGGTATTTATATTTTTACAGCCTTATTCATAAACGCAGCATAGCTTGTGCATAGTGCTATGTACTCGTTATAATGCGTCTGAACGCAAAAACCTTATTCATTAAACTTATGCAACGTTACATAGACTCATTATAAGCTAAACGCGTTTGGAGGTTGAATAGTGGCAACATAAGGTATTATCATATGGTAGGTAGTATCAAATGTCACTAACACACACAAAAGTGAAATATTTAGATATATGCCCACATATATATCTATACCTATTCTTCCCAATAAAAACAACAAAACAGATTATTTTCTCAAAAAATTTAATTTTCTTTTATTTATGCACATAAATGCGTATCTAATATAAACAGTAACACAACGAAAACTGAATTATAATACAAAAACAAAAATAAAGAAACTAAAAACAATGCAACCGGTGGCGGCAGCGCAGCAGGAAAAATGGGGGTTGTTTTTTTTTTATAAAATTTCACTGGAATATCAAATTATTGCTATGAGTTTTTATCGAAACTTTTATTTATTTTTGCTAAAAATGAGTAGCGACACAAGAACTTCAAAATTATAATTATAAATACATAAATTGAAAAGACCGAACTGGAAGCATTTTGATTTTATTGATTTTTCACAAACAGCTGATGTTTGTTTATGTGATGTGGAAGTAAAACGTAATAGATTTCCTCTTTTTGGTACTTTATTTGACACAAGCGTTGCATAACTAAAATGGATGGGGAAATTTTTTATGAATAAGGATTTATGTAACGTTACATAGTGGCTACATAAATCCTTATGCAGTGCATAACTATTCATCTGCTTAGCGCATTCTAATGAATAAGGCTGTTAATGTATAAGGGCCCTATTATGACTCGCGAGTCGAACGTTCGAGTCAAGTTGAATGATTTGGCGAATTGCTTAGGTCGTGTTATTATGAGTAGCGAACTACGAGGTCCGCCTTTGAGATAATTACTGCCAACATTAAAAAGTGAATATGTAATGTCATTGACTGTGATAGCTAAGTGTAATGTCAAATTCGATAAAAAAAATTGTTGATGAAATATTGTTTATTATTGAAAGAAGTTTAATAAATAAGATAACAAAAATGCTTAGCTCTGTTGATTTGTTTTTTGAAGATGAGGATGAAAACGAGAGAGCAGAAAAAAAATTGATATGTAGACTGCGAAGAAGCTTAAGAAATAGTTCCAACCCACTTCAACTTCCAGATAACCTGTAAGAACAAAATCATTAATTCTTTTTTCACTTTACCTAATCGCTCTTTTTAGGTTTGTTCAATATTTTCGGCTAAACAAACATGCATTTGATTATGTTTTAAACAAAATAAGTTCTGGGTTTAAAACTACTCTAAGTTATGCTGTTCCACCAATTATAAAACTTGCATGTGCACTGTGGTTTCTGGATAGTGGAAGCTATCAAAATGGTGTGGGAAATGATTTTGAGCTGGGTCTTTCACAACCCACAGTTTCAATTGTTTTGAGAGAAGTTCTTAATTTACTTGAAGCTAACATTTGTCCAGTTTGGATCAAGGCAGATATGTCCACCGCTGAAAAACAAGAAGCAAGAAATTACTTTTTCATTAATTTAAAAAAAAATTACTCACATTGGAATTATTATAGCCCCTGTTCATTTACAACATCAATACTTAAATAGAAAAGGGTTTTACAGTTTGAATGCGATGGTGGTAAGTTAATTTGATTTTTGTTCTTGTTATTTACCTGAAACTTTTTCTTTTTAAGGCCTGTGATAATAATGGAATAATTCGATTCATTGATTCCAGATATCCTGGTTCTACAAATGACTCGTTTGTGTGGTATCATGGTGAGTTAAGAGAACTTTTGGAAAGCTGGTGGTTAAATGGAGAACGGTCAAGATATTTAGGTGTGAATACATTCAATTCATATATTAGTGAAAGTTCTATTTTGATAAACTATTTCTTTCTTTTTTCAAAAATAATAGGATATTCCGGATATCCTCTGCAGCCATATCTAAAAACTCCGCTTAGAAATGCAGACTCGAGCTCAAGAGAAGGACTTTTCAACAAAATGCATGCAAAAGCAAGAAACATTGTTGAAAGGACAATTGGAATTTTAAAAGGCAGATTCAGATCAGTTCTAAATGAGCGCAAATTACACTATAGCCCTAAAAAGGCTATCCAAATAGTCAATGTCTGCTGTGCAATGCACAATATTTATCGCAGATACAGTCAGTGGTGCCAGATCGAGGGATTTATCCCTTTTTGTGGGATTTTCTCATATAAAATAAGCTAAAAGGGCTAAAGGGATTTTTCAAACTTCATAGTGCAAAAAAATGGGATTTTACTATTTGTTCACTTTTTGTTCTAAATTTGTTAGTTTCATTAAGAATAAAAAAATTTGTCAACCTACGATCAAATAAAATTTTTTCATGTTTAGAAAAAAATCATTCTAACTTATCTGAATGTGTTCATTTTCTTTTTTTATTACCCTAAACTGCTTCACAAACTGACATATCTGTAGTGAAAATCTCAACTCACCATACTGATGAGATGAAATTTCAAATTCGATAACAACAATTTGACACTACTCGATTTCGTGAATTTATGTGTGTGGTTTGTATTAATTAAGGTAATTTGTTTTGATTGTTTTTCGAATTAAAAATTGAATTTATAAAATATTTGTTCCAGCTTAATATCAGAACAAGGGCATAAGAAAAAAAAAAGAGTTTTTTCGATTATAACCGATGTTAAATCGAAAAAAAGGAATCGGTTGGGAAAAGAAATGATAAATTCAATTTGTTTGTTGAGGTCCTGTTTTCAATCAAAAGGTATTACTTGCTTCAATTTAGTTGTGAAGCAAGAGCATTCCTCCCTACACAATTCGAAAAATGTATACAATTAATTAGATGAATTCACGAGTATTTATTTACCTATTATTTTATTACAAATCAATGTGGAATATTTTAAAAATAAAAAAATTATTTATTTCGAAAACATTGGAAGGCATGCAAAAAGCTTTACTTCAGTCTTAAATCTCTTTGCTGTGTCATTTTTGTATGAAATTTTGAGAATAATGAGACTTGAGACCGAGATAAAGTTTTTTGCAGTCATTTTCAAATAAATCTTATGTTGAATTGTATGTTCCTTTTTTTAACGTTTTAAAAATGTATAAGATGTACATGCTAACATTTCTTTTTTTTGTATTATATACAAACCTATCGTAATATTAATTTCTATTTATTTGTATACCTAGTTGAATAATAAATTTAATTTGTATTTGTTCGTAATAAAAAAGACTGAATTTAATGAAATAAATAGTTTTTTGATTTTTATTTCGTGGGATAAATGTGGGTTTTTTTAAATTTTGGCGAGGGATAAAAGGGATTTGTTGGGTATTACCGTGGGATAACCTGCCTCCAAAGTCTGGCATCACTGGATACAGTATTCCAGATCCGGAGATAATAGAAGAAGAAAGAATTCATTCCACGGATGGCAGAGATGAACTCATTGAGATAGAGGTGGTAAATATAACTTCAGAAGGCAGCCGAATAAGAAATGAAATGTTACTACCCCTGAAAGATGTTGATATTATTTTTTTTTATAACAAACATTTGTTTTAGTTGCAGTTCTACTGTTTTTTATTTTATCCAAATAAGTAATTAAAGAAACTTACAAAATAAAAAGAAAACAAAAAATAAATAGAAATTCAATTCCATAAAAAAAAAAAACTTCTACTTGTATGCATATTGCATACAATTTGATTAATACTCGCCGATATGTACTTCTAGGAAACGTTCAGTTAAAAAACTAGTCCTGGAGAGATGGTAAGTGGTACTCCAGTTTTTTCAACTTTACTTCTAAGAGATCCTTATGTTGTTGATTTTTCTCCAGATTCTCTTTCTCCTTACGTTTTTCTTTTGCTTTCAATAGGTCGATATGTTCTTTGTTTAGTTCATAGTTTTTTCTGGAATATCTTGCGATATCCGAAAGCGATTTTTGGACGGCATCTGTGGCAGGAAGATTTTTTTCTTGCGTCTCTGTTTGCTTTTTTAGTAATTCAATGCGTTCGTTCTCGACGTTTCTCTTGCGATGGGTAGCTCCACCATGTCAGGATGTCATAGCTGGCGGCGGCGGATTAACATTTTCGACGTTTACTTCAGCTTCAACATTTTGCAACAATTCAGAAGGTTGTGTTCCAAATGTATTACCCGAAGGGTTCACAGCCTGTTGAAGGCTGAGCAAATCATCGCCAGCTTGCTCCAAAGGGGACAAGGAAATCTGCCCAGAAGGTCCTCCACCAGTTGCTAAAATATCTTTTTTATTGCTTGCTATTTTCTTTTTTAATTTTAGTCCAGGCAATTTCTCAAATAAGAACGGTTGAAAGAAAAAGCCTTCAAATTACACGAACAGCTTCAGTTATCCGGTCGGCTAAATTTACTTTGAGTTTTTCTTGAGACTGCAAATTGAAAAGAATAACGGATTGAAACCATATACGATACTTGTTTTCAATAGTAAATTTTACCTATTAGCTTAACCGGTGGGTGTATTTTTCTCGTAAAATTTGTGTCATTTGCTAAATCCATTTTCTTTTAGAGATAGTGTGAAGACTTTGTTGTTCGTGCAATTTAACTGACTTTGTTTTAAGCAACAGATCGTAGTGTCATTAAAAATTAAATTAAAAATACCTGTAAGGTTAAAATTACGTGTGAAATAAAACGACAATAAGGTGTGTTGTTAAAGAAAATGTTTTATTAAAAATTTGTGCTGAAACATGAAAAATTTACCTAGGTCCCCGGTTGCTACTAAAGGACCAGGGCCGCCACAACTTTATTAATTTTTTGTGAGAAAAATCCACAGTTATCTTACGGATTCCATTACCGTTGTGTGACATCTTTTTGGAACCCTGGTGCTCAAAGATATTTCGTTTGGTGCCGTCACGAAGAAGTCCTATCCTCCATTGTTTTATCTGGAGTTTCACTTCTCTGGGACGCTTCTAGCTACTGCTCCTGCCTCAAAACCCACGAACCACGATAATTTGCGCAGACTCGAACCGAGCATCCTTCTTACGCTCCGCAACAGAGGATTAGTTCTTTTTGAAATCAGATCTGCAGCTCCCTATCATCAGTCAACGCCATTCAAGACTCCATCAGTACCGCAGTGAGTCCTAGAAAAGAAAATAGATCGAAGCCCAAGTGTTACACTCAAGCTATAAAAGTATATATAGTTTTTTTTTATTGATAACTTCAAAAATACATAAATACTTTTGCCCATTTTGAACTTAAAAATTGGTTGAAAAGTACCGAAAACTCGAAGTTTTTAAATATACCTAAATAGTCTTAAACCCTATACTTAATCTATATTTATACTACTTATTAAATACTACTTAAATTAACCTATTCTCGAAATATTAACTTTCGAAAACTTAACCTAGTTAACTTAAATTCATTTTCTACTTGAAAACATTACTATTTCTTTGAAAAAAAGTTTTATTTCTTAAGAAAACTCACCTTGTTGATAGTTTTGTTTTTGTTTCGCTTATTCTTCCCTTTTGGTAAACAAAATTTTAAAATGTATCCCACCGGAAGAGATGAAGACGATCGCATCAATAGGATAATTAGAGAATCTGAAATAGATGAAAGTTTAAGATTGACAAGGTCAGTTAGTCACAATTTAACTAGTACCGAAAAACAGCGGGAGATGCATTCTCCTCTCATATCGGATAGGCGAGTGCGATCCGCATCCATTCTACCCGCTAGTTCTGGTATTCCACTTGTCGACCACCAGGCTTTCAGCTCAGTTGATTCAGTTTCACCTCCTTCTTTCAGCAACCTTAGTGGCCTGGGAGCAGAAGCTGCTCCAACTGAACGTCAAAGTCTCGGTTCCTTGAACGAGACGGTTAGGCACAATGCAGATAGAGCACCCGCTTTTAGTCGAACTGGGGTGAAGCCTCGTAACTTGGGTGGGTTTAGAGACATCTTAGATAGTTTACCGCAGAGACCAACTGTAAGTAAGAGAAAAGAAAAAGCTATTATCCCAGAGGACTTGAAGGCTAACGTAAATTTAGCAATTGTAGATGCGTTTTCTGCCTATAAACAAACGATGCATACCGAAGTATCGAATACATTGAAAGATGAGCTCCAGAATCAGTTAGGCGGATTCCTAAGGGAGTTGAATTTAGGTCGTCCTACTCCTGCCAACACCGATCAAGTACCGAGAACATCGGCACCTTCTTATAACTTTCTGCCTCCTGTGCATCCACCACGACCACAGCCTCCTCAGCCAGATCCAAGGAAAAGTGCTTTCATGCCACCTGGACAACATTGGAGGAGACCACAAGAACCATTCAGGCGAGGTCGAGATGGAGTACTTCAACCAGACAGTTTTCATGATTCTCACTTTGAAACTGCAAGAACTAACATGAATACACCCAATCCATATGCTTACCAAACGGTTACTCCACATCCATTAAGATCAAGTGGGGTCTTAAATTTGAAGGTCAACCAGCGACTTTAACGGTCGAAGACTTTGTGTTCCGCCTCGAAACCTTACAGAACCAGTACGAATGTCAGTGGGTCGTAATATTACGTGACTTCCATCATTTGCTTTCGGGAAACGCACACGACTGGTTCTGGCAATTCCTGAGGAACAACTTCAGGCCCGACTGGCCTACATTACGAGAAGCTCTGATGTGCCAGTTCAAAAACAATAGGTCCGATTATGATATCATGCGCGAGATAATGGACCGAAGGCAGGGTTTCTCGGAGGGTATTGACGACTTTTTGGCGGCCATCAATAAAATCAAATCCCAATTGAGAATTCCGATCCCAGAAGTTGAGCTAGTTAGAATTTTAAAGAAGAGCCTTAACGACCGATTTGTTAATTTGGTTTATCCCATGCCGATATATTCGTTGGACCAGTTAAGGAATGCGTGTAAAGATGTGGAATCCACCTTCCCAAGAAAAGATAGGGATGTTCAAAAAAATGCGCGACCTTATTTCAAGGCCAATGAACTTGGATATGATGACGCATACCAGCAAACTGATGAATATCTTGCAGCCTACCAGTTCGGAGGGGCTCGTCCAAAACTCCCTCCACGGAAATATGCAGATCCTTCAAATTTGGTTTGCTGGAATTGCAAAGTCCAAGGTCACACTTATTTCGAGTGTGATTCTGATGACCGAAATCTTTTTTGTTTTAAAAGTGCCTCTACACTATCCCACAAAGTATTAACACATGTCAAAATAAAGTGGGAAGAAATTTCATACGACTGCCAAATTTGTGTGATGTAACTGACTTTCATATTTTTCTTCCACACTTGCATCAAAAAATCAGTTTCACCATAACCTTAAACGCCCAAGTGGGATAGAAAGTGTGATGGTTTTAGAACCGATCCTAAATATTTCCATGTATTAACACATGTCAAATCGTGTCGGATGCGCTGTCAGGTTGTGTGTGATGAAATTTCATATTTTGTTTCCACACTATTATACATGATTTCTTCACACTTTTTTGACATGTATTTATACTCAGTGGGATAGTGTGGAATGGCTATAAGTGTGGACAGGAGGGGGTAAAAACTCCACATTGTACGCGCTGCAACTCGGGAAAGCGATCGTGGGACGCGAAGGCTCCGGGGGATTCGCGTACAACCCAACATTCTAACCCCAAGTAGGTTGTAAACTTGAAGACGAATCAACAACAAAAGTTATGAATTGTCCTCTTACAGAAGAGGGCAAAGAAAAGATTCAAATTTTAAAGAAAAATGAAAATTTAAAAACAATTGAAGAAAATAAAAAAAAAATTGAGCCGTCGCGGGACGCCTGGCAGATGTGAAACACAAAACAAATGGTTTTTAAAATTAAATGAAAAGTTTAGTTAGATACTGAAAGCTCTGTACGATTCTAATTCGAGGGAGACAGCTATATTGGTTCTGCTGTTTGCATACAGTTTACTATTAGGCGTGTTTTATTATCATCGGGATCTGGATCTGGATTAAGTTTTACACGTAATACAAAAACAAAATAATGGGAAATTTTCTAAAATTGTTTTTGTAACACGTGTTAAAAGAAGATCCAGATCCAGATCCCGATGATAAAAAAACACGCCTATTGTGACTTGAAAAATCTATTACATTCTGGGAAAAAGGAAGTCACAATAAAGGGCGTGTTCAAACAGAGAATAGGCTTGGTGCGGACAAAAAATCTGCACGCGTGACGCGTTCTTTGTGCTGTTTACTGCAGGAATACAATAGACGGAATGCAAGTCACGAATTGCGTTGTCTTATCAAATAGAAAGCGGGAAGGTTAAGCGAACGCGACGGCCAAATTCAAATTGAAAGAATTTTACGACACTTAAGCATGGTACACATTATCAAACCTGGGGGCCTATTCTAGAAAGCGAGGCGGATCGAATTGAAAGCGATACCTCAATTTCGACCGTCTTCGCTTTGGGTTATTCCCAAAAGCGAAAATGAACAAAAACGATCATTCCAGTTTTCTCATTTGAGTTCCAAATAATTCGAGTTTTCTCATTTAAATTCCAAATAATTCCAGGCCACTCCCATTTTCACTTCAACTCTCTCATTAAAATATCATCTGTTTCCAAGAATATGACAGAAGGACCATGTCAGCAAAACATTTTTTTTTCTATTTATGCAAAAAGTATTTTATTTCATAATTTTGCGATTTGTTGCACTTGTCTAAAAAATAAAACAATTCGTTGGACTCCATAAGTGTGTTTTTAAATGCTATGCTAAGAATGAGGTGAAAAATATTTAAACATAATTTAACACTCGTAATTGCATTTTCTTTCAATCCGCCAACAATCCGTCCCCTAAATACCTATCGTTTTCAAACACGAAATGACATAAAATCAAAACACACTTTTATTTGAAAAAAAATCCCCAAAAACTTACAGAAACAATCAAAGAACATTTTTATTTGAGAAACAAAACATTTTTTATGTAATTATTTATATTTTGCTTCGATCCGTCACTTGTTCGTCAGCTTCACATCTATCGCTTTCAAAAGAAATTCTACTACTCTCAGAAAATTGTGTCTTTTTTATTTTGAGGCTATTTCCACCACGAATCGTGCTATTTCTTATTTTACATGACTCACACTAGCTTTTTCTTATTTTGTTTGCACTTTTTCTACTAATTCGGTATACAAATTCGTTTTTTGTTCCGTGAATGACGGCTCATGAATGAAATTGTGTACACATCATCGATCAACCACCCAACAAACCGAGGGTTGTCACGCAGTATCAAAAAATTTTGTGAGTAGCAGTTGTGAGTGACAGCCCATCATTCAGCATGTACACATTATCAGTTCTGTTGATATCCAACATGGCTGACACTCAGGTTTGATAATGTGTACCACGCTTTATGCCTGACGAATGACATTGTGGGCATTCTGAATATTTATTTCTCTTTGATAAGACTATTCCTGAAAATAATCAAAAGTCATCTGATTATAGATATATAGTTAATTATGTATTTAATTTGTATGATTGGACGTCACGTTATTTGTAAAATAATATAATCGCCTACGCTTAGTAAAACACAAGTAAAACGACAAGGCACTAGAAATGACAGTTTTTGAATGCAACTAAGAGTTAAGGCTCTCCCAAACCAACGCGAAACATTCGCCGACGACGCGAAATCATTCACAATAATAGAAAATATGAAAGATACACAATGCTACACAACAACAAAAAATCGCCTTTGCGAATGATTCGCTACGAATTCGCGTTGGTTTGGGAGAGCCTTTAAGCGTTCTCTTCGCTCTTCAATATTCTCACCACCTTAACGCTATTATTTTCATTAAAACGCCAAGGGTCGCTTCTAGAGACGTGTTATTTTAGTTAAACGATTATCGTAATAAGGGTGAATTTTATCTTTAATTCTCTCCCAAACCAACGCGAATTCGTAGCGAATCATTCACAATAGTACAAAATATGACAAATTCGCGTTGGTTTGGGGAACCTTTATTCTCATTCAGCAAACGAAGCAAAAGTTGAGAAGCTTGCAAGTACTAAATTGTTTTTTGAATTGTTGAATTGAACAGTACCGAAATCGCAATTTTAGTCGCGTCACATGAACTCTTTCGTACGATCACATTTGATCTTTCCGCATGTTATAGTTCTAACTTAACCTTAAATTTAAAAACTTCCGCCTCACTTGGCCATCTCTCTCTTTTCAAGAGATGAGAATCAGATAATAAAAAGAAATGTCAAAATGAGTCGCCTCACGTCTGAACACCGTCAAAGGAAGCGCCAGTAACGCATGTGTAACCACCCTTATCTGTTGTACTAGATTTTTCATTGTGAATGAAAGAAAACAAGGTTGGGTGCGAGTGACATGGATATATGTACATATGTGTACATTTCTTCCACTTGGACTCTTCTTGCCGAAAAATGTAAACAAACAAATTTCCCCATTGCGACCACTTTATGAGTGCGAGTATAAATGAAAGAGAAGCAAAATCTTTCCCCTTTTTCGTAACGCTTTAAGCCACGCCCAAAATCGAGTTTACCCGCCGCATTAGATTGTTTCACATCAAAAACTAAATATATTTCAAATAAAACCCTTGCATGTCCGAATCTCCAAATATTACCAAGCACGTAACAGAATATTTAATAGCTCTATTCACTTTCCTTCCAAAAAATGCTTAAGGCTAGATCTAGGTTCAAGGCTAGAAGAGAAATTAGGAATCGAATTGCCTCAGCTATTGTGAATTTAGCGTCAGATCTTAGACATTATGCGAGAATAAAAATTGCGGATAAGGAAGTTCTAGGATTACTGGATAGCGGGGCCAGTGTAAGCATCCTCGGCAAAAACTGCTTTCAGCTGGTCAAGGAACTAGAACTTCCCGTAAAAACTTTTACGTCCGGCGTGAAAATAGCAGACGGTAAGAGCCAATCGATAGTAGGGAAAATTGAAGCGAAAGTGCGATATAGGGAAAGTGAAGAGGTGCTAACATTCTACCTAGTTCCAAATTTGTACCAAGAAATTTACCTTGGGGTAGATTTTTGGAAGGTATTCCGGTTAGCACCGAACGTAATAAGTTCAGTTTCGTTAACTGAGGAAGCAGATCTTTCGAACGCTCATCAGTTAAACTCTGATTAGCAGGCCAGACTGGATGCAGTCAGGCAGAAATTTCTTTGTTTTAACCGGGATTGTCTTGGGAAGACGACGCTCATGGAGCATGTTATAGATACCGGAGATGCGCTCCCTGTGAAACAGCGTCACTACCCTGTCTCACCAGCGGTACAAGCCATTTTGTATGAAGAGTTAGATCGGATGTTGAGCCTCGGCGTTATCGAGGAGAGTGAAAGTCCATGGTGTTCGCCAGTGGTTCTCTTGCGAAAACCAGGCAAAAATCGACTTTGCCTGGATTCTCGCAAGGTGAACGCACTGACGAAGAAAAATGCGAATCCTCTCCCCCATATCGAGAGGCTCCTCAGCCGACTACCGGATACATATTACATTAGTAGTATTGATCTCAAGGAAGCTTTCTGGCAAATACCGCTGGAGAAACAGAGTAGGGAAAAGACTGCCTTCGCGGTACCGGGAAGACCCCTGTACCAATTTACTGTTATGCCCTTTGGGTTGTGCAATACAGCTCAAAAGTTATGTCAGTTAACAGACAAGGTGATTCCTGCACGACTTAGGGATCGTGTCTTTGTGTATCTAGACGATCTGCTCATCATGGCGCCGGATTTCGAGACGCATATCATCCTGGTAAGCGAAGTAGCCGACTGCTTACGCAGGGCTAATCTCACCATCAACATGAAGAAATCCAAGTTTTGCTTTAAAGAGCTGAAGTATTTGGGCTTCATAGTTGGTGGTGGGCAGCTTAAAACCGACCCTGCTAAGGTTGAGGCAATTTTGGACTTCCCTATTCCCAAAACCCCGAGGCGGGTTCGGAGGCTACTTGGTTTAGCAGGGTGGTATCGGAAATTTATCAAAGATTTTTCGAGTCTGACTGCCCCCCTGATGGACCTGTTGAAGAAGAGGAACGAAAAGTTCAAAATGACTGACGAGGCGCTGAGAGCGTTCGAAGATCTGAAGACGACGTTAACCACGGCACCGGTTCTTTCGCATCCTGATTTTTCGAAAAGATTTTATATCCATGCGATGCTTCAGATGCGGGAATCGGGGCCGTGCTGTTTCAGAAAAATCCAGAGGACGAAGAAGTCCCTATATCGTACTTCTCTCAAAAGTTCAATAAGAGCCAGAGAAACTATAGTGTGACTGAGAAGGAGTGTATGGCTGCGGTGATGGCTGTGCAAAAGCTCAGGCCGTATGTCGAGGGCATGGACTTCACAGTAATAACGGAGCACTCTTGTCTCCGCTGGCTAATGAGCATGGATCTAAGTGGTAAGTTAGCCAGATGGAGTTTATTGTTGCAGTCGTATGCCTTCGATATACAGCACCGAAAGGGCAGCCTGAATGTCGTTCCGGACACTTTCTCGGGTACACATAGATTCTCTGGCCTTATTGGACGAAGTTGTTCCCCTAATCGATTTGGACTCGGAGGAATTCCAATCAGAGGAATACCTGAATCTGATCAACACGATAAAAGCAAATCAACAAGAACTTCCCGATCTAAAGATTGAAGACGAATTTATATACAAACGCGCTTTAGAATTGAAGGTGAAGAAGTTATGACGGAGCATACTTGGCTTCTATGGGTCCCTTCAGGACTTACCGAAGATGTGATAAGCAGAGCCCATTATCCTCCCCATGCTGCGCACGATGGCATTGGAAAAACTTTGAAAAGAATCCGACAGTATTTCCACTGGCCCAATATGACGGTGCAAATCTGTGAATTTGTCTCTAATTGTTCTGTATGTCAACAGAGTAAAGCGTCTAATCAAGTGTCTCGTCCACCTATCGTCACCTCCTATTGTTCCAATCGTCCGTTTGAAAAATTGTACATTGACTTTCTAGGACCTTATCCTAGGTCAAAGTCCGGAAATGCGTACGTCTTTGTCGTTCTAGATCATTTGTCTAAGATTGTTTTGTTGAAAGCTCTGGGAAACGCGAATACCTCAAGCGTCATACGATTTTTGCGCCAAGAAGTTTTCAATGTGTTTGGAGTTCCAAGCATCATTCTCTCAGACAATGGCAAACAATTCTTGGCGAAAGAATTTCAAAACTTGTTGTCTAAATATTGAATTAGACACTTTAAACGGCCAATTATGCACCGCAATCGAATGCATCGGAGAGGGTTAACCGCTCGTTGTTAGCTGCTATCCGTTCGTACCTTAAGCACGACCAGCGCGAATGGGATGCTCATCTGAGTGACATCGCTAGTGCGTTAAGGAGTTCGGTTCATAGCTCTACTGGAGTGTCCCCATATTACGCCTTGTTTGGGAATAATATGATGACACACGGTAGCAGCTATGAACTGGCACAAAAACTGAACGCGGTAGACGACAACGAGTTGTTAACTCTTCCCCGACAAAATCGATTGCAGTGTATAAAAAATCAAATCCGTGAAAATATATCGAAGGCCAATGAGAAAGCCGCAAGGATCTACAACACGCGAGCAAAAAAGTTAACTATATGCCTGGACTGGAGGTGTATAGGAAGAATTTCATTTTGAGTGATTCCTCAAAATACGTATCAGCAAAACTATCTCCGAAATACATTAAATGCCGTATAACCAAATCGGTTAGTAACCAGATGTATGAACTGGAAAACTTGGCAGGAAAAAAGATTGGCATATTCCATGCCAAAGACTTAAAACAATAACTGAATAACCATTTCAACGAAACACCGAAATTTTTTCGTTTTGATCATACATGGCGAAAGAAACCGATCTTGAAACTCTAACGTCTGGAAAATTTTATTTTCGAATGCCCAGAAAGCGAAATAATAATTGTATTTACATTATGCAAACAACCCAAACGGCGAATCGTTGGGCATAATACGAAGTTCCTCTTTCATTAAAACGAAAACGGAAGCAAAACACACTGCACTAATTGTCACATATTACCTACGTTTTGTTATAATTTCGTAGTTCTGTTTATTAAATAAAGTTGAGATGTAATCCGAAATACCCCTAGCTGTTTGAAAACAATCCCCAAAATCGTAATTGAATCTCAACACAATACATAGTACCTGATCTTTGTCACAGTCCCGTCAAATATTTATTAAAGTTGTTTATTTCGAGTAGTTTGCTTTGATAAATTGAATTGTAACCTTCAGATATTTCACTAATATCGTAACGTTGCACTGTTACAATAGAATTGAATACGATATTTTTAAAAAAATGAACAAAATAAACACTTTGTTTCATAAAAAATCTTCAAAACAAATGGTTAAATTGTTTTAGTAATGCATGCACGGTCAAATGTTTCTTTTTGTTATTTATTTATTTAATTGATTATATATTGATCCATTGGATTAAAGCTATGATATAACTGTGATATTAAAATGATTAATCTTTTGATTAAAACTAAAGTTCAACTGTGATACTTTGGATTAGTTTGTTTTTTTTTTTAAATTTATTTATTCGATTATATAGAGATCCTTTGGATTAAAAACTAAAATTCAACTGTGATACTTAGGATTAGTTTGTATTGTTTTTTTGATTTATTTATTCGATTATATAGAGATCCTTTGGATTAAAAACTAAAATTCAACTGTGATACCTACTTAGGATTAGTTCGTATTGTTTCTTTTATTTATTTATTTATTTGATTATATATTAAACATTTTGATTAAACTAAGCTCTGATTTTAGAATTAATTAATTAACCGTGATATTAGTTGTTTAGTTAGATTAAAAAAGTAGGTCAATAAAAACAATATATTTTGCACTATGCTGCCAATCAATAACGCTCACCATTTAGTATTTAAAAACGCTGACCGAAAAAAAAAGATAAAAAAATCTCCAGGAAGGCGTTGAAGTTTTTGTTCGTTTGGATTTTTGTTGATTCGATGCAGTGTTAAGGGTTCTGAACCGAAAGAATGATTATTAAAAATATGATTTTTACATAATTAAAACCTACTCCAATGAGGACAACGGAGTACCAAACTATATTTGGGTGAAAATATCTACCTATTGGTAGGGCACTCCCGTTTAGTATTTTTTGCTGGATAGCCCGACCTAGCGTGGGTTAACTTCCCCACAGAAACCGATTAAATCTCCTTTTTTTGGCGTCGAGTCGCGAATCCTTTACCAATTCTGGAACTTATAAATAAATTACTCTAAGGTTAGCTTCTATGGAGAAAATTATATTTTTTTTTATGGAAACAAAATGGCTACGCAAATTCTAAAATACTTACTAAAAGCCAAAAGTTATTGTTGCACGTTGCGACTTGCGAATCCATCAAAGGTTCATGTTCATCTGCATCGGCGTCGGCGATAATAAATGGTAATAGGAATAAAAGAGAGAGACAATGAAAACTTAATCAGAGAGCAAATATTATAGAGATAACAAACCATAGATCTAAACTTCGAAGAGATGCCACAGACTATAATATTCTTTCACGCAAATTCAATGACCCACTTTGTCGGTACTTTTTGGATCCTTGAAAAAATGAGTCTCGCCTTATTTTTTTTGTTTATTTTTGAAAGTCGTGTGGTGAAAATCATTGCTTGTTTTAGTACGTTTTTTTAATAATACAAACCAAATGCAATTATAATTTGTTAAATCTTTGCTAGTGCAAATAAGTTTTCGTCGTACTTATAAATTCCAAATAAATGTGCCCTTGCGTTTGGAGTTTGTAGATAAGGTATTACTCGATAAGGGATAAGTACCCATACTAAGCGGAACCGTAAAACGCAGTTTTGAGGATCCAAAACGGACTCCTGTGATGGAAAGGATAGAACTTAAGTTTTGGGAAATAGGGAACTTCAGCCAACTGTCAATTGGATGGAAGTTGGGAAAGTGAATGGTTTTTGGTCTTAGGTGATTAATTCACCTCATTTGAGCTACAAAATTGATATTTATAAGAAACTGAAACTGGTTAAATTCAGAGGATGAAAGGTAGCCAATTATATGGACGACCGCTTTGTTCGTCCTTTAATTGGAGTATATCCAAGGAAAGGACGAATTTTGTTACGGACGCCCGATCATTGGTAGTAAATAAAAATAGATTTTTCTCACTTTGGTGAGTTTTGGTTAACATATTCACCTTTTTCAACACACCCAATTGCGAAGGGGGTATTAAGTCCTGGTTAGCAGTGCATCTACCCATTGGGCGCATTCAATGTTTGAATGGATAGCCTGTCCAGGATAGCTTTGTATCCTGTATGTGTTTGATCGCAAGTCAGGTGTTGTTGACATTTCTCATAGGATAGCTTTGTATCCTAAAATTTTTAGGATAGCTTGGGATCTCTTTTCTGCCAGCAGCTGTTTCGTCGTCAGCTGTGTTTTAACAAGGGATTACAACAACACAAACCTATCCAGATCGCTTTAGTTCGGTGTTTGAACGTGGCCATTGAATGAGTCAAATGAAAATTGGAATCTGAGCCTAGGTGGAATGTCAAATGTCAAGAAAAGCATGTGGGCAGGTATCTATACAAATACACTGACATTTCGAGGAAAAGGTATAGGATTGGTTGGTAAATTGGATCGGACGATCAAAATAGTGTAGGAGGAGGAAATGCTAAAATAAAAGTGGGATGATTGATACACCGTATTGTCAAAATCGTCAGATGACATTGTTTTTCTCAAATAAGAACGGTTGAAAGAAAAAGCCTTCAAATCACACGAACAGCTTCAGTTATCCGGTCGGCTAAATTTACTTTGAGTTTTTCTTGAGACTACAAATAGAAAAGTATTACGGATTGAAACCATATACGATACTTGTTTTCAATAGTAAATTTTACCTATTTGCTTAACCGGTGGGTGTCTTTTTCTCGTAAAATTTGTGTCATTTGCTAAATCCATTTTCTTTTAGAGATAGTGTGAAGACTTTGTTGTTCGTGCAATTTAACTGACTTTGTTTCAAGCAACAGATCGTAGTGTCATTAAAAATTAAATTAAAAATACCTGTAAGGTTAAAATTACGTGTGAAATAAAACGACAATAGGGTGAGTTGTTAGAGAAAATGTTTTATTAAAAATTTGTGCTGAAAAATGAAAAATTTACCTAGGTTATTGTGAATCTACGAGTTACTTAATTCGCGGTCCCCGGTTGCTACTAAAGGACCAGGGCCGCCACATCTTTATTAATTTTTTGTTAGAAAAATCTACAGTTATCTTACGGATTCCATTACCGTTGTGAGACATCTTTTTGGAAAGCTGGTGCTCGAAGATATTTCGTTTGGTGCCGTCACGAGGAAGTCCTATCCTCCATTGTTTTATCTGGAGTTTCACTTCTTCTCTGGGACGCTTCAAGCTACTGCTCCTGCCTCAAAACCCACGATAATTTGCGCAAACTCGAACTGAGCATCCTTCTCACGCTCCGCAACAGAGGATTAGTTCTTTTTGAAATCAAATCTGCAGCTCCCTATCATCAGTCAACGCCATTCAGGACTCCATCAGTACCGCAGTGAGTCCTAGAAAAGAAAATAGATCGAAGCCCAGGTATTACACTCAAGCTATAAAAGTATATATAGTTTTTTTATTGGTAACTTCAAAAATACATAAATATTTTTGCCGATTTTGAACTTAAAAATTGGTTGAAAAGTACCGAAAACTCGAAGTTTTTAAATATACCTAAATATATATTCATTAGGGTGGTCCTTATATTGGGTTTTTTTTTAAATTCCAACTTGGATAGGCATCAAATGACTCTAAATAGAGAAAACAAATTTTCCTAATTTTTTCAGATTTTCATTTCACCCCCCTGGTCTCCCTTTTTTCACTTCAAGGTACAAAAAATGTAGTTAGGGTGATTCTTATAACACGCGAAAAAGAAATCAGAACTTATAGATTAAATTCAGACGAAAAAAAAATTGGGGGTCTATTTCCCCCTGTTCAGGCAGGAGGGGTTTATTTCTAAAAATTTGACCCTAAATAGAAAAAAATTATTTAAAAAAAACGGGACCACTTACAATGGCATGCTAAAGCTTTTTTCAGAGCCATGAATCCAGTCTCTAATATATTTTTTAAATCAAGTTTTTATTGTAAATAGTTTCTGAAAAAAATAATTTTCAAACGAAAAAAATTATCATTTTTGTTTTAATTTTTGGATTTGAAAATTATTTTTTTCAGAAACTATTAACAATAAAAACTTGATTTAAAAACATAATAGAGTGGTCCCATTGTTTTTTAATATTTTTTTTTCTATTTTGGGTAAAATTTATAGAAAATTACCCCTCCCGCCTGAACAGGGGGAAATAGACCCCCCCTCCAGTTCGATTTTTTTCGTCTGAATCTAATCTATAAGTTCTGATTTTTGTTTCGCGTGTTATAAGAATCACCCTTACTCCATTATTTGTACCTTGAAGTGAAAAAAGGGAGACCAGGGAGGTGAAATAAAAATCTGAAAAAATTAGGGAAATTGTTTTTCAATGTTTTGAATCGAATGAGGGCTATCCAAGGCAATGTCCAATTTAGGACCACCCTAATGTACCTACATATACCATAAAGGATTTCCGGATTTTGCATAATAGTTTATAACTTACCTTTTTTTTTCATATTTTGTTATTTTTGTTTAAGTTTAAGTGGCGTTAAAGTTGTTTTTGATTTATTTGAAATCTTATTATATTATATTTATTATTTTTTCCTTATTGAAATACTTATTTTTATAAGTGAAAAGGGTAGTGTTTCCAGGATCTGTCGGATATGAATTGCCTTATCAGTTTTTTTGTTTCGGTTTGCTCCTTATTTCCACCTCCAAAGAGCTCTATGGGGGTAGGTTATCGGATTCCGAAAATAAAGCCTTTCAGCTTAGTGCCGAAACAGGTGCTTTTATCGTCGTTTTGTTTCATCATCTTGATAGACCTGTGAGAGACGCATCAGAGTCACGTTTTTTTCTGTTTTTGTTAGCCTGGTTTGTAAAAATTCAAAATCACAAGTATAATTAAGAAAGATTAATATAGTTAAAAGTCCTTTTGTACATTATTTTAATATCAAATCCTTATAATTTTCTTTAAATATTCGAATTCATAATTGCCTTGATGTTTATTGTTCATTCTTCAAATAAAACTTCTTTTAACGCCTATTTTTAATGAAGTTTTGCGTTTCTTTGATTTCGGCATAGAAATCATGATATTTTGAAGATAAACTTTTCAGGGGTGCGGATGGTAGCCCAGATATTTCGGTGAAGATGGTATGACCCGAAGCTGGTCATCGACTTTTTTGGGAGAATTCAAATACAGCCAACGGATTCCTAGGTTGGGCAACAATGGCAACACTGCCATAACATCAGCAGTGCCCTTGAAGTGGTGATAGTCGGCTCGCGGTCTTTTTTTGATTTTTGTCTACTCTGGCCTGATTTGTGTTTTGTTTGCAGGTGAGGTCAAGTTTCGAGGGCAAGATCCCCCCCATTCCGGCGAGCTAATGCCGCGCACAGCAAGCAGGCCGCGTCCTCGGAAGTTGACATTCCTTTCCCCATTCCAAACTCTCCCTTTCATATTTTCCTGACCTTTCCTTTTTCCTTTCCTACTTCATTACCGACTCCTCTCCGCACTTCCTCTTGCCTTGCAACAAATTCTTTTCAGGTAAGACATTTATCAACACGTTACACTCACCCCTTATAAAGATAATTTAAAAAAACTACCAAAAAAACATTTCAAAAAATGTTCAGATTCCAATACCCCCGGTTAACTGTATTTTAAAAATTCACACTCAACATCAAAATCTAAAAACTCTTGCAGCTTTCAAAGTTTCAGATTTTTCGGTTCACTTATTTAAGAGATACAAACTAAAAACAACTATATACCCGGCATGGGGTAGGTATTTAGCCTTTTTTGGTATATACCTACGGTGACCATCCGTCCTCTTTTTAAAAGGACAGTCCTCTTTTTCGGAGTCCTGTCCTCAATATTTTATTTTATCAAAGATGACAGGAAATTGTCCTCCTCTTACTGAATTGCCCTCCAAATGTCCTCTTTTTATCTTTCAAACCATTTTTCTAAGATTGAAACCATATAGGGTATCTACAAGTATCTACTTTTTTCATTACTTAACCAATGAAACACATATTTTTATACAGCACTGATTTGAATCTAATACTGCGTTTTCATTAGAGCCAAAATGAGGTAATTTCGCAAATTTCAAAGAAAATGTTTTCATCTAAATTTGCTAATTCCGTTTGACAGCCCTGGTTAAATGAATGAATTTGTTTTGACAATTCACATAATTTAAAAAAAGCAAAAGGAAATCATTTAGAGAAACTTATAAATCTTTGTACCTAATTTTAGCTCAACACATATTGTTTTCAAAGAGAGAGACCCCATCAACAACCCCAAAAATTGTAAAGTAAGTTTTTCAACTTCAACAAAATGTTTATCCATTGTAGAAATAGCTTCTTTTCACCCTAGCTCCATTGAGATTGACTAATCGACTTTTGGATCAAATAAAAGGCAGACAAATTCCTGAAACGAAACAGTCGTCTTGAACGAATACTGCATCAATCTAGTCAAGGACCCATCGAAAATTAAATTCAAAAGAAAGCCATTATGATTCGCCTTATTTTGTGCAGTTCTCCACCTCATCGACTACTTCGACGATTCACCTGCAGAAAAACTTAACAATCTGGCTCAGAAACCAATATAATAAAGTTATCTTTATCATTTCATGAATTAAAATACAAATGCTCAAAAAAATTATCCATCAATTTTTTGGAATTGTCTTTTGGAATTGCCTACTAAAATCAGGAGCAAGAAAATTTGTATTTAAAAAATAAGTATATTTTATTAATTTTGTGATTGATGAAACTAGTTTGTTTAACATTTAGAAAATCTTCAACAGTTTTTTCCCTGTGTTATATCATTGTTGAATGTCCTTTATCACGTAAAAATGATGTTGCAAAGCGTACGTAAGTGGTATGTATGAACTATTTTTATCCAAAATAATTAGTTTATAAAATACACGAAATTTAATGAAGTACATTTTTGTTTTTTTCTTTGATATACTTTTCTTTTTTTATACTTAAATAGTAAGTTTATTTTGCTATTGATAAAAAATATTTTTTCTGTAAGTCCTTTCAAATTACTTTATAAATTGTTTAATGAAATATATAAATTAAAAAACACTTTTTAAACAAAAGCTTCCTGCTTCTTAACATAACCTGTTAATTATGCACTAATATTTGGTAGTTTAGCTAAATGAAACCAGAAAACAAAATAGTTTAATAAAATAAGTAATATTGCTTTATTGATTTATTCGGTACAAATACTAATTGAAGACTGAGCGCGCAAATATAAATTGCATGACGATTTATATCGAACGAAAAACATAAGATGAAACTGGAAAACTAACGGCAGGAACTGTGAAGCTGATTATGTACTCGTAGTACATAATGATGGTGCATGGTGTGATGTGCCTGTGGTACATATACATAGTTGATATGGTGTGGCTCTCATGTTTCTCAAAGTAAGTGTTGCCATCGTTGTTGCTTCGTACTGCTACACTACTCCCCCTCTAGTCTGAGAGGCCTTCAGGTTCGCAATTTCACAAGCCTACCAGCTCGAGTTCTATATGGCCTTGGAGTTGGAGCTGGTGGTGTACAACTAGGTGTCGTGTTGAGTTCTTCAACTGCGATGAAGGCGGCCTTCAGGCGATCGATGGAAACCTTTTGCACAGTTCCGTTGATGTTAACTTTGAAATATTTTTGGTAACGTCTTTCAACCTTGAATGGTCCACTGAACTGCATCTACCCGTATGAAAACGTGGGTGCAAGTGGCTAGGTCAGGATCACGTCGGGGTCACCAGTTTAGCTAAATGAAACCAGAAAACAAAATAGTTTAATAAAATAAGTAATATTGCTTTAAATGTATGAAGTGTTGCCATCGTTGTTGCTTCGTACTGCTACAGTAGAAAAATCTTAAAAATTGAAAATTATAAAAACTACTTTTTTTAATCATTTTTGTTGATTTAAAATTATTTAAAAAGAAGTAGTTTTTATAATTTTCAATTTTCTCAAAAACTAAAGCTCCTAAAACCGTCTGGTTTTCAGCAATCGACTAAAGGCTAGTAACAATATTAAATAATAAAAGACAATTAACTACTTTATAACGTAAAATAAAAAATGAAAAATCGAGTAACAAAATATTTCAATTTTTTTTTTTAATTTTGATTTTTCAAATGCATTTTTCAAAAATTGTAAACTTTATTTCCTATATAATCAAGGAATTTGTTTTAAGCTTTAAATAAAGGTATAGCACAGTATTGTTAGTATTTCCGTTGTTTTTAAATAGCTATTTTTCTACTTTAATTAAATGTTTTGGGAGTTTGTCCCCCTTTTTAGAAAAGAGGGGGAAATACACCTCCTCTTTTATATAATTTGTTTCTTAGAATATGTCCAAAAATTATTTCATTAAGTATTGGCCAATAGCTTTGGAAAATGCTGTGTACTTCTTACCTTGAAGAAACAGTGTTTCTCATATGAAAATAAACACTGTATCAAAAAAAAATAAAATAAGGACATTTTAAACAAAACCACCTTCTTTACACCATAAATTGCTGTCGTAATGTCCCTGGGATGACCATGAATCAATATATACTTACTTTTTTCGATATTTCTGAGTAAATTGATCAAAAACTATTGATGTTGTAAGACAATAAAATTAATTTTTTTAATTTTCTTCTGCTCGTATCTTTCTTAACTTTACTCCTACCGAAAATATGATAAAACATTTTTGTAGGAAATTGACAATTCTTTAATTGTATAGTGTACACTTTTCCGCTTAAACGGTTAGTTTCCAAAATATTTCCGAAAAGTTTCAAAAGGGGACCTTTAACCCCCCCTCCTGCCTAAAGCTCGCGGCCCTGGGCTGGGGACTTTTAGTATGTTATACCTGGGGGTCACCCCTTCCACATAAAATAATAACCCAGGGAGCATGATTTATTGCATTTATTTTATGATTTTGAGTCTTCGTTGACTGGACTACTAGCCTATTGAATAGACCTTTTAAAAAGGAACAATTACGTGCAAGGTTTTTTATTATTGAATATGTTTGTTTGGTCCATAAGAAAAGTTATGCACAATTTATTAAAAAATTTAGATATCCTTGATTTTTTGATTTTTTTTTGGTTGGTTTTTGTTAGCTTTTTCGCTTAAATTTTTTCGTTAAATTTTTTGAACTATCCATTTCGATAGAAAATTTAATTTTGAACAAAAAATATTAATTGTAAAATTATCAAATTCGGCTTAGTTTTCGAGTTATACCAAAAATACTGAAAAGTGGCCAGTGTGACCATTCTCTCAGAAACGCATGGGTGAATTTAGTAGCATTTTCGGTTTTAAGCATGCTTATGGACCAAACAAACATATTCAATAATAAAAACCCTTGCACGTAATTGTTCCTTTATACCCCTCATTTTCCGGTCTATTCAATAGGCTATACTTGTGTAGAATATTTTTGAACTACTTTGTTTTAAATTTCGAGTTTGAAAATGTCTTTTTATAAAATCAGACATTGAAATTACTTCATCTAAAATCAAAGTTTTAAGCTATCGAAAAGTAAAATCTTTATGGTCTATACTTAGAACCTGATTTACATTACTACTTAGAGGCAGCGCCGGATTTAGCTTTTTTGGGCCCTAGGCATGAAGATTAAATGGTGCCCCCTTTGCATTCACTTATATTGTATGGTTTACTACATACAAAGTTAAATACTTAAGAAAACAAATTACAACGAATTCGATAAAATAAAACTTAATTTTATTTATAATGGTAGATACAAGAATATGTACATATGTATACGACTTTTTTTACAGATTTTTTTTACTTAATTTTTGAAATATTGTTATCTTGTTTTTTTAGCAGCGAAGTCTTTTATATGAGTTCATCGAAATCTATTTCATGAAGCAAATCACTGTCAATACAGAGCAGAGATAGTGCAACAAGTCTTTCCTGCGTTATCATTGTTCGACAAAGATTTTTTAAGCGTTTTAGTTGACTAAATGATCTTTCCGCAGAACAATTTGTCACCATCAGACTTAAAAATAAACGTAATGCCGTGTCTACGTTCGGAAACGCTGATGAAATTTTATAAATTATATAAATTAACTTAATTGAAAAATTTAAAACTATTGCCATTTTTATGCATCACATAACGATGGAATTGTATTAGCTCGTCAGCAAGTTCTGAATTTAAATCTTCCGGATAATTTGCACCAAACAATGGACACTGGCTATAACGTTGACTTTTTCATTGCTTGTGCAAAGAAAATCAAATCGTTCAGAAATTTCCTTATATATTTTACCTCTGGAACCCATTTGTATTCTTAACTTATCGATAATAATATAAAAAGCGTTTATTCGAAACTTATCCTTCGGGCTTAGATCTACATCGGGAGCATTACCATCGTTAGCCATTTTTTTGCGAATTTGTTTTCGTATAATCACGTAGCTGCCATCAGGTAGAAGTTCTTTAGAGCGCATTTCAATGGTGTCGAAATTATCACGCATTTTCTCCAGTTGATCGGACAATGATCTATACAAATTCGCGCACGTCAGTAGTGTTACGTCTTCGCATGCAAAACTTTACTGACTTTTTGAAAACTTTGTAAAATATCGTTCCAAATCACAATTAAGGCAAATTCTAGTTTATTCATTCTGTTTAGTAGATCACCAGCTTCCCTCTTAGCATCTCCTTTTAGTGTATTATCTTCAGAAATGTCGTTTAAAGTATCTAATGATTTATTATTTGATTTAATGATGGCAAAAGTAGCTGCAGCATGAGCTTCCCATCGTGTATCTGAGAGTGATTTTATCAAATTATTATTTTGAAGAGCAGATTTTAACGTTTGCCATCTACTAGTTGATGCAGAAAAAAAATTGTATAGCGATGGTACGACCGAAAAAAAATCAACTGCGATAAGACAGCAATCCACAGCACAGCTACCAACAAGATTTAAAGAGTGTGATGCACATGGTACTGCATTATGGATTTGCCAGAAGAATTTTCTGTTCATCCCTTTATACTGACCGGACATATTTGGAGCATTGTCGAATGTTTGCCCTCTGCATTTTAAAATTGATATGTTTATGTTACGTTCACTCAGATACTTTAACGCTTGATTATAGCAATACCGGATCCAGTATGAGAATGCATCTCCAAAAACGAAAGAAGCGTTCAATAGGCTGGCCATCTTATATGAAAATACTTGAGCGTTCCCGTTTGCCGAATTTGAAGATTTGTGAATATCTATTATCCATTTTGCTTGTATGAGCAATAAAGATTCAGTTGCTTCATTGTGTTTACTTACTTTTGTGGCCCCTTTTGTTGTGATGCCCCAGGCCTGGGCCTGGTTGGCCTTAGGGTAAATCCTGGGCTGCTAAGAGGTAATATTGTAGCATTTCTTTATAAAAAGATTAAGATTAGATTTAAACAACATCAAATTTTCTTTTCAAACATATCAACGAATTTCTTCCTGGTTAAACAGACAGCAATAAATAATATTTTCCCCCATTTTTCCCCCGTACAATTTCTACCAGAAGAACAAAATCTTGATTGGAACCTCTAAAATTTTACATATTCAGCAGAGCACCTAATTTTGATGACCTAAAAAAATAGATGCAAGTTCGTTTTATTGGACCCACGACCATTTGTATCTATTTACATTGTATATATTAACATAAAGTTATAAAATAAAATAAAAACGAAAAATAAAACTATTCACGTTACGTTGTCGTTATTAAATTTAAAAAAACAAAGCCCTTAGTTTTCAACATAAAATACATGAACTATTTACAATGCACGATTCACTTTCAAGATCAGCAATTTCTCGAAATTGGCGTCTGAAAGAGCTCCTCTCCTTGGAGTGTTTAGTAACCCGGCAAACGAGAACAGCCTTTCAACTGCAGCCGAAGATGGCAGTGGAGTATTGTACCTCAAAGATGCTTTCTTTAATTTTGAGTACTTATTTATGCTTTCCAATGCTGTTGAACACTGGGCAAGGTATGCATCGAACTCATTTTCTCCCAAAAAGTCGCAGGTTGGCCCCAAATTGTCTATGCCATCTGCAATGAAGCATATATATAGGAAATATTTATTTTGTAGGTGGGTACAATTCCAAAACATGACCGAAATATTTTAGGGCATTAGAAAATTCTTACCTGATGCGGAGAAATCAAAAAATTAAATTTCGGGAGTTGGTTCAATAATGGGTGTGGGCAGTGTGTTAGCTTCGGCGTTTATCATCGCTCTGACCAAAGAAAAAAAACATATTTCCGAAATTTTGTTTTCCCTGAAGTTCGGATTAAGTGCACATATCCACTTGAGTTTAATTCCGGGACACAGCACAGATGCGACGATGGCGACATGTACTTCTAGTGTTAAATTGAAGTGATGGTTAAACCTCTTCAATAGTGCTTCTTCTATTTGTTCCACAATTTGGACCGGAATTATTCTAAGCGTGGTATTAGCTTTTAATTTTCTAAATTTGTTTCGCACTGTTGCTAGTGTTGGCAACAAATAACCGTACAGCATTTCTTTTTCCTTCTGGAGGAAGTCAAGTGCTTCTGCTATAGGTTTCATAACAGCCAAAAATTCGTCTAAATAATCGAAGTCCGTTTCAAATATACTTTGGATCCCAAGTTTTTTACATAAATCAATAATCTTATTTCGATGCTTTATTATGTCCCCAACTGAATCATAAAGTGAGTTCCATCTTGTTATGACGGGATACTTTAATTGGTAACCTAAGATTTCAATGATTTCTTCTGAGCTCTTAGGCCGGTTAATTTTATTCCAAAGATTAGATAATTTTTGCATTATCTTTAGAAAACAATGAAGAAAAGAGAAATAATTTTTGATATTCATTTTAACTATCGTCGCCCATTTGTCAAAACCTCGAAAGTTAAAAATTGTCAAGGACATACAAAAAATAGATTAAAAAATAAATAAATAAAGTTGAAGATCGCTGCAATCTGAGAAATATTATTCTTTAAGAGAGAATATCTTTTATAAATGTTAAATAAACTCATCAAAAGTAGTCTCTCAAAATTTTGGGAGGTAAAAAAGTAGATAAAAATGCAACGTTTTTCAATCTTTCACCGACAAGTATTTTGTCATTTTTACATCATGTCGTATGAAAACTCCCTAACTCCATTTTTTTCGAAGCCGACAAACCTCTCGTAATTACGATATATTTAATAAAATATAGACATTTAAGTTCTGTAAAAGGTTTTGAAATCTTGTTTTGGTCTAAAGGAAAAACTACCCTAAATCAAACATTTTCAAATCCTGGTCAGTAAAAATCCACAAAGAGTAGGTATATATGCCTCAAAATAAAACTAAACGGACTTAGGGAGTTTTCATTGAACGACGACGATGTATTTAACTCATTTCTTACTTATCAACATGTAAATATAAAATACAGCAGATGTTTGCGTTTTTTATTAAATTAATTACATTACATCAATCAATTTTATATATAAAGTTTGTTTTGCAAACTTAATTTTGTTAATTAAAAAGCCTAGAAGGTTTAAAACTGATTGATAGCGCCAAAAAATCATTATAAATCCACAAGGCTTTGATATTTGAATTCAGTGGTTCTCCAATCTTAAATAAGTTTTAAAGTCATTTTTTGGCTTACGAGATTGTGACAGAAAGCTGACGTTTTGTCGTTCCTTATACAGAGTGTCCCAAGATCTTTTTAATTTATCATCTCATCAAAATAAAACCAAAGTCAATCTAGTTTGCATTAGATGAGAAGTAAATTCTTCAGTGGAAACTTATAGTTGTATATTATGTTCCTGTTTTTTCCGTATGTTCATTTATTTGTCATGTACATATTTTTAGCCTAGTAAAAAGCCATCTACCCGCAAGAATAAAACAAATTTTTGGGTGATGAAATATCGTCCTATTAGAAAGCAGGATCTTTTATTTATTGTTGTAATACATATTTCTCGAAGATTAATATAGAACTTCTAATTATTCTAATAAAGAACCAGCAAACGATACAAATCAAAAACTGGGTGGTTCATCCATGTTTTTTAAGTTCTAATTTCAAGCCTTTCGATCTGCATAAACGGTGATTTAAGGGTTGAAAATAATGAAGAAGAACTTTTGACACTCTGTACGAGAGGAGTTTTTGTATGTATATAAAACCTACATTTTGGTGTTTATTAAATATTTGCGGATTTTGTTTAAGAATGCGGGAAAAGTCTGTTGAGGCAATGAGGTTGAGGGTGTGTGTGGCACACTTGATATGCTTTGGTAGGGTTTTCTCCAACTCTACGTTTTGATTTTCACAGAATAAAAAGTCATCATCACAATCATCATCACTGTCGAAATTACTGTTACTATCAATTTCTTCGGCTATTGTGCCCTTCCTTAAAGCCAAATTCTTTAAAAGCTTTTATAAAATTGGAACCGTTGCGTTGTCAGTAACCGTTGCTAAGACATTTTCACAACTCAGGCCAAATTTCGAATGGATTTCAATTATCAAATCATTAATTCGTTCGTAGCTATTAGAACCAGAAAACCGTTTGCATGCCAGTGGCCCAAATTTTCCTTGAAGAGATTCATCTAACCAATGACATGTGTAACCAAAGAAACTACGGTGTTTAGTTGACCATACATCTGCAGTAGTGCAGAAGTATTTGTTTTTTGATATATGACTTAATTTTTTCAATAGTCATTGAATACATTAATTTCATCTATCACTTTTACAGCAGTTCGTCGACTCATCACTTTTAAATTAGGGTTAGCAAATTTGATAACACTTCTAAATGACTGGCTTTCTACAAAAGCAATTGGTAAAACATTTTCGGAAATCATATCAGCCAAAAGTTTTTTAAATTTGTTTGAGCTGCATGATTTTGCTGATGCACTCGTGGATGCTTTATTCTGCAGAAATTCGTCAACTACTTCACGGTGCTTGATCTTCAAGTGACGAATAAAATTCGAAGATATTTGCACTGAGCCTTTTAATCTCGATCCACATAAACCACACTCAGCAGTTACTCCATCCCTTTTTCGTTCGAACTCAGTCTCACTCAACTAAAGAAAAGCAATGAATTCAAATTTGTTGTATTATAAGCTAACATTTTATGTAGAGACAAAAATAAGTTACTCAGATAATTTTAAGCTTCGCATAATAAAAAATAATTATATTTCTTTTCTTTTTAATATTTGGGCTTTTTTGGTCAATTTAAATTTCTATGCAAATGAAAACAAATACATAAATTTTATCCCGACGTTTCGCTGGATTTCCTCAGCATCTTCAGGGGCGTTTTATTTATCTACATATATGTATATATATATGAACAATTTTTCTTGATTTGTTTTTAAAAAATAGGATATTAATTATTTAAACTTACGTTATTTCTATTGCATTTTTTATATTAAAAATTGCATCGTCCCAACATTGAACATCAAAAAACAAAAGCAGTGACAAAATTTTAAATAAATAAATAAATAAATAACAATGAAAATTAGTTTTACAAATGAATTTAACACTTTAACACAAAACATAAATATCACAGAATGGCAATGTTGTATATAGAGTTAGTATTGTCAATGTCTTCTTTCAGGTTCATGGAAAATTCTCTTTTTTGTTGGATACGTAGGCCCAGTGTTGCCATTAATTTTTGTTTTTAAATCTGCAAAAATGACGAAAAAAATCTGCAATGCAGATTTCCGAAGGAAAATTGTGTTCATACAAAAAAAAACATTTTTAATTAGATACCAATGACAAAAAAAAATAATAATAAATTAATTCAATTAATAAAAATAACTTTGCTTCTTTTATAATGTAGGGGAAGAGTGCGAACAGATTTTTAGTAATCTTACAGAAACTTTGATATAATTTTTAAACATACTTTACCTTTATATGGAGAGAGAAACTTTATTGAAAAATGTAAAAGTTTAACTGTAATAAGCAAAAGGGTGCGTATTTCCAAAATTTAAGTGTGAGATATGTCTCACTGTTCGCTTTTTGAAAATGTCTCACTGTTCGCCCTTTTTACTTGCGATATAGGTACTATAGGGCAAGTTTTGGATTCGTGCAAAAAAAAAATTTCGAGATAACAATCAAACATGACATTACGATGATAGAGAACACGAAAAAAGTGGGTGGCACAATTCTGTCTGTCTGTCTGTCTGTCTGTCTGTCTGTCTGTCTGTCTGTCTGTCTGTCTGTATGTACCTGAACCTACAGCCTAAACCACTGAAGCGATTTTCTTCAAATTTTGAACTTAAGGTTTTTTTGTAACTCTCCAGAGGGGAAATTGAAATTTTTTTTTTAGCTCAAAAAATAACGGTACTTGCCATACAACCGTTAAGGAAAAACTTATTTATCTCAAGAACGGCTCCAACGATTTTGATAAAAAAAAATCAGTGTATTACTGTAGACATGATGTAAATTTCAATAAGAAAAAAAATCACCAAAAACATTTATTAACGGTACCTGCCATATAACGGTTTTTTCTGTTTTTGATTTCCTCATTAACCGCTCATCCGATTTCAATGAAATTTTTTGCACAAAAGCTTTGTTAGAAAATAAATAATACTGCATACTAAAATTTTTGAAAAAATAAATTTTGGATTTTTAAAAAAAGATTCAAAATTTTTTTTTCAAAATTCAATATTTCAAAAACGGGTTGATGAATTATTTTGAAATTTCAGTTTTAAATGTATATTAATATATACTCAAAATTGGCATACCAAATTTTTTTTTGAAAAATGGTACAAAAATTTTATATATAAAAAATTAATTTTTAAGAAAACGGCTCCAACGATTTTTAATTTTTTTTTTGCATTTATTCATATTTTTTCAAGTAATCAAATGGCATACTTTTTTTTGGGCTCTAAGTTTTTTATCAGGCTGTTTATACAATTAAAAGAACGATTTAAATGCTTTTTATACTTTTTCTATAATTACTTGAATATTTTTTAAAGTTCTTAAGCCCCACACAACTTGAACATAAGAGCAAGTACGTGCGATCCAGTCGTGCATTTTATTTTTGTTGTTTAAATAAAAATTGTTTAATATTTATCCGATTGATTTGTTGCATTAATAGAGTATTGTAGCAACAAATTAGTACAAACAAACTTCATTCTATTTAAATTTAAAACTATTGCCATTTTTATGCATCACATAACGATGGAATTGTATTAGCTCGTCAGCAAGTTCTGAATTTAAATCTTCCGGATAATTTGCACCAAACAATGGACACTGGCTATAACGTTGACTTTTTCATTGCTTGTGCAAAGAAAATCAAATCGTTCAGAAATTTCCTTATATATTTTACCTCTGGAACCCATTTGTATTCTTAACTTATCGATAATAATATAAAAAGCGTTTATTCGAAACTTATCCTTCGGGCTTAGATCTACATCGGGAGCATTACCATCGTTAGCCATTTTTTTGCGAATTTGTTTTCGTATAATCACGTAGCTGCCATCAGGTAGAAGTTCTTTAGAGCGCATTTCAATAGTGTCGAAATTATCACGCATTTTCTCCAGTTGATCGGACAATGATCTATACAAATTCGCGCACGTCAGTAGTGTTACGTCTTCGCATGCAAAACTTTACTGACTTTTTGAAAACTTTGTAAAATATCGTTCCAAATCACAATTAAGGCAAATTCTAGTTTATTCATTCTGTTTAGTAGATCACCAGCTTCCCTCTTAGCATCTCCTTTTAGTGTATTATCTTCAGAAATGTCGTTTAAAGTATCTAATGATTTATTATTTGATTTAATGATGGCAAAAGTAGCTGCAGCATGAGCTTCCCATCGTGTATCTGAGAGTGATTTTATCAAATTATTATTTTGAAGAGCAGATTTTAACGTTTGCCATCTACTAGTTGATGCAGAAAAAAAATTGTATAGCGATGGTACGACCGAAAAAAAATCAACTGCGATAAGACAGCAATCCACAGCACAGCTACCAACAAGATTTAAAGAGTGTGATGCACATGGTACTGCATTATGGATTTGCCAGAAGAATTTTCTGTTCATCCCTTTATACTGACCGGACATATTTGGAGCATTGTCGAATGTTTGCCCTCTGCATTTTAAAATTGATATGTTTATGTTACGTTCACTCAGATACTTTAACGCTTGATTATAGCAATACCGGATCCAGTATGAGAATGCATCTCCAAAAACGAAAGAAGCGTTCAATAGGCTGGCCATCTTATATGAAAATACTTGAGCGTTCCCGTTTGCCGAATTTGAAGATTTGTGAATATCTATTATCCATTTTGCTTGTATGAGCAATAAAGATTCAGTTGCTTCATTGTGTTTACTTACTTTTGTGGCCCCTTTTGTTGTGATGCCCCAGGCCTGGGCCTGGTTGGCCTTAGGGTAAATCCTGGGCTGCTAAGAGGTAATATTGTAGCATTTCTTTATAAAAAGATTAAGATTAGATTTAAACAACATCAAATTTTCTTTTCAAACATATCAACGAATTTCTTCCTGGTTAAACAGACAGCAATAAATAATATTTTCCCCCATTTTTCCCCCGTACAATTTCTACCAGAAGAACAAAATCTTGATTGGAACCTCTAAAATTTTACATATTCAGCAGAGCACCTAATTTTGATGACCTAAAAAAATAGATGCAAGTTCGTTTTATTGGACCCACGACCATTTGTATCTATTTACATTGTATATATTTACATAAAGTTATAAAATAAAATAAAAACGAAAAATAAAACTATTCACGTTACGTTGTCGTTATTAAATTTAAAAAAACAAAGCCCTTAGTTTTCAACATAAAATACATGAACTATTTACAATGCACGATTCACTTTCAAGATCAGCAATTTCTCGAAATTGGCGTCTGAAAGAGCTCCTCTCCTTGGAGTGTTTAGTAACCCGGCAAACGAGAACAGCCTTTCAACTGCAGCCGAAGATGGCAGTGGAGTATTGTACCTCAAAGATGCTTTCTTTAATTTTGAGTACTTATGTACTGGGCAAGGTATGCATCGAACTCATTTTCTCCCAAAAAGTCGCAGGTTGGCCCCAAATTGTCTATGCCATCTGCAATGAAGCATATATATAGGAAATATTTATTTTGTAGGTGGGTACAATTCCAAAACATGACCGAAATATTTTAGGGCATTAGAAAATTCTTACCTGATGCGGAGAAATCAAAAAACTAAATTTCGGGAGTTGGTTCAATAATGGGTGTGGGCAGTGTGTTAGCTTCGGCGTTTATCATCGCTCTGACCAAAGAAAAAAAACATATTTCCGAAATTTTGTTTTCCCTGAAGTTCGGATTAAGTGCACATATCCACTTGAGTTTAATTCCGGGACACAGCACAGATGCGACGATGGCGACATGTACTTCTAGTGTTAAATTGAAGTGATGGTTAAACCTCTTCAATAGTGCTTCTTCTATTTGTTCCACAATTTGGACCGGAATTATTCTAAGCGTGGTATTAGCTTTTAATTTTCTAAATTTGTTTCGCACTGTTGCTAGTGTTGGCAACAAATAACCGTACAGCATTTCTTTTTCCTTCTGGAGGAAGTCAAGTGCTTCTGCTATAGGTTTCATAACAGCCAAAAATTCGTCTAAATAATCGAAGTCCGTTTCAAATATACTTTGGATCCCAAGTTTTTTACATAAATCAATAATCTTATTTCGATGCTTTATTATGTCCCCAACTGAATCATAAAGTGAGTTCCATCTTGTTATGACGGGATACTTTAATTGGTAACCTAAGATTTCAATGATTTCTTCTGAGCTCTTAGGCCGGTTAATTTTATTCCAAAGATTAGATAATTTTTGCATTATCTTTAGAAAACAATGAAGAAAAGAGAAATAATTTTTGATATTCATTTTAACTATCGTCGCCCATTTGTCAAAACCTCGAAAGTTAAAAATTGTCAAGGACATACAAAAAATAGATTAAAAAATAAATAAATAAAGTTGAAGATCGCTGCAATCTGAGAAATATTATTCTTTAAGAGAGAATATCTTTTATAAATGTTAAATAAACTCATCAAAAGTAGTCTCTCAAAATTTTGGGAGGTAAAAAAGTAGATAAAAATGCAACGTTTTTCAATCTTTCACCGACAAGTATTTTGTCATTTTTACATCATGTCGTATGAAAACTCCCTAACTCCATTTTTTTCGAAGCCGACAAACCTCTCGTAATTACGATATATTTAATAAAATATAGACATTTAAGTTCTGTAAAAGGTTTTGAAATCTTGTTTTGGTCTAAAGGAAAAACTACCCTAAATCAAACATTTTCAAATCCTGGTCAGTAAAAATCCACAAAGAGTAGGTATATATGCCTCAAAATAAAACTAAACGGACTTAGGGAGTTTTCATTGAACGACGACGATGTATTTAACTCATTTCTTACTTATCAACATGTAAATATAAAATACAGCAGATGTTTGCGTTTTTTATTAAATTAATTACATTACATCAATCAATTTTATATATAAAGTTTGTTTTGCAAACTTAATTTTGTTAATTAAAAAGCCTAGAAGGTTTAAAACTGATTGATAGCGCCAAAAAATCATTATAAATCCACAAGGCTTTGATATTTGAATTCAGTGGTTCTCCAATCTTAAATAAGTTTTAAAGTCATTTTTTGGCTTACGAGATTGTGACAGAAAGCTGACGTTTTGTCGTTCCTTATACAGAGTGTCCCAAGATCTTTTTAATTTATCATCTCATCAAAATAAAACCAAAGTCAATCTAGTTTGCATTAGATGAGAAGTAAATTCTTCAGTGGAAACTTATAGTTGTATATTATGTTCCTGTTTTTTCCGTATGTTCATTTATTTGTCATGTACATATTTTTAGCCTAGTAAAAAGCCATCTACCCGCAAGAATAAAACAAATTTTTGGGTGATGAAATATCGTCCTATTAGAAAGCAGGATCTTTTATTTATTGTTGTAATACATATTTCTCGAAGATTAATATAGAACTTCTAATTATTCTAATAAAGAACCAGCAAACGATACAAATCAAAAACTGGGTGGTTCATCCATGTTTTTTAAGTTCTAATTTCAAGCCTTTCGATCTGCATAAACGGTGATTTAAGGGTTGAAAATAATGAAGAAGAACTTTTGACACTCTGTACGAGAGGAGTTTTTGTATGTATATAAAACCTACATTTTGGTGTTTATTAAATATTTGCGGATTTTGTTTAAGAATGCGGGAAAAGTCTGTTGAGGCAATGAGGTTGAGGGTGTGTGTGGCACACTTGATATGCTTTGGTAGGGTTTTCTCCAACTCTACGTTTTGATTTTCACAGAATAAAAAGTCATCATCACAATCATCATCACTGTCGAAATTACTGTTACTATCAATTTCTTCGGCTATTGTGCCCTTCCTTAAAGCCAAATTCTTTAAAAGCTTTTATAAAATTGGAACCGTTGCGTTGTCAGTAACCGTTGCTAAGACATTTTCACAACTCAGGCCAAATTTCGAATGGATTTCAATTATCAAATCATTAATTCGTTCGTAGCTATTAGAACCAGAAAACCGTTTGCATGCCAGTGGCCCAAATTTTCCTTGAAGAGATTCATCTAACCAATGACATGTGTAACCAAAGAAACTACGGTGTTTAGTTGACCATACATCTGCAGTAGTGCAGAAGTATTTGTTTTTTGATATATGACTTAATTTTTTCAATAGTCATTGAATACATTAATTTCATCTATCACTTTTACAGCAGTTCGTCGACTCATCACTTTTAAATTAGGGTTAGCAAATTTGATAACACTTCTAAATGACTGGCTTTCTACAAAAGCAATTGGTAAAACATTTTCGGAAATCATATCAGCCAAAAGTTTTTTAAATTTGTTTGAGCTGCATGATTTTGCTGATGCACTCGTGGATGCTTTATTCTGCAGAAATTCGTCAACTACTTCACGGTGCTTGATCTTCAAGTGACGAATAAAATTCGAAGATATTTGCACTGAGCCTTTTAATCTCGATCCACATAAACCACACTCAGCAGTTACTCCATCCCTTTTTCGTTCGAACTCAGTCTCACTCAACTAAAGAAAAGCAATGAATTCAAATTTGTTGTATTATAAGCTAACATTTTATGTAGAGACAAAAATAAGTTACTCAGATAATTTTAAGCTTCGCATAATAAAAAATAATTATATTTCTTTTCTTTTTAATATTTGGGCTTTTTTGGTCAATTTAAATTTCTATGCAAATGAAAACAAATACATAAATTTTATCCCGACGTTTCGCTGGATTTCCTCAGCATCTTCAGGGGCGTTTTATTTATCTACATATATGTATATATATATGAACAATTTTTCTTGATTTGTTTTTAAAAAATAGGATATTAATTATTTAAACTTACGTTATTTCTATTGCATTTTTTATATTAAAAATTGCATCGTCCCAACATTGAACATCAAAAAACAAAAGCAGTGACAAAATTTTAAATAAATAAATAAATAAATAACAATGAAAATTAGTTTTACAAATGAATTTAACACTTTAACACAAAACATAAATATCACAGAATGGCAATGTTGTATATAGAGTTAGTATTGTCAATGTCTTCTTTCAGGTTCATGGAAAATTCTCTTTTTTGTTGGATACGTAGGCCCAGTGTTGCCATTAATTTTTGTTTTTAAATCTGCAAAAATGACGAAAAAAATCTGCAATGCAGATTTCCGAAGGAAAATTGTGTTCATACAAAAAAAAACATTTTTAATTAGATACCAATGACAAAAAAAATAATAATAAATTAATTCAATTAATAAAAATAACTTTGCTTCTTTTATAATGTAGGGGAAGAGTGCGAACAGATTTTTAGTAATCTTACAGAAACTTTGATATAATTTTTAAACATACTTTACCTTTATATGGAGAGAGAAACTTTATTGAAAAATGTAAAAGTTTAACTGTAATAAGCAAAAGGGTGCGTATTTCCAAAATTTAAGTGTGAGATATGTCTCACTGTTCGCTTTTTGAAAATGTCTCACTGTTCGCCCTTTTTACTTGCGATATAGGTACTATAGGGCAAGTTTTGGATTCGTGCAAAAAAAAAATTTCGAGATAACAATCAAACATGACATTACGATGATAGAGAACACGAAAAAAGTGGGTGGCACAATTCTGTCTGTCTGTCTGTCTGTCTGTCTGTCTGTCTGTCTGTCTGTATGTACCTGAACCTACAGCCTAAACCACTGAAGCGATTTTCTTCAAATTTTGAACTTAAGGTTTTTTTGTAACTCTCCAGAGGGGAAATTGAAATTTTTTTTTTAGCTCAAAAAATAACGGTACTTGCCATACAACCGTTAAGGAAAAACTTATTTATCTCAAGAACGGCTCCAACGATTTTGATAAAAAAAAATCAGTGTATTACTGTAGACATGATGTAAATTTCAATAAGAAAAAAAATCACCAAAAACATTTATTAACGGTACCTGCCATATAACGGTTTTTTCTGTTTTTGATTTCCTCATTAACCGCTCATCCGATTTCAATGAAATTTTTTGCACAAAAGCTTTGTTAGAAAATAAATAATACTGCATACTAAAATTTTTGAAAAAATAAATTTTGGATTTTTAAAAAAAGATTCAAAATTTTTTTTTCAAAATTCAATATTTCAAAAACGGGTTGATGAATTATTTTGAAATTTCAGTTTTAAATGTATATTAATATATACTCAAAATTGGCATACCAAATTTTTTTTTGAAAAATGGTACAAAAATTTTATATATAAAAAATTAATTTTTAAGAAAACGGCTCCAACGATTTTTAATTTTTTTTTTGCATTTATTCATATTTTTTCAAGTAATCAAATGGCATACTTTTTTTTGGGCTCTAAGTTTTTTATCAGGCTGTTTATACAATTAAAAGAACGATTTAAATGCTTTTTATACTTTTTCTATAATTACTTGAATATTTTTTAAAGTTCTTAAGCCCCACACAACTTGAACATAAGAGCAAGTACGTGCGATCCAGTCGTGCATTTTATTTTTGTTGTTTAAATAAAAATTGTTTAATATTTATCCGATTGATTTGTTGCATTAATAGAGTATTGTAGCAACAAATTAGTACAAACAAACTTCATTCTATTTAAATTTAAAACTATTGCCATTTTTATGCATCACATAACGATGGAATTGTATTAGCTCGTCAGCAAGTTCTGAATTTAAATCTTCCGGATAATTTGCACCAAACAATGGACACTGGCTATAACGTTGACTTTTTCATTGCTTGTGCAAAGAAAATCAAATCGTTCAGAAATTTCCTTATATATTTTACCTCTGGAACCCATTTGTATTCTTAACTTATCGATAATAATATAAAAAGCGTTTATTCGAAACTTATCCTTCGGGCTTAGATCTACATCGGGAGCATTACCATCGTTAGCCATTTTTTTGCGAATTTGTTTTCGTATAATCACGTAGCTGCCATCAGGTAGAAGTTCTTTAGAGCGCATTTCAATAGTGTCGAAATTATCACGCATTTTCTCCAGTTGATCGGACAATGATCTATACAAATTCGCGCACGTCAGTAGTGTTACGTCTTCGCATGCAAAACTTTACTGACTTTTTGAAAACTTTGTAAAATATCGTTCCAAATCACAATTAAGGCAAATTCTAGTTTATTCATTCTGTTTAGTAGATCACCAGCTTCCCTCTTAGCATCTCCTTTTAGTGTATTATCTTCAGAAATGTCGTTTAAAGTATCTAATGATTTATTATTTGATTTAATGATGGCAAAAGTAGCTGCAGCATGAGCTTCCCATCGTGTATCTGAGAGTGATTTTATCAAATTATTATTTTGAAGAGCAGATTTTAACGTTTGCCATCTACTAGTTGATGCAGAAAAAAAATTGTATAGCGATGGTACGACCGAAAAAAAATCAACTGCGATAAGACAGCAATCCACAGCACAGCTATCAACAAGATTTAAAGAGTGTGATGCACATGGTACTGCATTATGGATTTGCCAGAAGAATTTTCTGTTCATCCCTTTATACTGACCGGACATATTTGGAGCATTGTCGAATGTTTGCCCTCTGCATTTTAAAATTGATATGTTTATGTTACGTTCACTCAGATACTTTAACGCTTGATTATAGCAATACCGGATCCAGTATGAGAATGCATCTCCAAAAACGAAAGAAGCGTTCAATAGGCTGGCCATCTTATATGAAAATACTTGAGCGTTCCCGTTTGCCGAATTTGAAGATTTGTGAATATCTATTATCCATTTTGCTTGTATGAGCAATAAAGATTCAGTTGCTTCATTGTGTTTACTTACTTTTGTGGCCCCTTTTGTTGTGATGCCCCAGGCCTGGGCCTGGTTGGCCTTAGGGTAAATCCTGGGCTGCTAAGAGGTAATATTGTAGCATTTCTTTATAAAAAGATTAAGATTAGATTTAAACAACATCAAATTTTCTTTTCAAACATATCAACGAATTTCTTCCTGGTTAAACAGACAGCAATAAATAATATTTTCCCCCATTTTTCCCCCGTACAATTTCTACCAGAAGAACAAAATCTTGATTGGAACCTCTAAAATTTTACATATTCAGCAGAGCACCTAATTTTGATGACCTAAAAAAATAGATGCAAGTTCGTTTTATTGGACCCACGACCATTTGTATCTATTTACATTGTATATATTTACATAAAGTTATAAAATAAAATAAAAACGAAAAATAAAACTATTCACGTTACGTTGTCGTTATTAAATTTAAAAAAACAAAGCCCTTAGTTTTCAACATAAAATACATGAACTATTTACAATGCACGATTCACTTTCAAGATCAGCAATTTCTCGAAATTGGCGTCTGAAAGAGCTCCTCTCCTTGGAGTGTTTAGTAACCCGGCAAACGAGAACAGCCTTTCAACTGCAGCCGAAGATGGCAGTGGAGTATTGTACCTCAAAGATGCTTTCTTTAATTTTGAGTACTTATGTACTGGGCAAGGTATGCATCGAACTCATTTTCTCCCAAAAAGTCGCAGGTTGGCCCCAAATTGTCTATGCCATCTGCAATGAAGCATATATATAGGAAATATTTATTTTGTAGGTGGGTACAATTCCAAAACATGACCGAAATATTTTAGGGCATTAGAAAATTCTTACCTGATGCGGAGAAATCAAAAAATTAAATTTCGGGAGTTGGTTCAATAATGGGTGTGGGCAGTGTGTTAGCTTCGGCGTTTATCATCGCTCTGACCAAAGAAAAAAAACATATTTCCGAAATTTTGTTTTCCCTGAAGTTCGGATTAAGTGCACATATCCACTTGAGTTTAATTCCGGGACACAGCACAGATGCGACGATGGCGACATGTACTTCTAGTGTTAAATTGAAGTGATGGTTAAACCTCTTCAATAGTGCTTCTTCTATTTGTTCCACAATTTGGACCGGAATTATTCTAAGCGTGGTATTAGCTTTTAATTTTCTAAATTTATTTCGCACTGTTGCTAGTGTTGGCAACAAATAACCGTACAGCATTTCTTTTTCCTTCTGGAGGAAGTCAAGTGCTTCTGCTATAGGTTTCATAACAGCCAAAAATTCGTCTAAATAATCGAAGTCCGTTTCAAATATACTTTGGATCCCAAGTTTTTTACATAAATCAATAATCTTATTTCGATGCTTTATTATGTCCCCAACTGAATCATAAAGTGAGTTCCATCTTGTTATGACGGGATACTTTAATTGGTAACCTAAGATTTCAATGATTTCTTCTGAGCTCTTAGGCCGGTTAATTTTATTCCAAAGATTAGATAATTTTTGCATTATCTTTAGAAAACAATGAAGAAAAGAGAAATAATTTTTGATATTCATTTTAACTATCGTCGCCCATTTGTCAAAACCTCGAAAGTTAAAAATTGTCAAGGACATACAAAAAATAGATTAAAAAATAAATAAATAAAGTTGAAGATCGCTGCAATCTGAGAAATATTATTCTTTAAGAGAGAATATCTTTTATAAATGTTAAATAAACTCATCAAAAGTAGTCTCTCAAAATTTTGGGAGGTAAAAAAGTAGATAAAAATGCAACGTTTTTCAATCTTTCACCGACAAGTATTTTGTCATTTTTACATCATGTCGTATGAAAACTCCCTAACTCCATTTTTTTCGAAGCCGACAAACCTCTCGTAATTACGATATATTTAATAAAATATAGACATTTAAGTTCTGTAAAAGGTTTTGAAATCTTGTTTTGGTCTAAAGGAAAAACTACCCTAAATCAAACATTTTCAAATCCTGGTCAGTAAAAATCCACAAAGAGTAGGTATATATGCCTCAAAATAAAACTAAACGGACTTAGGGAGTTTTCATTGAACGACGACGATGTATTTAACTCATTTCTTACTTATCAACATGTAAATATAAAATACAGCAGATGTTTGCGTTTTTTATTAAATTAATTACATTACATCAATCAATTTTATATATAAAGTTTGTTTTGCAAACTTAATTTTGTTAATTAAAAAGCCTAGAAGGTTTAAAACTGATTGATAGCGCCAAAAAAATCATTATAAATCCACAAGGCTTTGATATTTGAATTCAGTGGTTCTCCAATCTTAAATAAGTTTTAAAGTCATTTTTTGGCTTACGAGATTGTGACAGAAAGCTGACGTTTTGTCGTTCCTTATACAGAGTGTCCCAAGATCTTTTTAATTTATCATCTCATCAAAATAAAACCAAAGTCAATCTAGTTTGCATTAGATGAGAAGTAAATTCTTCAGTGGAAACTTATAGTTGTATATTATGTTCCTGTTTTTTCCGTATGTTCATTTATTTGTCATGTACATATTTTTAGCCTAGTAAAAAGCCATCTACCCGCAAGAATAAAACAAATTTTTGGGTGATGAAATATCGTCCTATTAGAAAACAGGATCTTTTATTTATTGTTGTAATACATATTTCTCGAAGATTAATATAGAACTTCTAATTATTCTAATAAAGAACCAGCAAACGATACAAATCAAAAACTGGGTGGTTCATCCATGTTTTTTAAGTTCTAATTTCAAGCCTTTCGATCTGCATAAACGGTGATTTAAGGGTTGAAAATAATGAAGAAGAACTTTTGACACTCTGTACGAGAGGAGTTTTTGTATGTATATAAAACCTACATTTTGGTGTTTATTAAATATTTGCGGATTTTGTTTAAGAATGCGGGAAAAGTCTGTTGAGGCAATGAGGTTGAGGGTGTGTGTGGCACACTTGATATGCTTTGGTAGGGTTTTCTCCAACTCTACGTTTTGATTTTCACAGAATAAAAAGTCATCATCACAATCATCATCACTGTCGAAATTACTGTTACTATCAATTTCTTCGGCTATTGTGCCCTTCCTTAAAGCCAAATTCTTTAAAAGCTTTTATAAAATTGGAACCGTTGCGTTGTCAGTAACCGTTGCTAAGACATTTTCACAACTCAGGCCAAATTTCGAATGGATTTCAATTATCAAATCATTAATTCGTTCGTAGCTATTAGAACCAGAAAACCGTTTGCATGCCAGTGCCACAGATTTTCCTTGTAGAGATTCATCTAACCAATGACATGTGTAACCAAAGAAACTACGGTGTTTAGTTGACCATACATCTGCAGTAGTGCAGAAGTATTTGTTTTTTGAAATATGACTTTTAATTTTTTCAATAGTCATTGAATACATTTCATCTATCACTTTTACAGCAGTTCGTCGACTCATCACTTTTAAATTAGGGTTAGCAAATTTGATAACGCTTCTAAATGACTGGCTTTCTACAAAAGCAATTGGTAAAACATTTTCGGAAATCATATCAGCCAAAAGTTTTTTAAACTTGTTTGAGCTGCATGATTTTGCTGATGCACTCGTGGATGCTTTATTCTGCAGAAATTCGTCAACTACTTCACGGTGCTTGATCTTCAAGTGACGAATAAAATTCGAAGATTTTTGAGCCTTTTAATCTCGATCCACATAAACCACACTAAGCAGTTACTCCATCCCTTTTTCGTTCGAACTCAGTCTCACTCAACTAAAGAAAAGCAATGAATTCAAATTTGTTGTATTATAAGCTAACATTTTTATGTAGAGACAAAAATAAGTTACTCAGATAATTTTAAGCTTCGCATAATAAAAAATAATTATATTATTAAATTCGAGAATATCTATTATCTACAGCTATAGATATATGTATTAATATTTTAATATTGATCATCGAACGAAGTACGGAATATAAATTTTCGATAACAAGATTTAATTAAAAAATATGAAATCATTTTATGTCATTACAATTCAAAGCAATAGACCAGGAAAAATAGCACAAATCGTATGGGGAACCTTGAAAAAATTAATTCATGAAATATTAAAATTGGAATCGACGCAGAATTGCAACCTCTATAACATATCCAAAGTCCCCCAAAATCCCCGCATTGGCTTTTTGTGTAGATGCATTTGAAGTTGTGCAGATGGGGAGAACTTGGTGGTCTATCAAACTAAAATATTAGTTTTGGTACAACCTGACCATACGATACATGCCTTAAGGGTATTTTTTAACGCTGAATCAAATAAAAGCAACACCAAAATGATACAAGCATCCTTAACAAAGTTATGGTCCTTTTCAAGCAAAATTCAATTTTTGAAATCGTATTTTCCGTAGAAAATATTAGACAGAAGATATTTGTATGGACTATTTGGATTCTTGGTTGCCATGACAAATTCAATATTTTTGGCGAATTTCATGAGTGTAACATTTTGTTCGTGGGTGTTCCTTTCACCATGGATATTTTTGGGGACTGTCTTGATTCTTAGTTCGAGTGATTGTATCATTTTGAATTTGGTTTCATTAGATTCAGCCTTAAAAACCCTCCTTAAAGCATGTATATGGTCAGGTTGTACCAAAACTAATATTTTAGTTTTAAGGACCTCCAAGTTCTCCCCATCTGCACCTCTTCAAATGCATCTACACAAAAAGCCAATGCGGGAATTTTGGGGGACTTTGGATATGTATAGAGGTTGCAATTCTGTGTCGATTCCAATTTTAATATTTCATGAATTAATTTTTTCAACCTCGGAACCCATTTTTCCAGGCCTTCAACTAGAATTTAAATTTATTTCATATACATATGTATGTGGTGTACGAAACGTAATGGCCTAAGCTAAAACTGGTGCCTCAAGGAAAATGATGGTTAGTGCGTAGGACTGTCATGCCGAAGGTGTGGGTTCGATTCCCAGCCGTGCCACCTAAAAACAGAAATGTTTCATTCGAGGTACTGCCTCTTGCGAGGAACTGACAAATCCTCCAAGAGTATACTTGTCATGAAAAAGTGCTTCTCATTTAGCCGTTCGGACTCGGCAAAAAACTGTAGGTCCCCTCCATTCCTGCCTACAAACACGCACACAGGAATGGTTGTGAGTTGTAAGTCACTAGGCCCTGGTTCTCCATGAGCTGTTGCGCCACCCAATTTATTTATTTATTATTTATTATAAAAAGCCTGAGCGCGGGCATTTGAAATTCTAAGTGTCTGAATTTAACCAAATTCCCTTAGAATAATAAAATTCATAGTATCTTAATGCTGTGATTTTTATATTAGTCGGTAAACATCGATACAAATTGCGTCTTTAGAAGGGTACGATAGTCATCTAACTGATGAGCCCAACTATCGTACCTGGGCGAAACGCAATAATGGAGTTGAGCTCACTTGAACTTTTAACTTTGAATTATGTATGTGTCTAAGGCATATTTAAGCATGCACGGTTCATTTTACAATAAGAAACATCGAGTGAAGACTAATATCTAGCTAAGAATTTCTCGGAAAGTAAGTGTCATATTGTAAAGATATAAGCTGATATTTGAAGCAGGACATTGTTGTTTTTTTGGAAGCTTATCTTGATACAATTACAATATATTTTTTTTTTCAGATTCTTTCTATCAATAAAAAGAAAGATATAAAGAAAAATGCGATTTTTTTTTTGTCAAAATACTTTTTCCGACTATTGTAGTTCCAACTAAAGTATGTATGTTTTATTTTTTGAATAATTTGATTGGTTAAAAAGAGAATAAGAGAGAAAATAAACTGTAGAAATTGTGGAGATAATGTTCATAACAAGAAATTATATTTCAATAATCTATAGGAGATAGATATGTAGACGAAGATAATGTACTTTCAAAACATTTCCAGTAATGTTTCCAACACATAAATCGAGGGTATTTGAATCTCTTCGTTTCAAACAAACTAACTAAGAACAATAATAGGAATAGTGTAATAGAAATATTATTATTGTTTTAATAAATATATTAAAGGACCGTTTGCCCTGCTGGTGATTGCTGTACTTTAAAATAAATACATTTTTGTATGTGTAACTGTAACTTCAAACACAACTGCAACCCACATTTTTATTAATAATTAATATTGTTATTCATTTATTATATAACTAATAATTATTGACAGCTGCTACTGACATTTGAGCTATACCGTTCTTTTTTGCAATAAATAAAAGCAGTTCAGCCTTTATTAAAATGGTTCACTGTGGCGTATACGTACTATTACTCAAAATTATAAAATGTGAGAAGCAGATTGTGATAAGATATTGTCAATCTTTATAAACATTACATTAATATTTAAGAAAGAGAAACTATTATAATCTTATTAGATTTAAACACAACACGTTTTCATGTTGTGATTAGAAATTGAAAACTTTGACGATTGATTGCAGGTACAGTTGAATTTCCCCTAAACTCTTCTATAACCATCAGCAGGATAATAGAAAAATTCTGAATATTTCATATGAATTCGTCAAGTAGTTTTTTTTCTTTTCCAGAAATAAAACAACATTTTTAAGACTCCATTTTAAAAATTAAAATATTGATTTATTCAAAAGAAAAACGGATACATGTAGAGTAAACGAGTATTATAGTTCTGTATAAAGTATAAACACTAGTCACTATTATATGTTGGCACGTTGTCAAAATTACTGTAATGAATTTGTTTGTAAATGGGTAACGTATATGTATGTAGTTATAGTATTTTTATGTTAACCTTCTTACATCCAAAACACCTGTTTCATTGTCCGTTTCATAATCATCTTTATATTCTTGAAATATAAAGATGATTTTCTGGCATATTTCGATTAGATTATCACAATACTCCAATTTTTTGATAATCATTCGACGGAAATTGAATGAATAAAATTGTATTTTGCGATTTAAGGAGGTTGTGATGATAACATTTTTTATTTCATATAACCGTTCCAGATACAAATAAAATTTGTCCTGATAGTCCCAGGCGTGCCGTCTTTGTATTTGACCCGGAAATTTATTATCAATAAAGAAATGTATGTTGTCCATATATGTGAACAGTGATCCCAACATTTTTTTGTGTTTCTAAAAATGAACAAATATTGAAGAAGACACTTGATCAGAACTGATGCACACCACACACAATAGTAATTTTAAACTAGAGATAACAGCTAAGCATACCCAAAAACTGATTTGCCCGAAAATGTCTCATAAGATTTTCATAAAGTTTTTATAATTAACTAAGATTTAAGTGTTGGTGAAATGAATAAGTAATATGTCATTGCAATGAACATCGGGGTCTTACAAATAACCGAGTCAATGTTATGAAACCTCAGTCTTGCCCAGCGAAATGTACTTTCACGGTGGTTTTGAAATGCAATAATCGTTATTTTGGTACCTATAAGGTATACAAACATGAAAAATCATGTGTCCGTTAAAAGTTATTCCAGGTCAAATGTCAAATAAATTGGCTTTTCGCTTATAGCTCTTAAACAATATCGTCGTCGTTCAGTGAAAACTCCCTAAGTCCATTTTTCATTATTTTGAGCATAGGTACTCTTTATGGATTTGTACAACCAGAATTTTAAAATTTTTGATTTTGATAATTTATTAATTTAAAAATAGACCAACATAAGATTTCGTGACATATTACAGAACTAAAATATGTATATTTCAATAAATATATCGTATTCAAGAGAGGTTTCTCGTTTTCGAGAGAAATGGAATTAGGAGGTTTTCATACAACGACGACGATAAATGCTATATTAAAAAGTACTACATACAAACCCTTTAGATCATTTTATTTTCTATAACAAAGTTAACGCACTTTTCTTCTTCTAAATAAATAAATGTAGGATATATCGCCATTTAAAAAACTTAATTTGAAGAAAATATCTGTTTTTCACCTATGACACTTGACCGGTGATTGCTATCGAAAACAACTTCATACACAAAGTTTGTACACTATGTGTATTCTTTACAAGAAAATATTTCTTTTTCTACGAGTGACAGTTCCAAAGATATCACAATATTGAAGAAAGAAAACATAGTTCTAAATGACGAAGTTGTCGAAAGTAAATTTACTTCATATGTAATTATATGATTTCAGGAAATAACGGGCACCCTAATGTGTATTTAACAATATTCCCGCACTTAATTGATTTTCGCTTAATTGATTTAAAAAAATTCAGCTAGCAAATCAGAGAAATATTACTTTTTTGATTAATTCAACACCTGGGGCCTATAACACAGAACAACAAGTCAACTAGTCAACAATTACTTGTTCAACTATGTTTGTTCAACAAGTGAAAATCATTCCTGTAACTCAATAAAAACTGCAACAATTGTCAACGGAAAATATTTCCCTCGACTTGTTGAACCAGTTCAACAAGTAATTCTTACGCGATGAGTCGAAAAGTTTCCGAAAAAAAGAAACCATTTCATCTAAAATCAGCGCTTTGCTTGTTTGCTCTTAGATAAATAATATTTTATTCACCGTACAATGACAACACCTGTGGTTCTTTATAAATGTGTTTGTGTATTTTCGAAAACTACGAATTGCTTCGATTTTTTTTATATGACCTTTGACAGAACTTTGGGCTAAATTCGTAGAAATTCGTAGTTTTGGGAGGTACGCGAACAGTAATTTTGATTCTCATTATCATTGCTCGATTTAGAATAAAAATTAAAACATTTTGTTTTTATAAACCAAATTCTTCACCAATAAATAAATTCTAAGCCAGCCGTCTTAGGAAAAACTCAAGGAGGCTTTTCAATAGAGCAAAATTCAGCAACGAACCTGCTGATTGGGACATCTTTAAGGTCAGTAAAAATCTGTACAAAAACCGAACGACCTATGCAAAAAGAGCAGCCTGGCAAAAATTTTGTTCAGACATTGAGTCTACAAATGAAGCTGCTAGGCTCAGGAAAGTCATGTCTAAGGTACCCTCTCCCCCGGGATTTCTAAAAAGACCGGATAATACCTGGACAGACTCCTGCTCTGAGACTTTAGAGTCACTTATAAGCACTCACTTCCCAGGGTGTACTATCAGTACATCTCCTGTGGACAGAGGGCCCAACATAAGTGAAATCTATGATATAGGCAAACAAATCGTAGATAGGAAGGTGGCTTGGGCCATTGACTCCTTCTCGGCATACAAATCTGCAGGGCCTGATGGAATCATTCCAATTCTGCTCCAAAGCTCTAAAGATACAATTGTTCCAATTCTAGTGGATATTTATATAGGCTGTCTTAACATCACCTATATTCCCGCTAGATGGAGAGAAGTCAATGTCATCTTCATCCCGAAAGCTGGCAAGCCCACCCATACCGAACCGAAGGACTTCAGGCCTATCAGCCTTTCCTCCTTTCTCCTGAAGACCTTAGAAAGATTAATTGACACTCATATTCGCCTAAAACTGAATGATGGTGTGCTCTCACAGGCCCAACATGCGTACTTGAAGGGCAAATCTGTTGAGACAGCACTTCATGAAGTGGTTGGTACGATTGAGAAGTCGATACACTTCAAGGAATTCACTTTAGCAGCATTCCTTGACATAGAAGGGGCCTTCAATAATGTTGATAACGGTGCAATTCGACAAGCCCTAAACTCCGTCAGCATCGATCCATCATTGATAAACTGGATTGATTTCATGCTTCAAACGAGACTCATTAATGCAGAAATGGGTGACAGCAAGATAAGAGTTAGGACAAGTAGGGGCACTCCACAGGGTGGAGTACTTTCTCCTTTGCTTTGGCTCCTTGTCGTCAACCAGATCTTAGTTAAACTAAATCTGGGCGGCATCAAGGTAGTTGCATATGCCGATGACATTGTGTTATTGGCCTCTGGAAAATTTGTTCCCACTCTGAGCGAGCTCCTACAAACGTCCCTGGACAAGCTCAAAAATTGGGCCAGTAGTTGTGGCCTCAATGTTAACCCACTGAAGACAGAACTGGTGCTGTTTACAAGGAAACGTAATATTCCAAACATAAACCCGCCAACCATTAACGGAATACCGTTACAGGTTTCGGGTACTGCCAAATATCTTGGCGTTGTTCTCGATCGTAAACTAAACTGGAAAGAAAATATTAAAGAAAGAGAAAGAAAAGCCTCAATAGCTTTCTACACTTGCAGCAGAATTTTTGGTAAAAGATGGGGTCCCAGCCCCAGAACCATTCATTGGATGTACACAGCCATTATAAGGCCAATTCTAACGTACGCATGCATGGTCTGGTGGCCAGCCTTAGATAAGGAAACCAATCTAAAAACCATGACTAAAATTCAAAGACTAGCGTGTATTGGTACAACCAGTGCTATCAGGACCACACCAACGGCTGCCCTTGAAACTTTCCTTTCACTTGCCCCACTCGATCTGTTCACGAAAGAGTTGGCGGCCAAAAGTGCTTTAAGACTTCACCAATGTAAAAATTGGAAAAAGGGCCTCTACGGTCACAGAACTATAATGAATTTTACAGACATAGACATTCAAACAGACTACGTTTCACCGCACATAGATTTCAACCCAGTAACCATAACAGATATTCCAACCAGGGAACTCTGGAATGAAAACAGGGTCATAAATGAAAATCATGTTTCGGTCTTTACTGACGGTTCCAAAACCTCGGAGGGGGTTGGGTCAGGCATCTACTCAGATAACCCATCCATAAATAGATCGTTGAGGCTTCCAAACTTTTGCAGTGTATTCCAAGCGGAAGTACTGGCAGTTTGCGAAGCGGCGAAACATCTTGCCTCATGTGAATTAGTAAACAACAATATTGATATTTTCATAGACAGCCAGGCGGCAATTAAAGCCATTTGCTCAATCACCACAAAGTCCAAACTGGTCGACCGTTGCCGGAACGAGCTAAGAGTACTCAATGCAACGAACACAGTAACCCTAAGATGGGTTCCAGGACATAGGGATATTCACGGGAACGAAATGGCGGATGAACTGGCCAAAAGCGGTTCATCTCTTGATCCGAGCCAAATCGAAGCCTCTGTGCTCATGCCACTGGAGCAAGAAAAAAGTAGAATACACCAGAGTTTCTTAGAGGCTGCAAATGTCAGATGGTCATCCATCGACACTTGTCGGGTTTCTAGGAATCTATGGCCAAATATTTCAAAGAAAAAAACTGATTACTCAACTCAATGGGAACCCACTTGAACATAATGGGCATCAGCTCATCGGACTTATGTAGAGGGTGTCATGATGAAGAGGCAGAGGAGGGCTCCCCTCACTTCCTTTGCGAATGCCCCAGCCTAGCTAGAACCAGAAAAGAGGCCCTTGGAGAATATTTCTTCGACGAACTGGGCGACATCTCTGTCTTGCCACTAAAGAACATTCTGAAATTCATTCAGAACTCAGGATGGTTCAAGGAGGCCCCTAACACCTAAAACTTCCTATTAACTCCCTCCCTATCCCTCCTCACTAACCACCTATACCCCAAGGAGCGCAATGGATCCTACGAGATCCGAGTGAGATGGTGCGGCTTGCCGTATTATCACCCCTTCCAACCTAACCTAACCTAACCTAAGCCAGCCGTCCATTCATGGATTCAAATATCTGAAACTTTTGAGCTTCTGATTGGTCACCTCCCATAAAAATCTTGAAAATTCAGATGACTTTTAGTACGATTGCTACGTTTTTTTTTTCAGATAAAAATTCAAACCGCTAAAAATAGTCCAGTCATGACGTCGTGAAAAAGGGCCTGACCTTGCGCGAATTTTGTTTTTGATCCTCCGGGATCTGTTTTTTTAAAAGTTCAAAATAAAACACTCATTGAAATTTATTATATTTTTATTTATTAATGAGCTTCAGATCCTTTACCACTGGTGGGGGGAAATCTTCGGCTATACGAAATGACACGTAAATAGAACTGAAAATTAATGAGATCGAATGATCTCTTTTTATAATAATTAAATGCTAACGCAGCAAATCTTAGTTTGACTGCGGATGATGCAATGATTCATATTGTTCTTTATTTTGAAATATTCTCTCACACAAGTTGCTGAAGGCAAAAAGTGCTGATATGCTTTTTTAAGTTAATGACATCGGATATGATCATCCGCAATGAAATGCAAATATGAATCATTGTTAATGAACTACGTTCATTGTTGATATTTATTGAAAGATACTTTGCTTACATTAGTTGGGTACATATATTTATGTCTGGAAGTTCTGTAGGAGATACTTCACTGACGGTTAGGTTAAGTTTATAAAAAGTCTTTATGACATCCTAATGGTGTCGATTCAAGCAAATATGCTTGGTATGCTTTTGTTGTTATTTGGGTTGGGAAATAATTCTATAACTCCTCCCCCCTTTGACTTTTGTTTCTCCTGGAACAATTTCTTATACAAAATTATAAGTATAGCACAAATTATTACAATAATAAATCCATTTATACTAAAATTAATATATGACTGGTCTGAGACTTTTTCTACAATTTCTTTAATATTTTCAAATCTTGTTAAATTATAATCTTCGATTTTCAAGTCGATTTCAGTCAATTTGAATGTATCTTCCATATAAATATTTATTGGTTGGTTTACAATTGAATATTTGTTTAAATATTCTTTGTCTTAATATTACAGTTTTCAAAATTAATTAGTACATTTCCTTTTATTTGAATTATATTTCTTTCGTCACAAGAACTTTTTACTTTAAAATCACTGTTTTTAACAATTAATATACCTTTTTTAAGTTCCTTCACAATATTTTTTTCTTCATTCTTTCTTTTCAGGCAATTGTTTTTATTTATACAATTAACATAGGGTTTTAAATGTTTTAATTCTTTATTTTGACAATATTTATAAAAAGTTTCATTTATTTTCACAATGTTTTCATCTTTTATATCTAATTCCATATTTTCCTCATTGGGCATGGAAGTAATAAAATATTTATCAAATTTATAAGTTATATCAGGTATTTGAATTATAAAAATTAGAATATCACTATCGTATTCACTAAGAGAGAGTTTAATATTTTTTAATTTAAACAAATCTATATCATAATATTCTTTTTCTTCTGCCGTTAGCAGGCTATGTGTCATTATTTGTAACCTACTTGCCAAAACCAGATTTTGTATTTTTTCAATAATTTCTTTTAGCTTGTCTATTCTTCTAGTATATTCTAAAATTGTTATTCTCTTTTCTATTAATTTTAATTCTTTTGATAGACCGGAATTATTAATTATTCTCATATCAATTAATTTTTTAATTATTTCTATTTCTTCCTGAAGTTGATTATTTATGCCTACCTGTTTATTATTATTTATTACCAGTTCATGATTATTTAAAGTTAGGGTTTCCAATCGATTTTCGATTTCGGTTTTGTCTTCATCATCCATTGTTCCAAATAAAAAGTTCAAAATTCTTCCTCCTATGTTTACTAAGCTTCTTGTGTTTCTTGAGTGGGTTTTATGTCCTTTTATACTTTTTAATTCTTCTTGAATTAAATTAAGTTCATTATCTATATGTGATGTCATCATAACATCTTCTGGAGTTTTCACAATAAAATTCTTTTGTTGTAACCACTGTTTATTTGTTTTTATTAATACTGAATTTATTTCAGTTAAATTAATTATATGTAATATAGAATTGAACTTGTTTACTATGTTCACTTCATCATATTTAATTACCGCGTAACCATTAGTGTTTATAATTTCTTCGGCAGTAAATTTACTGTTAACTAAGCTTATAATAGCGAATAATACTACGAGACTTTTCATTTTTGCGACTTATTCGTTCTCAATCTGAATCTAAACTAAAACTCTTCTTTGAGTTTTTCTATTAACTTGACTCGCTTTTATTAAATTATCTTGGTTTATATGCCTACTCTTTCTTTCCTTCTGAATATTTTTTGTATGTTGATTTTCTAGACTATCATACTTATATCTTGGTGCTGTCTTATGACGGTCCGTTCTGGAATTTTTAACAAACCCTTCCGTTCTATTTTCACTGTATTCCTCTCGATTGATATTTAGTTTATCTATTAATTTTTCTTTGTTTTTGATCATGAGATCATGAAGTTTATTTTTGTCCACATTTCCTTTGTGTATGTCGTATGGTTTTTGTTTGGTAGTGGAATGTACTGAATTATTATAAAAGAGATTGGCTTTGTGAACAGCTATTCGAATTTCATGTACACTAGGGTTCGTTTTTCCGTTTAGGAGTGCTCTTACTTTTTCAGCTAATGTTCTATGGAAAACTTCAATGTCTGAATTACCTGTATGACTGTTAGGTCTAGAAAAATGAACTTCTACTTCAAGGTCTTCTAGTAATTTTATAATTCTAGGAAAATTAAATTCATTGTCCATTACAAATCTTTTTGATTTACCGTTTATTGCTAGTAATTGTAAGATAGTTTCTTCTAAAGTTTCATGAGAGACTTTAGGAACGTAAGTAGCTGTAGTTAGCTTACTAAATTTATCAATTGAAGTTAAGTATTTTGTTTTATTAATACAATAAATATCAAAGTGAACTATCTCATTAATATCTTTTGGGTTTTCTGTCAGATGAAATCTTTCTTTAACTGGTCGTCTATTATATTTAGATTGTTTGCATATGTTGCAACTATTGATTACGTCATTAATTAGTTCTTCTAATTTCTTAAAATAGATTTTTGTTCTAAGTCCTCTATAATTTTCTTCAATTCCTGAATGCCCTGTTTCTTTTTCATGATATAATTTTATTTGTTTAATGGCTTCTTCTTCTGTTTCTAAGTCCTTAGCAAAGTATACACACTTATAAAATTTAATTCTTGTTCCAAATAACTCTATCAATTTTTGTTGAAGTATATTATACTCGTTGTCTGTTAGTTCAGTATAAATTCCTGTGTTAACTTTTTCTACTAATGGTATTATAAGATCATTAAAATTTTCTTTATGTATTTCATTTATTCCAATATGTATTCTTTTATATTTTGAATCTTTCTTTATTTCATTTCCTGCTTGTAATATTATTTGTTGTTTAAATATTAGTGGAGTCGCTTAGCGTCAAATTTCGAGATGATGTGTTTTTGCCGGACAAAAGCACCAAATTTTTTTTAGGTACTACTTAGGTCAATAGCTTGAGATTTAGGGTAGGACCCATCTCGGCGGTCAGCCATCTTGGATTTTATAGCCGCCATTTTGAAATTAGGTATATTATTAATATCTCGGCTTCTATATCACTTAGGATCCCAAACTTGGTGTCTAGATATACATTTTTGGGGTCAGAGAATACAACCACATACTATTCAAATGTTTAAGTTTGCAAATATACGAAGGGGGCATGGGGGTCATGGCCCCCTTGCTTCAAGACAATCATATATAATATTTAGGGTCGGATAATATATATACACAAGTTTAGAATGTATCTGACTAAACTTATTCAAGGAGGGAAATGGGGGGTCATGACACTCCCCCCCTCCAGAGCCCAAGAAAAAGTATAAATATAAAACAAACTTCATTTAACCACACAGAAGTGCAAAAACTGACGCGACCGCGACGTACGGCTAGCCCAAATTATTTCATAGCCATAATGTTACCTTTTATGAGACCATGGTAATATTATTCGTGAACACGCTTATACATCGAGTTGTATAAGTATATATGAATTATAAACTATCCAATTATTAAATCGAGTGAAAAAAATATTAAATTCTAAGATATAAGGTTGAAAATGAAATAAGATATATGTACATGTACTGTACATACATACATGTACATGTAGTACCTCGTGGCATGATGGTTTGTGCGTAGGACTCTTATGCCGAAGGTGTGGGTTCGATTCCCAGCCGTGCCACCTTAAAACAGAAATTTTTTATCCGAGGTACTGCCTGTTGCGAGGAACTGACAAATCCTTCTCTATTCCTGCCAACTACACGCACACGGGAATAGTTGTGAGTTGTAAGTCACTAGGCCCTTGTTCTTCACGAGCTGTTGCGCCACCCAATTTATTCATTTATTTATTACATGTACACACATATTAACATATAAAATTTAAATACAAGAGAAATCACATATGAAAGATGTTGAATAGCATTTATCTATATGGATTGCTTATGTCGTCTTCAAGCATTGACATTTACAAAGGTCAGTACAATTCCAACGAGCAGCTTTGCAAGCATATCCACCAGTGTATCCTTTTTGACTCTCCCGCCATATTATTCACTCTGGATTTAAATTGGATTTAAGGAAGTTTTTAATCCAACAACTAAATCCAGATTTATTAAATCCGAAAATCTAAATCCATGTCCATATTATTCACTCTGAACATGCCTTAAATCCAATGGATTTAAAATGCCCTTAATCCAGATGTAAAATGTATTTAAATCCAGATTAAGATCGTTTAATCCAAATGTCAAATTTGCGAAATGTCAAATTTCTCCCGTGAAACTTTTTGAGCCTGATTACACGATTAGTTTTATCGATTGTTTCGTGTTTTGTCTTTTTGCCACATTGGGTGAGGGGTGTAGAAATTTAGGGAGAATGAAGTAACGAAAGCACGTATGAAAATTTTAAGATTTTTCCGGTTGAACTTTGACGTTTATGATTTGACAAACGAGTAGAGGCGGGGGATGCGTAAAAAATTTCAGTAGTGAGATTAAAAATTGTTTTCATAATTAAATGGATATAAATTTGAACAAGAAGTGATGTAAAAATATTTTTAATTATTACTACTGTCTATTTTCCAATTAATTAACCTCAAATTTTGTGAACGTCAAGACCACGAATGAATTTTTTTCGTTGTGTGTAATCACGAAGGTACGTACCTGTCAAAAAGACGAAAGACAAAATGTTTACTTTAATTAATTTATTTCACTATGTCGGTAAGATTCTGCGAGCGCACAAACAATCAAAAAACTGAAATGTCAAGAAAAAGTGAATTTTATGAAATTGTGTTTTAATCTGGATTTAAGTACTTAAACTGACCTCCGGAGGGCAGTTTAAATCCCATTGGATTAATCGATACTGGATTTAAAAAATTGGATTTAAGTTTGGATTAAACGAGTGAATAATATGGGATTGGATTTAATGTTTGGATTTAAAATACTTTTAATCTGGATTTAAGTTTTAATCTGGATTAAACGAGTGAATAATATGGGTGTTACAATTACATTTCACCAATCCAGTACATGCCCTTGAAGCTATAGGTAATGTGTTCCATACAGGAACCCATGATCCACCTTCTTCTTTCTGAGTCCAGCCCCAGCCTTCCGGACTAGGAGCGCACTGTTGAATGTGTTAACTGGTACACCATACTCCTGCCTGATGTATACAACCCGCTTTGAGTGTGTTGAAGTAGTGCATCTTTTTTTGGTGGAAGTTTCTCTTCTGACAAAACAGCTCCTTGCTGACATCATTCACACTGTCCGAATTACTATATATATCATTTAATATTACCGTGAAGCGTTTTAGCCTTTTAAATGTTCACCATCAAGCTCTGTGTAAGGATGTAATGCTATGCATTTTAAGGTATGTGTCACCTCATAATAACAATTCCATGCCTCCCACGCAGATTCTTGCCTCGTCCGAAAAATGAAGATGTTGTTTCGCAACCCGTAAAACTGTGAAATACGGGGAGGCCAAGGATTTTTCTACGCCCAGTTTCTCGTTAATAGCATTGATGTCTTTATAATTAAATGATCTGCCGTACCAAAGGCAACAGAAATCTTCAAATTTGTACACAAGGTCATCAGGTGATGGAACTTGCCAATGAGGATTACCACCACGTCCGTGTCAACAGTACGTACCATACACCTACTACAGCCATTTTTCATTATGTTCGAAAAGAGTCAGAGGCAAAGAATCATCGTGTAATAGGAGGCTTAGAAAAATCTTGCGTAAATGGTCGCATTAGACAACTAACCAAAACATTGATATTGCTTAAAAAATTGCTTATAAGCTGACAAAGAAATTCATTTAAATTTTATTTATGATCATCTATATGAAATTTTAAGTTTTTTTCTATTTCTGTTTTCATATTGAATGGAGTCCAAGATGATGAAAATCTGCATTTTGTATTTGCATTTAACTTATTCATTTTCCTTTCAGAAAAACTCGATACGACAAAACATACAGTGTTCGCGAATAATATTACCATGGTCTCATAAAAGGTAACATTACGGCTATGAAATAATTTGGGCTCTGGAGGGGAGGGGTGTCATGACCCCCCATTTCTCTCCTTGAATAAGTTTAGTCAGATACATTCTAAACTTGTGTATATATATTATCCGATCCTAAATATTATATATGATTGTTTTGAAGCAAGGGGGCCATGACCCCCATGCCCCCTTCGTATATTTGCAAACTTTAACATTTGAAAAGTATGTGGTTGTATTCCCTGACCCCAAAAATGTATACCTAGACACCAAGTTTTGGGATCCTAAGTGATTTAGAAGCCGAGATATTAATAATATACCTAAATTTCAAAATGGCGGCTATAAAATCCAAGATGGCTGACCGCCGAGATGGGTCCTACCCTAAATCTCAAGCTATTGACCTAAGTAGTACCTAAAAAAAATTTGGTGCTTTTGTCCGGCAAAAACAGATTTTCTTGCTAAGCGACCCTACTATATGTTCACTGCACTATCTTTAATTGGAAAGTGATCATTCAATTGTTCATGTTGTGAATGTATTGTAGCTCTAACCGAATCTTGTTCTAACATGTTTATTTCTTGTATATTTTTAATTTCTCTACTCAAAAAATCTGCTACAGTATTGCTTGTACCTTTTAAATATTCAATTTGCATGTCATATTCTCCTAATTTGAGTATCCATCTTTGTAATCGGGGTGAAATATCTCTTCCTAAGTTTTTTGTCTGAAGCCATTTTAAAGGCTGGTGATCAGTTTTAAGATCAAATCGTCTACCATATAAATACGGTCGTAAATATTTTACTGACCAAACTATAGCTAATAGTTCTTTTTCTGTCGTACTGTAGTTTCTTTCATGCTCGTTGAGAGTTCTACTTATAAACGTAATTGGATGTCCCTTTTGTGTTAGCACTGCTCCAATGGCATAATTGGATGCGTCTGTCGTTAAGACGAATTTTTCATTAAAATCAGGATATGCAAGTACTGGTCCCGTTTGAAGTGCATTTTTTAGTTCTTGATGTGCTTTAATGTAATTTATATCGTTTTTATCAATTTTCTTATCTTTCTTTAAATACTTGGTGATGGGTTGTGCAATTTTTGCAAAATCTTTAATAAATTTCCTGTAGTAGCCTGTTATTCCCAGAAATGATTTAATTTCTTTAGCTGTACTAGGAAGTTGAATTTTTTCGATAGCTTCTATTTTATCTATATTCGGTTTCACACCTTTGTCTGTAATTGTGTGCCCTAAAAACTTAGTTTCTCTTTTAAGAAAATTACATTTATCTACCTGAACTTTAAGATTATATTTTTTTAGTCGTTGAAAAACTAATCGAAGATTTACCATATGCTCCTGTAATGAAGTACTAAAAATTAATATATCATCAAGATATACAACACAAATTTTATTAATTAATCCTTCTAACACCTCATTCATCATTCTTTGGAACGTAGCTGGTGCATTTTTTAAACCAAATGGCATTCGTAGCCATTCGTAATGTCCATATGGAGTTGAGAAAGCTGTTTTCTCAGAATCTGTAGGATTCATTTTTATCTGATGGAAACCTTTAGCAAGGTCAAGGGTTAAAAAATATTGGGCTCTTCCTAATTTATCTAATATCTCGTCGATATTAGGTATAGGATGTTTGAATTCAATTGTTTTTTCATTTAATTTTCTATAATCAACTACCATGCGCCATTTTTGTTCACCTGAATTATCTACTTTCTTTGGGACTACCCAAATAGGTGCATTATAAGGGGAAACACTTTTTCTTATTATTCCTTGTTGCAATAAGTCTTTAACTTGACGTTCAATTTCCTTTTCGTGGATCTTAGGATATCTATATATCTTACTAAATATTGGACTATCATGCTCAGTCCTAATGCTGTGCATAGTTTGCGTTGTTGAGGTTAGCTTATCACCTTCTTTATAAAATATGTATTTATTTTCATCAATAAATTTCTTTAATTCTTGTTTTTCTTCAAAGTTTAAATTCTCATCTATTAATTGACTCATATGCGTTGAGTTGCAATATTCTAGAGTGTGAATTTCTTCATATTCATACAAACATGCCGTTGCTGTTTTTTCTTTATTGTAATTTTCAAAATATGTTTTTATTTTATTTATTTCTATATACCCTTCTTTCAAATTTAATTCCGCTCCTAAAGGTTTTAGTAAATTTTGACCTATGATTCCTACAAATTTATTATTTTGAATTCTCATTAACTTCCATACCATGGTAGCTTCATCTTCATTGAATTCTACCGGTACTTCAGTTATGATCTCAAATTTAATTATATTCTCATGATTTAAGGATTTAACTTTAATTGGAACTTTCATTAAAGTTCTTGGAATTTCTAATAGTTGTGACTCATCAAGTATGCTTGTTGTTGAGCCGGTATCTATTAGAATATTGAATTTCTTATTATTTATTGTAATTTTTATTATGGGAAGTGATTCTTCTTCCTGGTTATGATAAAATTTACCTCTTCATGTTTAATTTCTGTATTATTTACATCCATAGGTTCTGTCCTAGGATTCCTATTGTAATTATTGTTATAATAATTATTATTATTCCTATACTGTCCTGAATTATGGGGTCTTTGATTATTGTTAATTTGACCCTGACCCTGATTATTATTATTATAACTTCTAAACTGTCCTGAGTTTTGCCTTTGATTATTAAAATTATTTTTGAAATTATGTTGGAATGGGGGTCTTATGTTGAAATGATTATTTGGTTTCTGATAAAAATTCATACCTCGATTATTATAATTTTGATTAACTTTATTATTATTATTATTAAAATTGCTCTCTTTTTGTTCTTTATTTAAATTTCTATGGCGCATTAGCAAAGTATAAGCCTCTCTTATGTTATTGATATTTTGCGCAATGATAACTGATGCCTGATTGGCATTTAAATTATTTAAAAATTTATTCATTACAATGCTTTCATTGTTTAAAGGGTTATAAACTAAACTATGTTCTAACTTACACTTCTTGTTTAGTTTTAACAGGATGCCTTCGGTCTGCTCAAATAATTGTTGAAGATCACTAGTGTTGATCATATGAAGATCTTGTAGAATTTGCTCAAAGGTTTCCCGAACTCCAAAGTCTTGAATTAAGGCTTCTTTAATAGCTGTCCATGTTGGTTCGAGAGTTCTTCTTAAGGTGTTAATTGCAGCTCCTTGTATTTTATTTTTTACTATGTGAATAGCAATTGGTTGATTTTCTGGACTTATATAGCCGAATAAATATTCAATATAGTCTATGAAGGATATAATGTCCTCATCAGAACGACCCGAGAATGTATGTAACTTCTCTAGGCGTACCAACGGTACGTTTTGGTCTGGTGCTGGTAAAGCCATTTTTCTTTTGTATATATATTTCTAATTCGAACTGCTCCCTTTAATTATTTTCAATCTTTTTTTTTTTATTAATCTGCACTTTTTTTCACTTCTTCTTCACTTCCTTTGTCTACATAGACCCTTTGTCTTTTTCGTAGACACTTTTTAAAATTGCTTTTAACTAATCTCTCTACGAGAATTCGTGTATTTGTATGAACACTTTAGTCAGCTAAAAAAATTTTTTTTTTTTTTTTTTTATTGTTTCTTTTGTTTTGTCACTTCGGTGATTTAAAAAATAGTTTTGTCCACTAAAACACTTCGGTGTTATTAATTTTCACAAAACAAAACAATTTAACTGCGATCGTTGAATTTTAAGACTATGTACGTTGTACTTAAATCCGCACTAAAATTCTACCGGTTAAAAAAATTATATATTTTTTTTTCGGTTCGATCACTGAATCTCATCTATTCATTAATTTTCGCTTAATGTCTTAGTGAGATCCTACCGACTGCGCCAATTTTGTTTTTGATCCTCCGGGATCTGTTTTTTTAAAAGTTTAAAATAAAACACTCATTGAAATTTATTATATTTTTATTTATTAATGAGCTTCAGATCCCTTACCACTGGTGGGGGGAAATCTTCGGCTATACGAAATGACACGTAAATAGAACTGAAAATTAATGAGATCGAATGATCTCTTTTTATAATAATTAAATGCTAACGCAGCAAATCTTAGTTTGACTGCGGATGATGCAATGATTCATATTGTTCTTTATTTTGAAATATTCTCTCACACAAGTTGCTGAAGGCAAAAAGTGCTGATATGCTTTTTTAAGTTAATGACATCGGATATGATCATCTGCAATGAAATGCAAATATGAATCATTGTTAATGAACTACGTTCATTGTTGATATTTATTGAAAGATACTTTGCTTACATTAGTTGGGTACATATATTTATGTCTGGAAGTTCTGTAGGAGATACTTCACTGACGGTTAGGTTAAGTTTATAAAAAGTCTTTATGACATCCTAATGGTGTCGATTCAAGCAAATATGCTTGGTATGCTTTTGTTGTTATTTGGGTTGGGAAATAATTCTATAACTCGCGCAGAGGCACTGTCTGATTTTTTTCATGGATCGATAGAGGCTCATTTAAAAAGCTTAAATCCAAATTTGCACCACCTGACAACTTTTTTTGCCAAAGTTATTGGTAAAAATGTGTTTTTTGCCATTTTTTCGTCTTTTGTGAATATCTCGGCTGCAGTATGTCGCACAGAAAAAAATAAAGTATGGATTTATTTATAATAAGATTTGCTATTATATTATAAGAAAATTAATTTGTTTAAACAAATAAAAAAAAAGTTATAGTAATTTGAAGTAAGTTTTTATTGTTTGAAAATCACTCTTTCTTGATTATTAAGAAAAAAGCTCATTTAACGATGAGGTTTTTATTTTTTACTTTTAAAGTCTTTGTAATTACCTACAATTTAAAAAAAAATCAGCCCTTAACTACTAACACAAGCCGAGAAATAAATTTATGAACGTAGGTAAGTCGGCGCCCCCACGCAATTTTATGTTTTTAGGTTTTATTTTATATCTCAGCTCCAGTATGTCGCAAAGTTAAAATAAAAGAAATTTATTGTTTATAATAATTCTTTCTATCAACTTGCGTTAGATTCAATTTGTTTAAGCAAATAGAAAAAAGTTGCAGCCCATTAATAGGTTTTTTTGTGTTGATTTTATACCTTTTTTCATAACTATTGAGAAAAAAACTGTATTTAACGGTACTTTTTTTCAGGTTTACTTTTTTTTGTAGTCCTATAAATTTTCTATAAATTAAAAAAAATTAGTCCATTACGACGAACAGGAGCCAAGTTATTCATGAATTAAAAATGACGCGTCAGTTTACTAACGCATAACAATATTCTTTCTTTTTTTTTGTGAATATCTCGACCTCTGTGTATGCATGGTATGGAATGAAACTGTATTATTTTAAATAATATTCATTATGGACTTAAAGGAATTTTATTTTCTCCAAGTAGATATCTACATACCTACAAAAGTTAAAGTTAGTAGTAACTAAGTTAATTTTTTCTTATTCCGCCCACGCTTACTCTTTTCCGCACCTGTTTCCGCACCACCCAAGGGATAGAGTATGAGGCGCGTTTTTTTAAATCTTGTGGTAGCCCCTGTAGGCATAATCCACTGCAAAGATCAATAATTAAATTGGTCTTATTCTCAACCGTTTTGGGCGTGAGGGTATTTTGTTTTCACTCTCTTCATTAGTGTTATGACATTCAAGGTTTGGTCTCTGCTCTGTTTCATTTTCGTTAGAAAAAGCTGTTGTCGTGAGCACAAGGTCGTCTTCGGAGTCATCAGCAATATCAACTACGTTGTAGCAGCTTTTCCCGCAGCAGATCTTGCAGACGGCTGAACACTTCAGTCCGGCTTTTCGACACCCGCAGGTTGCACCGCATTGTTTCGTACACGTGCAGGAAATCATGTCGATGAGTGTGGGTGGGATCGTCGGCCCCGAAGCCAACACCGGCTCCAATCCACTTGAACTTTGTTTCCAGTATTTCCCAACCAAGCTTGTACTTGATGGAATGTCCGGAATGAGTGTTGTTCTGCTGCTGATTCTGTAGGTGGTAAAGAAGCAGGATCGGACTTGATTTTAACACTCGCGCGTGAGAAAAGATGGTCCAGCGATGTTTCCTAACTGGTTCCTCCATATAGTGCAGTAAATACATTTTTCCTCACAGACGCGGCTTCTTCGGATTTAAAAATCTTCACGGTTTTCAAAAGGTTTGGAGCTTTCTTCAGCGAAGAGATTAGCTTACTTTTTCCAGATTTGAAAAAAAGCAGAGCTTGTGTCACAGCAGCGACATGTACAAATGCTGAAGGCTGAGGAAAAGTGTTTGTGTGTGTGCACCGATTCAGCTATGTATGTACGTACATATTAGGGGGGTCGTTATAATGCTTTTTTTTTAGTTTTATTATTTGGATGGACCTAAATCAGCTCTAAATGAAGAAAAAAAAATTCCCTTATTTTTTCAGATTTTTATTTTCATCCCCTATAGTCGCTGTAGGGGTTAATTAAACTTCCCCCTTTTTCAGAGCATGTAGGTGAGTAGTAGACAAGAAAAAAATCCGACCGGAGTGGGGTAATATCTCCCACCACTTGGACGGAAGGGGCAATTTAATAAAATAATTGCATAAATAGAAAAAACTAGTTAATAAACAACGGCAATACCTGCTGTAATGTTTAGTAGCTTTTTGGAAAGCCAGAAGTCCATTTTAATAGATGATTATTAAAAAAAGTTCGTTGAATAAACAATTTCAGCAAATTCTGTTTTCAAACCTATAATAAAAAAAAAAAATAATAATTTTTCTTCAAAATGTTGAGTTTGAAACAATTTTTTGCCAAAACTGTTCATCAAAAAAACTTAATTTAAAAACAAGTCGTAAGAATGGACTTCTGGCTTTCCAAAAAGCTACAAATCATTACTGTAAGTATTGCCGTTGTTTTTAAATATTTTTTTTTCTATTATATGCAAATATTTTATTAAATTACCCCTCCTGCCCAAGCGGGGGGAGATAATACCCCATCGGATAATTCTCTTGTATGGTTCCCACCTACATGCTCTGAATTTTTTTGGCAGATCTTACGCGTATGCAGAAAAAAAGGGGAAATTTAATTTACCCCTACAGGACTATAGGGGATGAAAATATAAATCAGAAAAAATTAGGGAATTTTCTTTTCTTCATTTAGAGCCGATATGGGTCCATCTGGGATAACCTTTTTTTTAACGACCACTCTAATGTACATATGTATGTTCTTTTATGGATTGCTCGACTCTCATGAATCTTACAAGGCTCAATTTTTGGTAGATAGAAGGTAGAGTACTCCCCGCTTAATTGCACCGACCACTTTGTCTAATTTTTTGATCAATTAACCAGGCAGTTCAATCGACCGAAACATTAACATGTTTTTAGTTACTTAGCTATGGTTTTTTTGAAATCAATTAAGCGGGAAAATCAAATAAGCGAGGTGCAATCAAACGGGGAATACTGTATACCTTTATCGTTCTTCTTGAAAAATATCTTCGAAATCGTGGCTTTTCAGTCTCCCAGGCCTTAGAAGATGCAGACATCTTTATAATACAAAATGCACTCACGCCCAAAACGGTTGAGAATAAGACCAATTTAATTATTGATCTTTGCAGTGGATTATGCCTACAGGGGCTACCACAAGATTTAAAAAAACGCGCCTCATACTCTACCCCTTGGGTGGTGCGGAAAATGGTGCGGAAAAGAGTAAGGGTGGGCGGAATAAGAAAAAATTAACTTAGTTACTACTAACTTTAACTTTTGTAGGTATGTAGATATCTACTTGGAGAAAATAAAATTCCTTTAAGTCCATAATGAATATTATTTAAAATAATACAGTTTCATTCCATACCATGCATACACAGAGGTCGAGATATTCACAAAAAAAAAGAAAGAATATTGTTATGTGTTAGTAAACTGACGCGTCATTTTTAATTCATGAATAACTTGGCTCCTGTTTGTCGTAATGGACTAAATTTTTTTAATTTATAGAAAATTTATAGGACTACAAAAAAAAGTAAACCTGAAAAAAAGTACCGTTAAATACAGTTTTTTTCTCAATAGTTATGAAAAAAGGTATAAAATCAACACAAAAAAACCTATTAATGGGCTGCAACTTTTTTTCTATTTGCTTAAACAAATTGAATCTAACGCAAGTTGATAGAAAGAATTATTATAAACAATAAATTTCTTTTATTTTAACTTTGCGACATACTGGAGCTGAGATATAAAATAAAACCTAAAAACATAAAATTGCGTGGGGGCGCCGACTTACCTACGTTCATAAATTTATTTCTCGGCTTGTGTTAGTAGTTAAGGGCTGAATTTTTTTAAATTGTAGGTAATTACAAAGACTTTAAAAGTAAAAAATAAAAACCTCATCGTTAAATGAGCTTTTTTCTTAATAATCAAGAAAGAGTGATTTTCAAACAATAAAAACTTACTTCAACTTACTATAACTTTTTTCTTATTTGTTTAAACAAATTAATTTTCTTATAATATAATAGCAAATCTTATTATAAATAAATCCATACTTTATTTTTTTCTGTGCGACATACTGCAGCCGAGATATTCACAAAAGACGAAAAAATGGCAAAAAACACATTTTTACCAATAACTTTGGTAAAAAAAGTTGTCAGGTGGTGCAAATTTGGATTTGAGCTTTTTAAATGAGCCTCTATCGATCCATGAAAAAAAATCAGACAGTGCCTCTGCGCGCAAGGTCAAATGACCTAATGACTGGACTATAAACAAGACAAACAAAAATCCGCATATAGAAATTTAGCTTTATAGTGGAAACAGCTATTTTTGTGGTCTGTTGTCGGCTTGGTACGGTGGCGTGTTGGCTTTTTAATGTTTTTTTTTTTTAAGAACTAAATAAATTAATTGCAAATAATTAGAGTTTTCCTCCACGGTGCACAGTGGACCGTTTCATTCATGCTAGACGTCAAAGATTATAATTTCGTTCCAATTGAATGTTTTTATTAATGGAAGCATAAAATACTCAATGCATATATTTTTTGCTGAAAAAATAACTAAATTTTGCAGATTTTTTGAAAATTAAATTTAAATGACAAAAAATTCTTTCGATTTCCCTTTATTTTATCTACAGGATGTTTAATATGAGATGTGACAAAAGGAGAGAGCCTTTTAGGTTGAACAAAGACAAGAAAAAATCGAAACCAAAGACGGCGTTAATTAGTTATTAGAGGGATAGTTTTTCTGAAACATTTGCCTAAAATAGAAAAAAACTATTAAAAACAACGCCATAATTCACAATGTCGGGCAATAGCTTTTTCAAAAGCCAAAAATCTATTCTTCAATTTCCTTTTTAAATAAAGCTGGTTTTGTAAATAGCTTTTGAAAAATAATTTTCAAACTTAAAATTTAAAAAAAAATCAAAAAATGTTTTTTATTAACCCACCTAAACTTCAGTTTCTCGAAACTATTAATTTTTGGGCATATTACACTAGGACGATTTGCTGAAATTTCAGATTTTTTGTGCGTTCAACGTTACGATTCAGTACTGAGTTTTCAAATTTTGCTGATGAACAATTTATTTCTTACGATTTCATCACTTGATAAACACTACTGCTAGCATTTATTTCTTACTTGTTGACTTCGAACAAGTTCAGAACCGTCGGTTGAAATTTATCAACTTTTCAACAAGTTAATTCTTTATTTTTCGAGCTCTTGTTGTTTCCAGTTACAGAAACGGTGAATTTATGAAATTTCCCACTTGTTGAAAGAAGCCAAAACAATTGTTCAAGTTCTCCTTGACTTGTTGTCTCGTGTTACACAAATTTTAAAAAGTTGTTGAATTTCACTTGTTCAACAAGCACTTTATGTATTGTGTTATAGGCCCCTGGTCATATGATACAAAAAATCAGACAAAATCGTTGGTGCAGTTAAGCGGGAAGCATTGTATACAAGAATGCTCCTTATCACGAGATTCCGTTTAGCTCGCAGCAGTCTCTTTGATTTTCTGTATCCCCAATATAAAACTCTTAACAGCGGTATAAGAGAAAACTTATCTCTTTAAAACTAAACTCTTTAAAATTAAGATTTTTTACTAAATACCGTTTAATAAGTTTAATTTTAATCTCCTCATTTCGTTTGTTGATTACAAAACTTTACAAACCTACACTTATGTATTTAATTGGGTTACGTACGAATGACCGACAAAAAAAATGTCGACTGGTTAAAATGTCGACTTTTATCGACTTTTCTGTAAGTTAAAATACCGACTTTGTTTTTACCGACCTATTAAAATGTCGACAGTTTGAAATGTCGATTTGGAAAAAGTCGACTGCCCTGATAGAAGTCGAGAAAAATATCGACTTGTCTGTTTTTTTTTTCCCATACAGAAAAGTCGATATAAAATATAAATCGACATTTTAATCAGTCGACATTTTGACTTGTCGATATTTTGGTCATTTAAAAGTAACCCCAAGAACAACGCCCTGCTTTAAATGTTTGCACGGAATAACTATAAACTCGAGAATCATAAATTCTTGTCTGATTTTTTATCAGGAACTTGACAGTTTTTTGATGCTGTGGAAAATTTAAGACTATGTTTAAGACACAAGTTCTTATGTGTATTTGATTCTTATAATAATATTAATATAATAATATTATAATAACTTATTTAGGTAGTTATTAACTTTATATTACCTTTTGTTCAGCTTCAAGAAAGTTCAATAAAAAGCATTTTTGTTGCCTACATTATAATATTTCGAAGTTTTAACTGCCTCATCTTCTGGATATTTTATTATTATATTAATATTAAAAAACATAGCAGACCCTGAAGAAGAGGCAATTAAGACGTCGAAATATATAGGCAACAAAAATTAAATTACAAACAAATTCGATTTATTGTACTATGACAATGCAATATTAGACAAGCGCGCGCTTGTAAACATCATTCCCTAAACTATGATCTGATCAAAATGTCGACTTTCAAAATGTCGACTTTTAAAATGTCGACTGATGAAATCTCGATTCATAAAATCTCGATCACTGTCGACATTTTGAGAATCGACATTTTGATAAATCGATATTTTCAAAATTCGGTCAAATTTGTGTCTATATTTTGATCTGTCGGTCTTTTAACCAGTCGAGATTTTTTCTGTCGAGATTTTTAAAGTCGATCTTTTGGAGTCGATATTTTAAAAGTCGACATATCGTACCCAATCCATTTAATTTTGTATCTGTATAGTAAATGGCCTGATATAAATAAAAACAAGAACAAAACTTACTTTTTCTATTATTTTGAAGCTTTGTCCATATATACTTAAAACATCCTGTTCATATGCTTCATTTTCTCTTTCTATGGATAAGCTGGCCTCACGTCTCCGTCTTTTTATTTCTTGGTCGTGAGCTTTGTTATTGCTGCATTTGGCCGTTTTAAATTTGCTCTATAATTTTTAATAGAAAAGCTGGTATCAGCATCAGAATCATCCGATGAAAAGTCCATTTTATGTTTTTTAACGCTTTGAACACTTTGAAAACAACACACTAGACGCACTTCACACACGATTTAATCAGACGGAATGCACAAAGAACAATGAAAAGCTTAGCTGCATACCTATATTCAAACAAAGATAACTTCTCTTTGTTTAACTCAGGTCAGCACCATTCCAAAGCATCAGTCGAAGGCCGGCGCCCAGGGTGGCCTTCTAGCCCTTTGAATTATTGATTTCGAATACATAGATTTTTTCAGTTTAATAAGCTCTAAGGAGCAGTATTACACTACCATATACATATATATGGCAAACTTGCCATATAAATACGGTCCACAAGTGGCTTAGTTAAGCCGCAAATCAAGTTTAAATGTGTAAACTTTGATGCCTCTAGGACGTTAAGTTTAGCCGCAAATCGCGTTTAAAGATAAAAGTCGATTTTTCATATAATGAGATGCATCCATTGAAAGGTGGGACTTCCAAGATTATGAACATGATGCTTTTAGTGAGTTGCATCGCCAATGTCAAGTTTTCTTAAGCAACAGTACCTTGGGTGGACCGCTTCGCGGGTTCTCAGTATTTTAACCCTCGTTTTTGGGTCCTCTGTCCCACTCACGCAACTCCGTTGCTCTGCTTCGGGTATTTAAAGTCACCTGGCAGGCGTCAATATCAGGTTTTCTTGAGCAACAGTACCTATCATTCATATTTCAAAGAAAAATTAAAAAAGGAAACAAAATTACGATTTTTAATCATCAACTAGATTAACTTTGGGCCAACACTGTTTCAGGATTTTCCATTGTTTACCGGACACCCTGTATAAACTTTTTTATTAAATGTTATTATTAATTAATTATGTTGAAATTATGTTATTAATTTGATCAAAAATGAAAAATGAAATTACAATTTGTTAAAATTCGTTTATTTTATTTTATTTTATTATTTTTCAACAAAAGTTTTATCAATTATTAGTTCTAATTTCCTCTGTTATAAAAGTTCAATGATTGCATAGTTATAATACAGTTTATTCTTAATCTGCAAAAATAATTTTTTTGGACCACCCTTATCAGAAATATTTTTTCTTCAATAATTTGCTTATAACATTAACCACATCGAATTTGATTGAGTTCCACTGGAAAACACAGAAGATAGCATATTTTTGGGACACCCAAAATTGAAAATATTCAATCAAACTTTTTTTCTCGAAATACGTGGTTCACAAAACTTTCTGTATACTTAAAATACAACTCATCCTAAATCTGCAAAAATATTTTTTCCTCAATAATTTTGTTTCAAACACTAACCACGTCGAATTGCATTGAACTCCGCCTGAAAACATAGAGATTGTATTTTTTGGGACACCCTATTGTGAAAATACTCAATATTTCTTTTTTTTCTCAAAATACATGCTTCAAAAACTTTCACCCTAATTGAAATATTTTTTGTTCAATTATTTGTTTCAAATATTTACCACACCGAATTTTACTGAATTCCATTTAAAAACTTGGAAGATTAAATTTTTAAAAGGCACCCTCGCGGTTAGCTTTGTTGGTAAAAGTGCTGCGTGGATTTTTTTGTCGATTATATAAAAATCAAATTCAAATTTTCAAACTCAACTCATTGCGGCACGTGTTAATACAATCCGACTATCCTAAATTATTTTTGTACTCGTTTTTAATGCAGAAGAACAAAATAATAGTGTTCAGTAAAAACAAAAAAAAATTCGTCCATACAAATAAGGACCACCCCAATATACATACTTACATCATGCTATGTAAGTACATAGAAATCACAACAAAAACATAAATGTTAAAAAAAGAGCCAAGTTCTTATGTGTACAAGAAACCTGTACGTAAAAAGTCAGCCAAAAAAGGTAATGAGATCTAAAATATATGCCAAGTTTTAAGTTCATAAAGCTCAATATCAAATATCTTAAGTAGAGAAATGTCAAAGCAATTCCAAATCATGACAGAAATTTGGTATTTAATGATTACTGATTAAAATTTGGTGGGTTCACTGGTCAAGTTTTCATACATTTTAAAATTGTGATTAAGTAAGTAATTAAGAGAAAACTTGCCAAGTAAATCCACCAAATTTTAATCAGTAATCATTAAATACCAAATTTCTGTCATGATTTGGAATTGCTTTGATATTTCTCTACTTAAGATATTTGATATTGAGCTTTATGAACTTAAAACTTGGCATATATTTTAGATCTCATTACCTTTTTTGGCTGACTTTTTACGTACAGGTTTCTTGTACACATAAGAACTTGGCTCTTTTTTTAACATTTATGTTTTTGTTGTGATTTCACTCCTTTTTGCAAAGATTAACTTTACCAGGTGAAAATCAAGCCTTAGGGCCTTACAAAGTTTCATAATTCTACGACAACCGAAAGCGCTCCATATAAATAATAGCAATTCTGATAAAGTGGGTGGATGGCGCACCCCCCGAATGCAAAATTCCAATTTTTCAATTTTTTTTTCTTTCTAAGTACTTCAAGCCCTACCGACCTACCAATTTGTCTCTTTCTACAACAATCAGAAGTGCTCCATATAATTTATATAAAAATTTAAGAATATGGGTGTATGCCACGCCCCCAGAATGGAAAATTCCAATTTTTCAATTTTTTTCTTTCTAAGTACTTGAAGCCCTACCGACCTACCAATTTTCATTGTTCTACAACAATCAGAAGTGCTCCATATAATTTATAAGAATTTTTAATAATGTGGGTGGATGCCACGCCCCCTGAATGCAAAATTCCAATTTTTCAATTATTTTCTTTCTAACTACTTCAAGCCCAACCGACTTACCAATTTTCATAGTTCTACAAAAATCGGAAGTGCTGCATATAATTTATAAGGATTTTAAAGAATGTGGGTGGATGCCACGTCCCCTGAATAAAAATTCCAAATTTTCAATTTTTTTCTTTCTAAGTACTTGAAGCCCTACAGACCCACCAATTTTCATTGTTCTACAACAATCAGAAGTGCTCCATATAATTTATAAGATTTGTTAACAAAGTGGGTGGATGCCACGCCCCCTGGATAGAAAATAGCATATTTTCGATTTTTTCCTTTGTATGCACCACAAGGTCTACCGTTGTGCGAAATTTCAAGTTTCTACGATGTCTGGAAGTGCTCCATAATTTTGATGATCTGTCAGTGAGTTAGTGAGTCAGTGAGTCAGTGAATCAGTGAGTCAGTGAGTCAGTGAGTCAGTGAGTCAGTCAGTCAGTTACGGTTTTTGCGATTTTTGAAGTCCTATATCTCGGGAATTACTAATGCTAAAGAGTTGAAATTTGGTGAGCCACCTGTGTTTGATCAGCTCAGCAAATACTGCAAATTTGAAGTTTCTGACTTTATTGGTACTGAAGTTAGAGGGGGGTTGAAAATCGCCTGAGTTTGTTCCCGTAAAAAGGGTGTAGTGCCGCGAACTTGGCTGGGCACTACCGTGCCCTTTGATCAAGTGAAATATCTGAAATATTTTTTCTAAATAATTGTTCAATTTTCGATGGCAATGATAAATTAGGATGTCAATCCTTTTATCATTAAATATAACTCTGCTTAAATTATTTAAATTAAAACATTGTGCATTTTTCAACTTGACATTTTTTTCTTTTCATTTTGAGGGTAATTTCGATTTCTTTGGAAGTATTCAATCAAATTTCAATAATAGTTTAAGTCTTCATAAAGATTAAAAAAGTACAAATAATCCCAGTAGTAAAAAGACTTCATGGAGTCAAAAGACTTCATGCAATCAAAAGACTTCGAGCAGTTAAAAGACTTCAAAGCAGTTAAAAGACTTCAAACATACAAAAGACTTCAAGCAGTTAAAAGACTTCAAAGCAGTCAATTGACTGCAGTCATAAGACTGCAATCAAAAGACTTATAGAATGCATTCTTTGCAAAAGACTTTTAAAAGACTTCAATGACTTCAAGCAGTCTTTAGTATTGCATTCTTTTTACTTTAAGTCATTTTACTGCATGAAATGATTGCATTATTAAAGACTCCAAAATTGAATGGGAATTAATCGTTGAAGTTAAAAGACTTATAAAAAGTAATTAACTGCATTTGCAAAGGAAAGTAAAATGACTGAGATTTCAAAGAATGAAATACCAAAGTATTGCATTCTTTCCCAACTCTGGTATACATAAATATAAGTACATAAATATCTGCATATATTTTTATTTTATATTATTTCATTATCATAAAATTAAGATAAATACTACGGTGGGTCACTCTTGTAGGGAACTTTTTTTTTCTTATTTTTACTTGCGATTATAGGTACTATAAGGCAAGTTTTGGATTCGTGCAAAAAAAAAATTTTGAGATAACAATCAAACATGATATTACGATGATAGAAAACACCAAAAAAGTGGGTGGCAAAATTCTGTCTGTCTGTCTGTCTGTTCGTCTACAGCCTAAACGGCTCGATCGATTTTCTTCAAACTTGGTACTTAGTGGTTTTTGGTGATTCTGCCGACATGTTTTTTTCATTTTTTTTTTAGAACCAAAAATAACGGTACCTGTCATACATCTTTTTTTGGCAAATTTACATAATCGTATTTTTCTCAAAAACGGCTCGACAACTTTTCTTAAAAAAATTCAATAAATTTATTTTAGTAAAGGCTTTCTTTGGGTGGAAAACCATTTTTCAAACATGGTTATTAATGGTACCTCCCAAGGAACCATTTTTTTAAATTTTGATTTTCTTCAAAATGGTATGACCGATATCAATTATTTTTTTTATACAAAAGCTTCCAAGAAATGTTAATAGTTTTGTGTACCAACATTTTTGAAAAAATATTTTTTGGATTTTTAAAAAATATTTCAAATTTTTTTTTGGAAAATCAAATATTTCGAAAATAGAATCTTAGATTTTTTTGAAACTCGATACTTAAGACTTTCTTAGTACTTTCTAAAATATTTTTAGAAAAAATTTTATATTTATGAAAAAATAACGGTACCTTCCATACAAAAGTGAAAAAACCGCAACCGTGTATTCTTACTGTGTTAGGATGTATTCAAAAAAAAAAAAAAAAAAAAAAAAAAAAATTAGTACGATCTACCATCAATTATAAATTATAAAATTTTACACATAGCAACTATTAGTAGTACCTGTCATAGAACGTATTTTTTTATTTTGAGTTTTCTCGTTTTCAGCTTAACGGATTTAAATGAATTTTTTTATATACAAATTTCAGATAAGATTTAATAATATTGCATATCAAAATTTTCAAAAAAAAGTTTTTGGATTTTTAAAAAAAGTTTCAAATTTTTTTTTGAAAATTCGATATCTCAAAAACGAGTTGACAATTTTTTTTCAAATTTTGTTTTTATATACACATAAATATATAGTTTAAATCTGCATACCAAAATTTGTTCTTAAAAATGTTTTAAGAATTTTATATATAAAAAATTTATTGAAAAAAAACCGCTGCAACGATTTTAAAATTTTTTTTCCCATACAATTATATTCCATCATGAATTAAGATGGCATACTTTTTTTTCACCTCAAACTGTCAAAAGAGTTGTTTTAGCTAGTTTTAGCTAATTTAAGTGTCGTATTTCATGCTTATCTACATTTTTCTCTCATAATTTCCATGTTTGTATATACAATTTTCATAAACTCACAGTGTCTTGAACATAAGAGCAAGTACGTGCGACCCAGTCGTGCATTTTATTTTTAATTCACATAGTGAAAATACATCGCCTATGTTCTTCAGCCTGCGCTTTGCGTTTGAATATCCGTAACTTTTGAAAAAAAAAACTTTTTAAAACGTTCAAATTATTTATTTCAAAAGTAATTTTTTTAAGACCAGCTTAGAAAACACAAAGTATTTCTTATTAAATATTTAAGGGATAAGATTCAATTTCTTTTGACATATCGATACCTTCCCGTAAGAATGTATCACAACAAAAACATAAATGTTAAAAAGAGAGCCAAGTTCTTATATGTACAAGAAACCTGAACGTAAAAAGTCAGCCAAAAAAAGTAATGAGATCTAAAATATATGCCAAGTTTTAAGTTCATAAAGCTCAATATCAAATATCTTAAGTAGAGAAATATCAAAGCAATTCCAAATCATGACAGAAATTTGGTATTTAATGATTACTGATTAAAATATGGTGGGTTCACTGGTCAAGTTTTCATACATTTTAAATTTGTGATTAAGTAAGTAATTAAGAGAAAACTTGCCAAGTAAATCCACCAAATTTTAATCAATAATCATTAAATACCAAATTTCTGTCATGATTTGGAATTGCTTTGATATTTCTCTACTTAAGATATTTGATATTGAGCTTTATGAACTTAAAACTTGGCATATATTTTAGATCTCATTACTTTTTTTTGCTGACTTTTTACGTACAGGTTTCTTGTACATATAAGAACTTGGCTCTTTTTTTAACATTTATGTTTTTGTTGTGATTTCACTCCTTTTTGCAAAGATTAACTTTACCAGGTGAAAATCAAGCCTTAGTGCCTTACAACGTTTCATAATTCTACGACAACCGAAAGCGCTCCATATAAATAATAGCAATTCTGATAAAGTGGGTGAATGGCGCGCCCCCCGAATGCAAAATTCCAATTTTTCATTTTTTTTTTGTTTCTAAGTACTTCAAGCCCTACCGACCTACCAATTTTCATTGTTCTACAACAATCAGAAGTGCTCCATATAATTTATAAACAAATTTAAGAATATGGGTGTATGCCACGCCCCCTGAATGGAAAATTTCAATTTTTCAATTTTTTTCTTTCCAAGTACTTGAAGCCCTACCGACGTATCAATTTTCATTGTTCTACAACAATCAGAAGTGCTCCATATAATTTATAAGAATTTTTAATAATGTGGGTGGATGCCACGCCCCCTGAATGGAAAATTCCAATTTTTCAATTATTTTCTTTCTAAGTACTTTAAGCCCAACCGACTTACCAATTTTCATCGTTCTACAACAATCGGAAGTGCTGCATATAATTTATAAGGATTTTAAAGAATGTGGGTGGATGCCACGCCCCCTGAATGAAAATTCCAATTTTTCAATTTTTTTTCTTTCTAAGTACTTGAAGCCCTACAGACCCACCAATTTTCATTGTTCTACAACAATCAGAAGTGCTCCATATAATTTATAAGATTTTTTAACAAAGTGGGTGGATGCCACGCCCCCTGGATAGAAAATAGCATATTTTCGATTTTTTCCTTTGTATGCACCACAAGGTCTACCGTTGTGCGAAATTTCAAGTTTCTACGATGTCTGGAAGTGCTCCATAATTTTGATGATCTGTCAGTGAGTCAGTGAGTCAGTCAGTCAGTTACGGTTTTTGCGATTTTTGAAGTCCCATATCTCGGGAATTACTAATGCTAAAGAGTTGAAATTTGGTGAGCCACCTGTGTTTGATCAGTTCAGCAAATACTGCGAATTTGAAGTTTCTGACTTTATTGGTACTGAAGTTAGAGGGGGGTTGAAAATCGCCCGAGTTTGTTCCTGTAAAAAGGGTGTAGTGCCGCGAACTTGGCTGGGCACTACCGTGCCCTTTGATTAAGCGACATTTTAAAAATTTTAAATTAAATTTTTAAAATACCTCTTATTCAGTTATTTATTTGGATATTTTGTTGTAGTAAACAGATTTTTCGAAGCATTTTGAGTTGAAAATTCCGTTCCAAATCTTTTTATTTTTTTAAATACATAAATAAATAACTGGACCAGAGGTTTTTTTCGATGCCTTTAAAATTTTTGAAATGTCGCTTAATACATTCTAACGGGAAGGTATCGATATGTTTGAATAAAATTAGTTAGTTAAAATTAACATTAAAATCACATTTGCTTTCAAATGTTGGCATAATTTTTCGAGAGGCTATTTTCGCTTGAATTAAACCTGCTCTAGACTTTTCATCACACGCAGACATCGCAGTTTCTGTAACAATTTTGACAGAACGCTCTACTGCTTGTGTATGACAAGGAAGCCTCACAAACGTCAAGTTGCTCCTGCCTCGTGACTCTATTATTTTTGAAATTTCTTCGTTGGAAACACCTCTTAGAACTGGGGGCTCATAAATAGTCTGATGCCAATCTATCATGTCAGTATATGACGAGACACAAAAGTTTAGTTTTGGTAGTTTAAAAAGACGTGATGTGCTTTTTCCCTGATTCAAGCCTCGAGCTTTGATGATTCTACGAGCAGCAACTTCACGAACATATAATATTTCATCTGTTAACATTGAAAACAAAAGGTTTTCAGGATGTGCAAAATATGCATTGCGCTAAATTACCGGGTCTATTACTTCTTTAAGTTCAGGAGAAAGATAACGAGACTCTTCAATTAGCTTCCAAAAATGTCTTGAGCCGTCTTTACATGATGAGTGTGCCTTTATTTGAGACCATACCGGTGCATAAACTTTGACAACAAATTCAGCTAGGTGTATCAAATTCTGCGATGGTTTTGATGTAGAAACATAAAGACGTAGTATACGGTTTGCTTTCGTAAGCCATCGGGCGTCAGTAAATAACTGAAAACGCCAACCTGGGCCACTTCGAACCTATTTAATTCAGGGGGTCGTAGTGCCTTATGTTACTTCCTCTCATGACTTGGGGGTCATATTCGATAGAGAGCTTAATTTTCACTCCCATATTGACAACATCATCAATAAAGCCAACTCAATGCTAGGGTTTATAAAACGTTGGTCAAAAGAATTTCCAGATCCATATGTATCTAAAGCGCTTTATGTTACCTTTGTTAGACCTATTCTCGAATATGCTTCTCAAGTTTGGTCACCGCATCAAGTTACACAAATTAAACGGATTGAAACAGTTCAACGTAGATTTCTACGCTTTGCACTGCGTAGCCTTCCGTGGGATGATAATTATCATCTCCCTCCATATGTCGATCGTTTGCACCTTATAAATCTGAAATCCCTAGAAAAACGACGTGAAACCTCAGACATCGTCTTAATTCACGATTTACTTACTGGTAATATTGACTGCCTAGCCTTACTGAATGCTATCTACATTAACACTAACCCCCGTAACATTAGGACAGTACCCCTTTTTCGTATCCCTTATCACCGTACAAATTATTCCTTTTATAATCCTATGTGTCGTATGCTTCGTAATGCTAACAACTTTTCAAATGTTTTTGACTTCAACATATCCAAATCAGCCCTTCGCAATACCCTCCTCTCAAGCCTTCCATAGTAATGTGTTTAAATTCTTATTTTTCTTTTATTTTTTTTTACTAAGCATTGAATAAATCTTGCCAGGTGCTCTATTTACCAAGTCCGTGGCAAAGTTTCCGGTGATAACAGCAGTTGTAATTTCAAACAAGTACTTCTGATCTGTACTCAAAACTTTTGGTGTGAAATTTCCCAGTGTACTTAGGATAGGATAGGCCTGTATTTAACAATCTTAAGTTGTTCGCAATTCTCTAATTGTTTTCCAATTTCACCAGTGTAGAAGGAGGGTCCTGTAGTGGCACCATCCAACTTTATGAATAGATGCCTGAGCGGCAATTCATTTAAATGAAATAAACAGACTATCCATTGCACGGGGCGTCCTATCCTTTTTTCTATGAGCCTTGTAACACTATTAAATTTCCCTGTATTTGTAGCTGTGCCATCGCAGTCAACAGCTACTAAATCGTCAAATCCGATGTTTTTGTCTGCAAACAGTGAAAAAATAGACGATTCTATACTTTTTGCGGTACCTTGTTTTGGTGCCGTGTACCCTAAAAATATTGAGTCCGGCTCCTTGATGATAGAAATATGTTCCTCTATCCCCACTTGTTTGTATCTTTTAGTACCCTTATTAAAAACCGCTAGAGTCCTTTCTTTTCTTCCGTCAAAATATAAGGCAGGGACATTTGGACACACAGCTTTAGACGTCAATTCATTGCGTACTTTTTTCCTTTCACGACGTATTTTGGACTTGTCGATGACTTTCACATTAGACTGGATGTCATAAGGCGCGGCTGATACGATGGCAGCAGCAGCCCTATCCGAAACTCCATAACGATCACATGTCTTGGCTAAGGAAGGTAAGTTATGAACACAAGTCTTCTTTGTCTTTGTCTTTGATTTTGACGATGAAGGTGCATTTATATTTAAATTATCGGAAGGCATAGATCTTATGCTAAGGTTGTCACTATCAGATTGACACGGTGAAGAAAAATTGTTTGTTTGCTCATTTTGTCGACTTTTTTTCATTATCGAAGTCGAACGCATAACTGATCTCTCTCTTTTTTGTTTGTAATTTGGCAGAAGCCACACGATCGACACCACCTATCCTCATTTTTCTTTCAGATCTTTGATCTAGTAAAAAAGTTTGATCTTCTTTAAGTACCTTAACTTCTTTTGCACAGTTACGCTTAGAAATGTCCTTACATTTGCATGAACAATTATCAAATACAACTGAGCTTTGACTCAAAAAGTTATTCCTCTTTTCGTCAGATTTATTAAAATTTTTGCACTTAGGCCGTGTGCCAATTGCGTTAAAATCCTGGTTAAATTTGATCCCATGGCTAAATTTTGACATTACCGAGGTGAATATAGACTTCAAAATTTAACCTGCTCAGGAGCTCGTTAAAATTTTAGTCGGTGGTTAATTTTTGACATGTCTATGGGCGCGTTCGGCTGCGTATATTAAGCGAACCGGATTTGTTTGTGTTGTTGTAAACCCTTATAAAAAAACTGCTGAGGGAGATGAATGTAGATAAATATTTTATTTTGCTATCAAGAAGTCATGAATCCTATCGGGGAAGATGAAAAATGGAAAAAAAAAACTAAAATTAAATGAAAGGATTAAGAAATATAGACAAAGACCTTATAATAAATTTAAGTATGCACTCAAGAAGAAGTTTGAATAACTTGATATAAATCCTTGATAATGTAAAAGAATCAATAAAATTTATTGAAAATACTTTTTCAGATGATTCATTCATTTTGCAAACTGATATGTTTGCGAACTATCATTACTGAGAAAAATGCAACAACAAAACTAATGGGAAGTGAATATAAAAAAAAATCCCATTTAATCCAATTGACACAGCAAAAACCTTAAATTTTACTCACCCCTATAAAAAGGGATAACATTAAACTGGGATCAAATTTAACCAGAATTTTAACGCAATTGGCACACGGCCTTAGTATGGTATGATTTCAACAACTGAATAACTCGGGCGTGGGTCACTATTGGCAGAGATGCTCTTTTCCAAATAATTTCTACTTTTTTAGAAACTATGTCCACTATTTCAGAAAATGATGGCTCTTTGTTGGTATTTCTATCGATTTTGAAATGAAATCTGGTCCATTCGTAGAATTTCATTATGTCTGAGTAAGATGGCAAAATATTGTCTTTAAGCTCCTCAATAGATCCATAAATTGGAGATTTGTAAGACCACCTGGTTTTTCCCATAACGAAAGAATAAATAATTAAAAAATATTACTTAAGTAGCTTTTGCGATCTTGCGTAAAAAATATGTACATATGTTTTTTTGAGTTAAAATGTATTTTTGAGAAATTTGCACAAACTTTCACTAAAAAACTGGTGTCACAAGCCAGAGAGATGAGTCTACTTACGTAGCCTTCCTTTATTGTTTTCAAATTGTTCGAAATTGGAGTGAATTTTCAGTACGCTCTAGGGTGATTTTCAACATCAAAGCGCAGGCTATTAATATAATCAGATTTCCAAAATATTTCATATGGTCATTATTCAGTCTATTTGGCAACGTTTTTTCACTATTAGAAGTTTTAATAAGAAAAATAAAAAAAAAATTACCCACCCTAATAAATAACTGCCTGTCTTTGAAAATATTATTCAATATTGTTATTTGAAAACTATTATTCAACGAAAAAAAAAACACGTTATGGTGAATAGGTATTTACCTACACATAATGATTTAAAAATACCTACTTTGTATAGTTTTCAATTGATACAAAATTATTCAAAACTTATTTCTATCGGTACAATATACCTGTATAGTGTATAGGTATGTATGTACATAAGTACAAATGTTTTATTGAAAAATATAGGTATGTACTATTAACATTATTGTAATGACTTTTACATTTGAGCTATAACGTCTCACAATAGCAAACAAATGGACACAATAGAGCTTACGGTCGCAGCGCAAACATACCCCTTGGCTATAATTATAGTAACTCTCAAACGAAAGAAGCACCATCTGCCGGATTATAGCAGAAACCAGCTGTCAAATAAAAGCTTTATAAAGAGGAATTATGGAAAATTTCCCCAATGGAAAGAGACCAGAACCTTCTACTAATTTCCAGAGTTTGTCAAACAAGTATAAAAGGCACATGTTTGACCGGCAGCGACACAATTAGTTTTTAATCGTGAATGAATAAAGTTGGTTGTAATAAAGGTAAAAAGTAAAGTTGGTGAATTAATTTCAGTGGTGAATAATAAATTGTTTGCTTGTAGTAAGAAAAATTAACGAACCTGAGAAAATATTACATTGGTGTTAGAAGTGGAATACAACTTAATTTATCTGTGAACTCACTTAATTTTTTGTGGTGTAAGAGAACAAAAATTACGAAAAGTAAACGTTGACTGTGAAAAGTGAAAAGCAAAAAAAAAGACAATGGGTAAAACTCTGAACGATTTAAATTTAGTTGAACTTAAGGCAGAACTGAACAAGCGAGGTCTTCCTACTGCTGGAACAAAGAATGATCTTATAATTCGTTTGCAAGAAGGTTTACGGAAACGCGGAGAAAACCCAGACACGTTGGTGTTTGATATTCAAATGGAGGAAGAGCAAGAACATGTAAGTACGTTGGATATGACAAATCTCATGTCTCAGCTGCTCGCGAGCCAAAAGATTAAAGTACCTTCTTAAACGATTTGAACAACAAGGCCAAGAACAACGAAATGAACAAAAGAATCTTCTTGAACGTTTCGAACAACAAAGCCAAGAGCACAAGAATCTTCTAGAACAACAAAGCCAAGAGCAGAAGAATGAACAAAAGAATTTTCTCGAACGATTCGATCAACAAAGCCAAGAGCAAAAGAATCTTCTAGAACAACAAAGCCAAGAACAAAAAAAGGTAAGTTAGAGGCCATTGACAAACGTTTTGAAGATGGCCATATGCAAGGAGTCTTCCGCGTCCAACTCAATTCCAGAGTCTAGAAAAGAAGAGAAACTCTGCAGCAACTTCAAAAGCAGACATCGAACGTTTGGCGCACCTGGCATAGCCGGCTGCAGGGGACGAAATCATCAACCAATTCGCAACAGAAGTCTTTGTCCGTGCTGTATCTGATATTAACCTTCAGCGAGCAATTCGAAATGCTGGAAAACGTACACTCCCTGAAGCTTAGCGATCGCCCTGACTATGGAAGCAGCGGAACAGGTTTCTCAAGGAGCTCATCGGGTAAGAGAACTAGAAATTGAGGAGTGTTCTTGCCAGGGAACTGCATTCCAAAGGAACCAGCGAGATGGACCTGCTCGATGCTTTAACTGTAACAAGACCGGACATCTTCAACCAGTGCAGACTGCCACCTAGAAAACCTCCATGTTGGAATTGCAACAGGACTGGACATCTCCAACACCAGTGCAGATTGCCACCTAGAAGACCATGGAAACCAGACTACAAGCATTGCATGCATGAAAAAGAATAGGAGCTGTTTCCACCCAGCGATTGAGAGCCGATCCCATTTACGATTGGAGTAAAAGGAAAATGAGGACTGTGCAAAAAGATGACTTGGGAATCGATATATATCGCCCAAAAGTGGATCCGCTGCAATTAACTCCTACTCAGTGAAATGGTGACAAGCGTGATTCCAAAGAAAACTACAAAGTTGGAACGGACGGATTTCAAGTGTACATGGATGTCAGTTGTCAGCCATTTCAAGCCAAATGAATTAATGTTCAAAACTGTTGGCAACAGCGTGGTAATGGAAAGTAATCATGAACGTGAAGATGAACATGGCTACATAAGTCGTCAGTTTGTATGGAAGTACCAGCTACCAAAGGGGTATGATGCCAGAGACGTCATCTCAACGGTTTCAATGGACGGTATCCTGACAATCAAAACTCAACAGAAGGCATTGAAGAACAACGAAAAGATAGTGCAAATTCAACAGCCTGGCCCCATGAATCGGAGTGATAAGAGAAAGGAAGAAGAAAGGCTGAGTGACATTTATGAAAGAACAAGGGCAAATAGGAAGCCATCAAGTGGTCGGATGAAAACGCGATACGACAAAAAAGCAACAACGACAGGATTCCAAGCGGGAGACCTTGCTTGGTTTTATAATTCCCACCGTCGTCGGAGGGGACTGTCACTGAAACGTCAACAAAATTGGGAAGGCCCTTATACTGTTGTAACACGAACAAACGATGGGGTCTACGGCATTCAGAGGATTAAGAAGCAAACTAACAGTAGTTCACAGCGACTGTTTACACCGTTATAATGGTGAAGGAAGTGATGGATTTTCTCGGAACGATCAATCCGAAGAGGGGGACAGTGTAATGGCTTTCCATATTTGAACTACAAAGGCTCCCCTAAACCAACGCGAAACATTCGCCGACGACGTGAAATCATTCACAATAATACAAAATGTGAAAGATACACAATGCTTAGCAACAACAAAAAACTGTTTTTGCGTATGATTCGCTATGATTTCGCGTTGGTTTGGGAGAGCCTTAAAGCTTACGGTCGCAGTGCAAACATACCCTTATTAGATATAATCATAGCGACTCTCAAACGAAAGAAGCGCCATCTGCCAGATTATAGCAGATATACCAGCTGTCAAATAAAAGCTTTTGGAAGGGAAATTATTAGGAAATGTCCCCTACGGAAAGCTCTGGAAGCAGAGATCAGAACCTTCTACTACTTTCCAGAGTTTGTCAAACAAGTATAAAAGGCACATGTTTGACCGGCAGCAACACAATTTGTTTTTAATAGTGAATGAATAAGGTGTTTTTTTTTTACACTATCAGATCTTTGCCGAAGAGAGCTTAGTACAAGCGACATCTTCCGACCAAAGAATTGCCAAACACAAATAAAGTGCTTATCAAGCTCATCACTTAGTGTAGTGTTAGTAGTTGGTAAGCAACAAACTACTTAAGACATACACTTAACAAAATAAAATAAAATTGAAAACAATAATTATAAAATAACAAATACAATGACATTGAAAAGATTAACAATTACAAACATTTAAGAGCGTGGTACACTGGTCTTCAATGTAGCTTTGAGTCTATTCTTACTTATATTAAAATCAAAACAATTTGAGTTCAAATTCAGAATGTTGCACATGCGGGTAAAAGGCTCATGCATTCCATAATTGGTACGGTGTTGAGATATATGCATTAGTTCGAGACTACGAGTGTTGTGACCTCCCCCACGATAGTTAAGGTTAGTACAAGATAATAAATCAGGTGCATCAATAACGCCCGTTAAAAGCTGATGAATAAATACAATATCATTATTAATTCTCCTTTGTGCCAAAGTTTGAATCTGAAGAAGCTTAATCCGGTGTTCGTAAGGAGGAAGATTATAAGGATCGGACCACGGTAGTTGTGGTTGTAATAAAGGTAAAAAGTAAAGTTTGTGAATTAATTTCAGTGGTCAGTAATAAATTGTTTTGTTTGTAGCAAGAAAAGTAGTTTTATTTTGTGAAATAAATAAGTGGACGTTAAGAAAATAAGTTTTATTAACGAACCTGAGAAAACATTACTACTGCATACAAGTTTTTAACGACCGGTTATATTATTAATGATTGCATTTAAACAATTTGGTGTAACAGTAAACTTTGCCTAAAATGTTGTTTGCAGATGAATCAAATCATAAGTAGGTATAATATAAATCACAATAATGCATAAAATAATTGTAAATAAATAATGTCAATTATAGTTTCATAGCCATCAATTTAATTCATTAGATAATTTCAATTTATTTTGACAACTCAACACTTGTGTGTTATTAAAATTAATAATTTTAAAATAATTGTACCTACGTCTAAGACTCAAATGCATATTCAAAAGAAGACTTTAATGCATTTTGTTTCCATATTCCTCACCGGAACCGAAATACCTCTCTCTTTTATTCTTTCAAAAATAACTAATATCCATTAAATCTATTGCAACAAGAAAATTGAAGTAATTTTGATCGTGTTTAAATAGTAAGTGTTAGCTTCCATATTGTCTCCGCGAATAAATTTGAAAAAGTGTATTTATATGTTACAAAAAGTGTTACAAAATCAGAGATATTAGAAGTAAAAACAATCTAAAACGAAAATTGTGTGAAATAAAGACGAACAAACCAAGAACATCAATCGACAAAAACAACAATCAACTTACAATTAATTCATGGGTTAGTGCTTTATATAATATAAAATTTAATTTTAAACAAAATACCTATCTACTCAAATAAAATTGATTGACAATAATGTAAATAAATTTTTTGTGTTCCCAATAAAATAAATCCATATTTTTTCCTTAATTGCATACAGCGATATCTATTGTCAAATAGGGTATATGTTAATTCCACAATACATTATTGTATATACCGCCACCTATCTTTAAATAGGCTATACGTTAATGCTCACAACAGCATTAACCTTTTAGTACAGTAAAATAGGAATTGAAGATGAAAAAAAATAGCGGCAGGCTGAAATTTCGCAGGTCATTTCGGGGGTAGGTATACAAGTTAAATCTAAGTTGGCGACCTCCTACCCCTTGCAGGGGCGGTGCCACGTCCACTCTCCTTAAATCCTGGTTTCTGAAGAAGCGGCTGCACCGATATGGATGAAATTTTCATAATTTCTTAATATAGTCGTAGAAAAAATTAAAAAAAATTGTTAAAGTAAAATCCGCCTACTGCCACGCCCACTTTTCTTCTTTCTTTGTTTCTCGAAAATGGCTCCTACGATATGCATGAAATTTCCAGAGTTTATTTTTTTGAACGAGAAAAAAATTTAAACAAAATTTCATTCAAGTCCGCCCACTACCACACCCGCTTTTTTATATCTTGATTTCTCAGAAACTGATTTGGATAAAACTTTGAGAGTTTTTTCATACTAGTGATATAAAAATTTGCGAAGCACTTTTGGTTTCGTAAAACCCACAGGTAATCACGCTCCTCTTTCATGTATATTTATTAATTTCTACGAACTGTATTAGGGAGTTACGATTTAATTTTCAAAAAAAAAAATAAAACCCAAATCAGGCCTCGAAGTCTTCAGATTGATGAAAATAATTTATTTGACTTCTTTTATAGCGTAAGGATTTGTTCTTAATTTTGCTGCTAAATGGAAAATCATTTTACATATTATATATCGATTAAAAAAGCACTTTTAGTAAGATCCGCCCACTAGCACTCCGACTTTTCTTCAATATTTGTCTCTATTAGACGGCTATTTGGAGTGTGTAAAATTTTCAAATCTTGTTTTTTCGAGCGAGACCTACAATTAGTATTATTTATCAGTGTTCATAGGGGGGCGGGAAATCCCGTTGTGTTGATTAAGCACATCACTCGTTTCCAAACCACCCTGGAGGTAGAGTTAAAAGCACAGTGGTTTCCACTGTAGGCCTAATCAACATAATACCTTATTAATATTTTTATATTTTTATATTTTTTTCGTTTTTGAAAAGGACCTGGTAGTTCATTCTCATTCTCAATCAAAGGCCCAGCGTCACGTTTTTCAATTGAAATTTCATCGCCAAAACAATCGTCGTTTTCGTTTAGTTAGAGAAATCTGACGACTATGGTCGCAGGTTTCCCCACTGCAATTCTTGCAAATTGGTGTACATTTCAGACCAGCTTTTCAGTAGCCAGTAGCCACAAGCGTATCCACAATTTTTTGTACATTAAAATACTATTAGTCTAAGACGGGGATTTAAATAAAACGACTTTTTTAAAAAAATTTTCTCGTACATAAGAATTAACTCCCAGAATTTCATACAAATCGTAGGAGAAATAAAGACATGAGAAAAGTGGGCGTGACAGTTGGCGGATTTTACTAAAACTTCAAACTTCAAATTTCATGGAAATCCTTGGAGCAGTTTATGAGAAACAAAAAAATAAGAAAAGTGGGCGTGGCAGTGGGCGGATTTTACTTTAACAATTTTCTTATTTTTTATTTGATCATATCCACAAATTATGAAAATTCCATTCGTATCGGTCGAGCCGTTTCTTCATAAACCATGATTGCAGAAAAGTGGGCGTGGCAGCGCCCCTGCAAGGGGTAGGAGGTCGCCAACTTAGATTTTAGTTGTATACCTTCCCCCGAAACGACCTGCAAAATATCAGCCTGCCGCTATTTTTTTCCATTTGGTCAGTAATAAAATTTCTCTATTTACTGGACTATTTGTATATGGTTTTATATACAAAGCATTAACATATACCATTTGTTATTATAATCGATAGGTGGATAATTCAAACAAAATACACTTCGGTCTTTTTTCATAAATCTACTTAGCTTATTTGTTTTTTATCAAAATTTCTTGCTTGGTAAATTTTAAATAAAAAAAAAATATACTTACAAATTGTTTCCAACGAAAAAAAAAATCAACCCTTAGGTCACACAAACTGGCTTTCATGTTTATGGTATTATAAAAAAAATAATAACAATCGATTCTTTTTTTCCCTAAAGCCTAGTACGCAGCTGAAGCGAAACGAAATATTTAGTTGGTCTCCAACAAGACAACGAAATGCTTACGAAAACGCAGCGAAAAAATATTCATTGACAGTTACACCAATTCAAAAATTCAAAACAAATGCAACTGAAAAAAAGAACACAGACAGCCACGCTGTAATGAAAGAAACAACAAAAATACACACGAAAAAACACAAATGTCATTCTTCCGCACACAATAAATGGCCTGGGTAATTAATTGTGTGCGAAAAAGAGTGTAGACTTCTCCAAAAAATATGCAACGATTTTAAATTTCGTTCATCGAACAGCGTACTGCAGAACGAAAAGTGAAACTAAATTTTTCGTTTATGATTTCGTTGTGTCATTTTTGTATGGGATTTTTCGTTTCGCATCAGCAGCGTACTAGGCTTAACTTGAAAATGCAAACGAAAAATTCTGTTATCCCTTACATTCATTCAAGCAACCTCTAATAGATATTTAATTTAGAGTCAGTTGCAAAAAATTAAATTATCAATAACAAAAACTGAGGAAAAATATCCTTATAAAGATAAATAAAGTAATATTTTTTGTTTCTACCTCAATGAATAAAATAAAATTCTCAAGCAAATATGAATAATAACAAAACAAAATGCATTGAGAATATACGAAATCAAATGCATTTTCTTAAGAAATACAAATTTAATGTGAAACGTATTCAGAGTTAAAATACTAATTCAAAGGATGATAAATAAACATATTTAAATAAATATGAATTATTTATAAATCAAATATAAATACTGTACAAAAAAATAGTGCAAGTTTATCTTAATGATTGATAACTTAATTTTTAAATTGTTAAGTTAAAAAGCCATTTTAAATATATTTGCATTGCCTATTTAATTTACTCATTAATTAGATAATTAAATCACATTTTTAGTAAAAATATTTATTCTTTTTATTATATACATACATTTTCATTTAAAACTATACTGATAAATAAATCTACTAACATTTTTATAGCTATTTAGATGGCTACCAATATAAGTTATAATTACTTCATCGTTGTTTCACTTGGTGACCAAAAGGTATTGATTTTTCGAAAAATATCACCTTAGTTTTTCTCTTTTTTATTGTTTGGGGAATTTCAATGAATTAAATACGAATTGTAGCCAAATATTTAATAGTATTAATATGGAAAAAGAAATTTTTACGACAACAAAAATTTTTTTTTGAATTATTTTCTTTAAAATTTAGTATTATAACGATCTACATAAATTGAAGTGGAGATAATGTCATATTCGTTGTTATTTTAACAATTGCGTTCACAGGTGAAATTGGTTAGGTAATTTTGTTGAAAATTTCAAACTTTTCATTTCCCATACAAATTCACATTTCACAATGATATAATTTCAACAAATTTTCACGTTATAAGATTGAAAATGAAAAGAAAACTTAACGAGCACACCAAATTAAAAACTATTTGAAAAGCTCTGAATAGCTCTGTAAGAAAATATCAAAACTAAATACATATATTAAAATTATATTTACATATAAGGATAAATGAAACTCTCCCAGTTAGAATTCACAAAAAAAAATGAGTTTTTAAATTAAAATTACAAGATTTCAGATGTACTTAAACACTTTTTTTTTTGGAAATTGTCGAAATTACCTCATTTAAGCTCTTATATTAACGTGGTATGAAACAAAAATAATACAAAAATTAATAAGAATTAATACAATATATTTACTTTATTCTCTTGTAAAATTCTTCTTAACTTCAAATAAATTAATTGATAACTCTGCATTTGCTTTGAACCAAATATTCATTCTAGATGTTTTTTTTTAATTTACAGAAATATAATTTTTCCATAAGCATAGAGCTAGAGTTTTGTAATTTTTTCATTCTTATTTTTGTATTACATTACATATGTTCATATTAAATTATTGTTATAATCATATTATCGTTATATTCTAATTTTATATTTAATTACATTTCTTTCATTTTTAATATACATTTTATAATATTTATAAACATATATTCATTTGTTATTTTTCATTAATGCTATCAAATATCATTAATTTTTTGTTCATAAATATTAGTAAACCCTCTTTATCATATAATATATTCATTGAAAATTTACTTTTTTATATTTTTTTTAATATTATTATTATCATAAGTACTCAATTTTATCCATTACTTTCATTATATTCTTTACATAATATATATAAGTATATACTTATTTTCATACTTATTCTTATTATAGTTAAAATTATCGTTCACTTATTTTCTCACCTATTATTATTAGTAATTATAATTGTAATAAACTTATAAATACATATATCTATTGTTTTCTTATTTAAATTAATATTCATCTTTACTTAAAAATCATTATTCTGTAATTAACTTAAATTATTTCATTTTTCTGCTATTCATTCATTCATATAAAGTACTTTATATATAACTTTAATATAATAATTATTACTACATTTTCTTAATAATATTTAAAAAATTCAGTTTAAATATTCATTTCTTCACATTATTTTGGCCAATAAATATAAAAAATAATATTATATTCTATATTATATATATTATATTATGTACCATTATATTTTTTTTTCAAAAGATAAATACGTACATAGATACTTATATTCTAATATTTTTTTTTTGCTTTTTAATTCCGCAATTTTTTTCTTTTTTAAAAAATTAATGAGTTATTGCAAACAAAGGGTGATGTGCATAAAAGATAGTAAATGCTTTTAATTGAGAAATTAGAAGTATTTACTAGCAAGTACTTTCTTTCTGTAGGAATTACTTCTTTTTTTCAAAGTCAAAGGATAGCAGCATGAAAATTTCAAAGTACATACTTTTTTTTGCTTTAAACACATAACTATGAAGCCTCGAAACCATAAAGACTTACACAGTCTTAACTCTATTCTCAAGGGATCCCCGTGCGTCGCTGATATAAATTAAAATTAATTTAGTGTTGACAGTACTGAAATGGTGGAATTTGTACGCGTTAGTTCACAAAAAGTCTATAAAAGTCTAAGATCGGGTTCAGAATCAAATTTTTAACAGCTCTATCGTTTTGAGAGATACATACACCTACATAGGTATGTATGTATGTATGTATATTAAAAGTTGTTGGTAAAATTGAAGCATATGTATGTATTGTACATCGATATAAAATAATGCTTACCAGGAATGCAAAAGATAGATGGATTTTCATCGTTACTTTTGACCTTTGAATATCATTTCCCATTCTTAAAGCTTAATGGGCTTTTTCCCCGTTCTCTTTAGTTCCGTCTAGTCTTTTTCTTCACATCCGACTTAAAGTTATTGAGCCTTTTCTTTACTTGGTCTTCGCTCAGTTCAACACCAGTTTCAGATTAATATTCATGTATGAATATTTTCATAGCCTCTGACTTGGCTTTTTTTACTGACGATTGCTGTGACTTATTCATAAGAACATTATGTACATTATGTACGCACAAAAACTAGGTGCATTTGGCTTATTGACAGACCTCCGTTCTTCATTGTTGCTCAGTCGATTTTCAATAAATTAATGAGTGTTAAAATTTCATGGATAGATGTTTACAAAACAACAAGAAGGGCAACAGTAATTTACTATGGTGCAGGGAATTAACTTCACGGGAACTATCTTCACATGGGAATTTACTTCACCACTAGTGGGAATTAATTTCACCTTTTTTTTTTTAAGTAATTTCCCCTTAAGGTGGGAAATAATTTCATCCGAAAATTGTGTGAAGTTATTTCCCACATATGATATGATAGAAATTACAAAAATGTAAAATTGTGTTTCCTTAAATCCCGATTCTTTAAATGCAAAAGAAACTTGCATACACCCAGCCTCGCACCTACCCCAAATCCTATAATGGGCCCAAGCAGAGGGGTTGCAGGGGGGCAGCATGCCCCCCATACATACCTCACTGTTTATTTGCCGTAATGCTTGCTGCTAGCATAAATACAGTGCTAGCAGCAAGCATTACGGCGAATAAAGGGTGTCGTATGTATGCAACCCCCCTGCCTGGGCCCATTATAGGATTTGGGGTAGGTGCGAGGCTGGGTGTATGCAAAGTTTCTCTGGCATTTAAAGAATCTGGATTTAAAGAAACGCACATTAAAGTGAAATTAATTCCCACAAAAAAGTGAAATTATTACTCACTTTCAGTGGGAAGTAATTTCACTTCAAAAAAGTGAAATTAATTCCCACTAGTGGTGAAGTTAATTCCCATGTGAAGGTAGTTCCCGTGAAGTTAATTCCCTGCACCTTTACTATGGGGATTAAACGGTTAACCTGACAAAAAATTATTTGCTTACCTACCCGATGAGAAAAAAAAGTATTTACTATCAATTTCCGATGAATTCTAGTATTTACTTTATGCTGATATTTTTTGCCAGTTAGTAAGTACTGAACTTTATGCATATGGAATGAAGTAAATACTTTAAATTTAACCATTTGTTTAAAGTTATAGTATTTACTATTAACTTTTACTTGTAGTAAATACTTCCGTTTTATGCATATCACCCAAAGTGTGGACCGATTGTTCACACTGTGCTTCAAATAATTGGAGATGGGGCCTGTTTATTTAGAGCTTTATCTTATCTTATTTTTTGCAATCAAAATACGATGGTAAGGACTATACGGGAAAAAATAGTCCAGCACATTGTTGCTAATTATTATCCATAATATTAACGGAGATTTGTATAGCAATGCTTCTGCTTACTCCGAAAATATGTTAAGGGATAGTTGCTATCGTAGTGCTTGCGAAGTAAAAGCTGCTGCAGAGATTTTTCCATAAAGTTTTGAAATCATATTATAAAACGGCAAATACGAATCTTGTGGTACAATTTACGCGGTTTACAAAAGCCAAAGGCATATAAATTATATATCAATTGAAAGCTTTTTTCGCATAGAAGTGCAGAATGCACTATTAACAAATGGCACCACAATAACTAATAAACAATGAAAGAAAATTGCAAAATAAGTGTGAGCGAAAGCCAGAGCGAGGCCGAGTATTTGTTCACAACACTTAATTTTTTGATATCTTGACGTTTTTACTTTAAAGTTCACGACACTTTTGTTTTATATTCACAAGATTCGTCTTTGATGATATATTTCCTTACATTTTTCTTTTGTTTTATTTGTTATTAGGTATTCTTATCTTTTTTATTCACTTTTAGTTTGTTTGTATTTGTCAATGACGTTTTGATTTTGACACCCACCAACCAACCAATCTTCCAGCACGACTGGAAAGATTATGGAAAGATCGGATGGCAGCGTTCAGTGCTGCAGAAAATAATGATAAGAAGCTCTGTTCTTCTACTCGATCAAGACTGCTTTTACACGATGGAACTATTCTTGCGATTTTTTTCTTTATGTTGGAGTACAACTAAAAATCGTATCCAAATACCCTGGCTAATTTTGCTATACAAACATTTTATGCGGATGTCAATTTTTGTTATAAGTGGACGTGTCATACGTGATCGATAGTAGCCCTGGTTTTTTGCAAGCCCGAAGGATTGGATTGGATGAAAGAAATGATGTCGGTGCTCATCAGCTTAAGTGTTCGGGCTTAGTTAAGCCCGAAGAATTTCCGGTGCTTTACTTCAGCACGGAGACAAATTGTGTTACCGGCATGAATGCCATACATGTTATCGAAAGTTTGAATGGAAGCTCCATATTTTTTCTGTGATGGCTTCGGTCGGTAATCCCCGGTGTCATTTTTATCGACCGACTTCATCCATGCCTGCGAAAAGCTATAAGTTGTCAACGCGTTTATAACTTAAACGTTTGTTGTGTTAACACATTTAAGTTAAGCGTTGATAATTCTCTTCATTAAGCTTAGCCCGAAGGAGTTGTCCTCTACCTCCGTGAATGAATTTATAATCGATAAATCGTATGCAAATGCCACTTCTCTTGGTTCAACTTAGTCCCAATTCTATGCAAACGTCACTTTTGGTAGCAGCTGTCGACGCGTTGACAAGTAAACTTTTAGTGTCTACTACACGCCGATAACACGGTTTGTATCCGCTTTTAAGTTATATGCGAGAATTGTATGCGCTTAGCTCAACACGCTGGCTCAAATTGTCACCCAATTGAATTAAAATCATCTTTTTTTGGAGCAGTACAAATTCATCAAGAACTTCAGAATTCTTAGAGGCTTTTTAATCCATCGACATCGTAGCCATCAGTCAATGGAATTTGACAGTTGGATGGCATGAAATTTAGGGGGTAAACTATATTTTGACAAAAAAAGTATATTTCGATACAAATTTCACCCAATTTCCTTAAAATCACTTTTTTCTGGAGCACTACAAATTTATCAAACATTTCAGATTTCTTAGAGATTTTTTAATCCATTGACGGTTTTTATACCAGCTTCACGTGAGGCGACTCAATTTGACGTCTCTCTTTTTATCTCATTCCTATTCATTGGAAAGAAAGAGGTGGCGAAGTGAGGCGGACATTTTCAAGTAAATTAAAAACTTCTGCCTCACTTGGCCATCTCTTTCCAAGAGAGTGAGAGAAAAATAAGAGATGTCAAAATGAGTTGCTTCACGTAATGCTGATATGAACACCGTCATTGACAGCATAGCCATCCGTCAATGGAATTTGACAGTCAATGGCTTGAAAGAGTGGATCAACTGTATCTTGACAGAAAAGGTGTATTTCGATCCAAATGTCACCCAATTGCCCTAAAATAACCTTTTACTGGAGCAGTAAATATTCATCAAAAATTTTTTAATCGATTGACATAGTAGCCATCCGTCAAAGGAATTTGACAGTTGATGACTTGAAAGCAGAGCTGTAAAGACTGCAGTCTTTTTGGTACTGCAGTTAATTGACTAAAAAGACTAATTTTCTTAAGTCTTTAAACTTACAAAAGTACTTTAACTTTAACAGTGAAGTCAGCAGTCAGTACTAATATAATGACTGTGCAGTTAAAAAAGCAGTTAATTAACTTTAAGTTAATTAATTGCAGTACTTTTTAACTGCTTTCAGTCTTTTAGTCAATTGAAAGTCTTTTGTACTGCAACGAATTTGGATTTAGTCAGTAAGTGTTTTAACTGCAGTTAATTAACTGCAAGTCCTTGAACTTTTTTTTAGTCTTTTAACTTGTTTTTAGTCTTTTAGCTTTTTTTGGTATTTTAACAGAAATACTTCAGACTTGTTCTTATATGTATAATACTACATTTCCACCTAGCACTAATCTGAGAGCTAATGAGATTTACCTCAAATCTCCTTCAAATCTCGTAGATTTACCATACAAATTATTTGAAGATTAGAAATTAATCTTGTTTAATCCTCCTAGGACAATAAGCTTTACAAATCGAACTAGCCTATTTGTATATGGTGCTGAACGATTAATTTGAGACTCGATTCAGTTCTTTATTGTTTGACACAAATCAAACATTCTATCTCATTCGCACTTCATGAAAAACATTGAAACACTATTTGCACTTTCTTAAATCTTTTTATGCGGTGAAAACACTAAAAAGATTTATGGATTTATATTTAATCTAATTGTAAGCTGAGATAAACCTTTGGTGGAGCATAAGATAGAATAAAAAATGAATGCTCACAAAAATTTGAATGATTTATTTTAATATTATTTATAAATAAGATATTTAATTTTAATTAGGTAATGTGTAACAAAATGAGTCATGTTGCATGTAGCATCTTGTGTGTGGCATTTAACACGTGGCATGTTGAATGTTGTATTTGATGTGTTGCATGTTGGCTTTTTCATGTGATATGTTGCATATCGAATTTTTCTTAATGTGTTAGCATTAAATCAAATAATAAAAGTAATAAATGAAAAAAACTACACTTTTCCTTGGTTCTTACTTCTTAATATCTTATGTTACGTAACATAGAAGTTTATTTCATTTAAATTAAAAACTGAACGAATATTAAATATATATACATACATACATACATACATCATACATGTGTATTAGAAATATGTATGTGTACAGGAAACAAAAACATTTGTAGTCAGTTAAATAAAACGTTAATAGAAAAAACAAAACAAAATATACACAAAAAAAACAATTCTTGGAATCAAAATAAATAATAAAAAACCTTCTTCTAATTTCATATTATAGAGAAGTTCACTTTCAGAAGCAGCAATTTTCAAAATTAGTGTCTAAAAGTGTTCCTCGTCTAGGAGCATTTAATAAGCCGGCAATTGAAAAGAGGCGCTCTACGGCTGCGGATGAAGGTATGGGCGTATTGTACCTTATGAACGCTTTTTTATGTTGGGGTACTTATTAAGACTGTCTGTCGATGTTGATTGTTGCGCCAGGTATGAGTCAAAGTTTTCTGTTTCTTCAGTCCTATCGTTAAACGAACCATCCACATCATCTATGTATAAGTTTTTTTCATTTATGTGTAAACCAATACACTGAACAAAGCTAAATTTTTAAAGTTACCTGACACGAAAAAGTCAAAATAGGAAAATTCAGGTGTTGGAGAAGTCATTTCTTTTTGGCGAGGCTTCGAATGAAGATCGTTAATTTTCGATCGCACCATGAAGCTGATTTCACAAATCTTCGCTTCTTTAAAGTTAGGATTCAGAGCTGAGATCCATCTTAATTTTACAGAGGGGCGTAGCACCGATGCAACAATGGCGTCGTTCACTTGTGGTGATAAATTGAAATAATCCTCGAATCTTGTCACCAGAGAACTTTCCAGTTTAATCACTACTTCTCGTGGAATTATCCTTAATGTCATATTTAGTTGCAGTTTCCGTAGTTTTGTTCTTATTGTGGCTAATGTTGGAAACAAAAATCCAAATAACATGCCTTTTCTTGTTGAAGAAATTCTAGGCCTTCAGCAATTGGTTGCAAAATCATTGAAAATTCTTGCAAATAGTCCAATTTAATGTCAAAAAAAGTTTGAGCTCCCAACTTTTGGCACAAGTCATTAATAATTCAAAGTTAAAAGTTCAAGTGAGCTCAACTCCATGATTGCGTTTCGCCCAGGTACGATAGTTGGGCTCATCAGTTAGATGACTATCGTACCCTTCTAAGACGCAATCTTGTATCGATGTTTACCGACTAATATAAAAATCACAGCATTAAGATACTATGAATTTTATTATTCTAAGGGAATTGTGTCTGAATTTAACCAAATTCCCTTAGAATAATAAAATTCATAGTATCTTAATGCTGTGATCGATACAAGATTGCGTCTTAGAAGGGTACGATAGTCATCTAACTGATGAGCCCAACTATCGTACCTGGGCGAAACGCAATCATGGAGTTGAGCTCACTTGAACTTTTAACTTTGAATTATATATTCGGTCACTCCACTTAAACAGAAGAATTTCTTTTCAAATTTTCTTCATATTCAATTATCAAGTCATTAATGTTTGCTTTATGCCTAAGAATGTCACGTACGGAATCGTACAACGAATTCCACCTAGTCACTACTGGAAATTTCAGTTGGGATCCCAAAGTACCCACAATTTCCTCGGAAATCTTTGGCCTATTTACTTTATGCCATAGGTTGGTACATTTTTGCATTATCTTTAAAATACAAAAATTTTATTTTTAATGAGGAAATTTACAGATATACTTAATAAGTTCCCATGCCTTAAATCTTTCAGTGATTTTTTATTGAAATATTTTAATAGGAAATATATATGAACAAAAAAGAAAATCTATATAAGAAGGTTTTATAATACAAATTCTATATACTACTGAAATAAATCAGCCAAGTAGAAGACTTAGCATTAAGGATTGGACTTGTTGAATTATTGATTCAAAATAGCTTTTATGGCCTTTAGTCCTATAAATTGGCGTTTCGTTCGGCTTACTCACTTGAACTCATCAGTGACATAGTGAGGGCTTTGTCATACGCAATTTATATTAAGTTCAGTTCAACTTACATGAATTTTTCAACGAAAATCCACTGTAAACTATATCCAACAAGATTAGAATTCCTAATCATTAAGCTGGAAGTTTTTTTGCCCTGGGCCAGGCATAGTTTCTATATAAGAAGGTTTTATAATACAAATTCTATATACTACTGAAATAAATAATATAAATTGCGTATGACAAAGCCCTCACTATGTCACTGATGAGTTCAAGTGAGTAAGCCGAACGAAACGCCAATTTATAGGACTAAAGGCCATAAAAAGCTATTTTGAATCAAAAAAAGAAAATCTATACACATAATTGGGAAACCCCAAAAATTGACAATAATTGCTTGGCAACCCTACGACTTGACCACATTTCAACAGGCAACCCATCATCATCATCGTGTCCTGTAACCCCGGCTGGGGCATAGGGCGTCAACAAAAC